>OY829516.1:13497984-14068044 GCA_963691665.1 Clepsis dumicolana | reverse complement strand
CTACGTACTGACCTATTGTTTCACCGTGTTCCTGGTCACGTGTGAAAAAGTTATATCTTGCCAGCGTAATATTTGATTTGATTCCAAAATAATCATCAAATTTTTTTAGTAATGCCTGGACGTCTTCTCGGTCGACTTCGTTCTCGAACGCAAACGTTTGATACACATCAAATCCGTCCGGCCCGATCAAATTAATCAGAAGGCTAGCCTGCACTGCTGATTCCTCTTTATGCACCCCCGATGCCTTAAGGAACAGCTCAAACTGCGTCTTCCATTTACGCCACGCGTCAGCCCGGCTGACGGGGCTGCCATCCAGATTGAGTTCTGACGGAGGTCGCGCGTGCTCCATTACAACGAATCACTTTCTATTAACTGTACCGTTAACTATTAAAACTGATTTTTACCACAAATAACAACTGTACTACGCAATAACTGAATTTTAAAACACCGCTGCCACCATGTTGTGTAAATGAAAGAGCGACTGGATGACAACTGACTTTATTAATATTTTCTATGTCTACCCACAACAGGTACACCAACGTTAAGTATAGCTTAATTGGTGGAGCGTGGTACGGATTACCGAGGTTGCTGGTTCAAGTCCAGCTGCTTAACGGATTTTTCTTTGCATTGTCATTGTATGTTTAATACATTACTTTCCCAAACATGAAATCCTGTAGTAGGGCACTGCAATATAACTTATATACCTATTAAATACCCGTTAATTATTTTGGTTAAACAACTGTTTTAATAGTAGTTTATGCAACTGCTACATAATGAGTGTTTTAAGGCCTAATTATGTGGAGTTGCATACATTACTTTATCTACACACATAATATAAGTACTCTAAGACGGGTTCAGAAGCCGAAGGCATATATCATACCCATACCTGTCACGAATTTGACTGTTTTTTTTTTAATTACAGACAAACACACCGAGCTGACGTTTCGTAAACTGTTTTTTTTTGTGAAAAAAAAATCAGTATCACATTATTAATTATACATGTCGGACTGAACTCGACTTATATACGTGAGTGATCCGTTTTATTTCACTATGATTGTAAATTACGTTGGTCGTCAAATTCGGAAAATTGAATTCGATATCGAAAAGTCATTACGACATCGCATTCGATGTCGTAATGACTATTACTATATTGCAGGACCTGCTGGTGGAGGTGGTTGGCGGGGGAGGCGTCGTCGTGCTGCAATGCTGGTCATTTTCTACGGTTTCTGAACGCATTTTAGAGGACTTATGATATGTGTGTAGATAAAAATATAAATATTGTAGGTATCTTATTTATGTTCTCGCTTACAGTGTGCAACATTGCTGCAATAGTTGGGATAATCAATCTCAATTCATTGTAATAAAGGTGAAATGCTGGGGGTTCAATCATTTCGAATTGAACTGTCAAGATTTGGGACGTTAATCTGTTGACCGGTATAGTCTTGTGGTTAGAGAATCTGACTATGAAGCTTGAGGTCCCGGATTCGATCCCTGGTCGAATCTTGTGTGCTTGATATGTGTAAGTACGTATGGTTTATCCGTTGTCTAGTAACCATGGTACAGGCTTTGTCTAGTTTGGGACTGGGTCAATAAATTGGTGTTAATAAAATATACATACATCGACATCGTAATTTTCATTTTATTGTAATTGTTTTGTGTTTGTCTTTCTATAAATCTATGTCTTTAATTTATTTTCATGAATTTAATTTTATTCGTTATTTTATTTTGTTCAAACTCTAGACGATTTCAATATGAATTCTCGAAACTTGACATTGTACAATTTATGATGTGATTTTTACTTGATGAATAAATAATCTAATCTAATCTAATCAATAAAATTGACATCACTCTCCATGGTTACTTATTTATTTTATCTCTAGGTATGTTTTAAAATTAAATGTCGTATCTTATTTCTCAAAAGATAGTAGAAACTAGTTCTGGCTACTCGAAATCAGCTCAAGTCTTCACCAAAACTCGTTACTTTCAAACGATCCTTCATCCACCCTCTGCTCGCCATCGCCATCATCAGTAGTCTCATAATTAGTCAAATTAAATTTATCAGCCAAGAAAGTATCCGCCTTGTAGGTGGTCGGTTTCTCCGTCGAGAAGAGACTGGCCATTCTCCAGGACACCTCTGGCTCTGTGGGCTCTTTTTCCGTGGCCACCTCCGCCGGTTCAGTGGCTACTGCGACTGCTGGTTCAGGTCTGCAGAAGCCATCCACGAAGAACCAGCCGTGGGGGCAAATGAAGACTTGGGGGTGGAGATGGCCGCCCTTCATGAGGCAGACGAAGTAGTGGTTAGGACCAGCGGGTAGGACACCCGTCTGGCCAACCTTGGTGCAAGGAGGTACTGGCTTTTTTTCACACTGTCCGTTCTTCAGCTGGACCTGAAAATTTGTGAATAAAATGGGTTTAAGTTTCAACATCACCAGCCTTTTGACATCCCACGGGACAGGGCTCCTCTCAGAATGAGTCTGTAGCATCATAGCTTCCAAACGGATGGACCAATTTCGATGCTTTTTTTTTAATCGAAATGGTTCTTAGCTGAGCTTCATTAAAATCGGTTTACCCGCTTTTGAAATATTGGACTTCGAAATGACAATGTCGGGGGTTTTTACAACTTTTCTAAGTTGGTTGGGTTATTAAGGCGTTAAACTGACGTTCCGTAATGCTAAATTGTAGTGATTTAGGCTGCCAAGATTTACACGATATAGTCATAACGTACGATACGCATGTATAGGATACTATCTTTGTCTCAAAAATATACGCGAGCGCCAGGGACCTGGGTGCAAGGTAAGTGGTTGCCTGTGAATTGGCGTAGAATTCGGTCATCGCTATCCCACGGGAACTATGCAATTTTCCGGGATAAAAATTATTCTATGTCCTTTAATTTGTCAAAGGCTATGTGCACGCCAAATTTCGTCGTCATTATTTAAGCGTTGAGGTGTCAAGAATTAACAAACACAAATCAAAAGCTAGATTAATCGAGATGGTTCAAAAACTACTACAGAGACCTATTCTACCACTGTAAGGTACTACCCGTACATGATCTAGTGAGGTATGCTATTTTAGTTGAGAATTTATTTAATGAAAGAATCGGAAAAGTAGCATACCATAACGACAGAAATACGCGTCGATGTCAGAATAAGTTTCTTTGTACGCCTCGCTACCGGAACTTGTATGGGACCCGGCGTCTCCATTACAGGGTTCCTATTCTTTTTAATGAATTGCCACTGGAGCTAAAGAATATTTTGAATGAGGAAAACATTAAACGAAAACTTCACCAATACCATTTAGACATGTTAGATCCATTAATGCATATTCCGTTGTATTAATTTTTAATTCGATCTAAGTAACGCGCGGCATTTTTGTATCAACCTGTATGATGAGTTGTTTACCTAACGCCCGCCGCCGGCGGCCCGTGCGCCGACGCGCCGCCCGCGGCCGGCGGCCGGTAGCTTGTATTTAGGCCACTCACTTGCTTTGAATTTTGAGTTGAACTCTATTTATAACAAAATATGAGTGTTGACAGGCAACTCTAGTTGCCAAAAGCAATTGAGTGGTTATCTGTGCTCGTGCTCATGCTACCTACAATCTACAAATAAGGTTGTTGTACAAAATCAACAACTTTATTATGCGTATGAAGGTGAAGGAGCAGTACAGGGTAAAACTTGTATTGGTGTGTATGTACTGTTTTGTAATATTGTTGTAAGAGTTTTTGTTAACAAATAAAACTTTTACTTTACTTTTACTTTCTTTACCTAAGTTTAATCAGAATCGGCTCAACCATTTTTGAGATATTGAACTTATAAATGAACATGTCGGGCGTTTCTCAACTTTTCTTAATTGGTTAGGTTATAATTATATTAGTTAGGATTTCGGCAATGCAAGCGCGCTGAAGAGAATTTCACCGAACGGCATTCGAATTACTACCTACGTTCTGACTAATTAGTGTTTAATTTCTAGGATTAGTTGTACTAGTTAGCCGAGCATGTTCGACTAATTCGTGGTATTCTCGGGAATCCCGGGGGAATCCCACGATTAATACGGAATATATCAGCAATGCGGGTAATTTGGCCACGGATTATGTCTTGTGTGCGATACAGCATTAGTAACGGAAGCACACAACGGTATACTGAAGATGTTTCCGCTTCAGATATACTTTAAATGGCGGTCATGTTACACGGCTGACCCGAATATTAAGTAGGTAATTATAATTACAAGCCAAAATGTCTTTAATACCTATAGCAAGGAGGATAGTATACGGAGTGTCAAAGCCCATACTTCGAATCGTTCCCCGCAGTTATCTTAAACTTCAGGCCATTTCTAGATGGCGCCAAGGTCGTAGCCAGCGGGTCAAGTAATAATAAAACAGCGGTTCTAATTGTGTCACTCAAGCAAGGTAGATGGCGCTGAATGTAAATACGAACGATTTAAAGTATGGGCTTTGTCAATCCGTTCTCTTTCCATGATGGTTGCTTATAGCCAGCTTTTTAGCCGCTTACTGTATTTAGACAGTCGGTGTAGCGTCCATGCGAACCAACATGCTAACTGCCCTTATACTTGTTTTTTTAGGGTTCCGCATTTTAAAATGAAAAACGGAATTCTTGTAGGATCACTTCGTTGTCCACATTATCATGATACTCGGGACTTAATCGCGTCAAAAATATATTTAAATACCTCGACGTTTCGGACGCGACGTAACGTCCATGGTCTCGAAGGGACTGAAGAGGCGGGTATCAACTATTTCTAGCTGCATCTTCAGTCTCTTCGAGTCCAAGGACGCAACGTCGCGTCCGAAACGTCGAGGTATTTAAATACATATTTTTTTCTCGATTAATCGAAAAATCAATACACTTCTTTGTCTGTTTGTCTATCTGTCTGTCTGTCTGACCTCCGATTAAAAATCATCGTGTCTATTTAAAACTAGTTTATATGCCCCGCAGCTCCGCCCCAGTGAAAAATTTCAAAATGAGCTAGTTCCCTATCACGTGGGAATTTCGAAAAATCCGTCCTTATTGCACCTCTAGGATACTCAAGGTACATGTTTGCCAAATATCAAGTCTCTAGATCCGAGACTACCGTGTTAGGCTGAGCGTTGCCTGTCAGTCAGTCAGTCAGTCAGTCACGGTACTATTTTATAGGTATAGAAGATAGAAGATGAGTGGATAAAGGTTGACGAACAAGAAGAAATGTATTTGCTACCGAGCACTGAGCAGTCTGCGGGTTGTAGCCATAATGTCTCGGGCAGAGAGCGGTGCGGTGGTCAGCTGGTCTGGCGCCCGGAACGTCCTCTGGTGGCGAGCAGAGGTGGAACTTTCTGCAGTCGTGGGCGTCGGGGAATATGCCGACCTGTAAAAAATAGATAGACACAAACTTTATTCTTCAAAACAATACATGACTTTATGACAAAAGACAAATAAACAGAGTTAACACAATAATCATTAGTAAGCCACGTGATGAAGCGAAGAAGAGGCGCTGACTCAGCATGATGCTACGGCGAGCCGCAGCGCTGGTATTCTGCCAGTACCCGCGCTGAGTTAGGACGTCGGCTAGTGCGGTAGTCGCAGTGTTATTTCGACATCAGAACAAATTGGCGAAGCATTAAGCGTGTGGTGGACAAAAACAAAGAGTGCTTAGATGCGTAGGTAGGTATGTTGCAAGAAGAACAGGTGTGAACAACAAATATTACTTATGATAAATTTAAAACGCATTGGACATACACGCAGGATAAGCGTCAATAGAGTCAATCGTCAAATAGAGTCATTTCCATCTCTAGCTGGAGCCCTATGTGGATTGGGAACTTCACACATATACCTTTGAATTATTTATTTATTTAGAGTAACCTCTTCACGTTGTTTCCCTTCACCGAAAAGGTCATGATAAATCCATCATCATCCCCATCGTTTTCTTACGTCCCATTGCTGGGCACAGGACTCCACTAATAATTAGAGGGCTTAGGCATAGTTCCCACGCAGGCCCAATGCGGATTGGGAACTCCACACACACACACACACATCATTGAATTACTTTTTTCTTTTGAAAGGGGGAGGCAAACGTGTAAGCTGGTCACCTGATGGTAAGCAATCACCGCCACCCATGAGAACCAGCAACCTCATGAGCGTCACTAGTCCGTTGCCGGCCTTTAAGGAGGAAAAGGGATAGAGGAAAGGGGGGGGGGGGGGGAGGGGGATCGGGCCTCCGGTACTCTCGCTGACCGAACGAAACGCAATAGTGATGCTGTTGCTTCACACCAACGTTCTGCGAGAGGGTGGTACTTCTCTGACAAGCCGGCCCATTCGTACAGCAGCAAATAGCTACAGTATGGCTCTCCCACTACTAGAGTCGACTCAAATTACTTCGCAGGAGTGATAAATTCATGACAAATTACAAAATGTTATTGCTCTTCCTGCTAAATAAGAGTAGGTACTTGTAGTTTTGCGTCCCGGTGAGATTAGTAAGACAGTCGTAATCTCACTGGCAACTGTTTTATCGTCCACGTCGGAGTACCACAGTGCAAGCATTGCTGTGGGGAGATCACCGAGAAAGTCCTATTGATCCAAATCGAGCTTGCTCAATGTTCTGCCAATCTCAAATGATTTATTTCTTTCTTTCAAATGTAATTTGTGGGAATTCCACTCTATAACCACTGATGCGCAGTTTCTTACGGTAATTATTGAGCTCCTTTCGGGGCTCTTGATAGATAAAGATGTAATCGATTTTACCTGTTCACATGTATGCTGGAATTTGCTGGCTGCAGGGTCGCACTCTGGGACGTACTGATGAGAACAGGAGCCGATGTGCGCGTTGCAGGTCAAACCCTCGCCACAAGACTCTTGTGGAACCTGGGACAAGAGTTGGTAATACTAACTAAAGGTTCTTGTATTAACAGTTTAAATACAAGGATATAGGGACGGGGTAGACAGAGCCCGCAGCTGTCTTACTCACTTGGAATCACAATCACGTTCATTTTATCATTTCCAAGCTGAACTCGCTTTGAAAATGAAACAATTTGTATCGCGTAAGGTCATGACAATCAAAAGCGATGCCGAGGCATTTTTCAAGCCAATTGAACGCACGATTGGTTTCACTGTAGGCAAAAGGACCGCTCGGAATGGTTTCGTTTGACATGAGTTTGATGATGCTGATCGGTCCCGTAATCGGAATCATTTCGTTAGACGAAAGCATTTTTGTCCGTCAAGCCGATTGTGATCCCGAATGAATTAGACAATAAGGATGCCGGTCTACACAACAATAGCATCTACCCGCGTTTTGTCAGTCTACTCGTGATCATGATGCATGTAACTGCGTCGAAATATCGGGAGCTCATCGAAACCTAGTAAGGTTATCGCGGTAAATATCTTGTAGTCTATATATGTGTAATACAAGTCATCGCGAATCATTTAAAACTGAAATCGTCGTTAACATCGTAGCAAGATCTAGTGTAAGCCTGTGATGAAACGCTTAATTGGCTTGAGGTTTCTCAAATTGAGTTTTTGAAATTGACTCCTTACTGTATGTACCTCTTTGTAATTCCGAATTCTACGTTTATTATTTTACAGGCTATACGGATGTTGTAGGACCACCATATGCCCACTTGTACGTGAGTTATGTTTTAAAGTATGTAAAGTATTCATTGTTACCTAAAATTTCTAACGGTATGTGGGTAACAGTACCTAAACAAAAACGCCACAATGATACATCATGATTAATCTGCATACCCTAATCTAACCCTCCCCCCCTGTCCAAAAAAGCATCGTCACCCCGTGGTAAGGAACCCAGAACACTGGATGCATTGCCTCGTAAAGTAGCTGCCTGCTCGCAAATCGTCAGAAGCGTAGCATGTGATAGTAGCATGGTCACTTACCTTCAACCAGCCGCCAGGTAGCAGCACACAAGTGACAGCGAGCGTGCAGTTCTGGCAGACCATACCGGACTGGGCGCAGACACCCTCGACGTCTGGCTCCCCATCACCCAGGGACCTGCCCAGGGGAACTCCTGCCATGCGGTTACCGGTGATCACGCCGCCTATATCGAATGCAGCTGACAGCTGGGAAAGACAAGATCAATTAGTGTCATATAGGTAAACTGTAGCTTAGTGGTTTGACCCGTGGCCTCTCAAGCAGAGGGTTGTGGCTTCGAGCCCCGACTGGCACCTCTGAGTATTTTAGAATTTATGTGCGACTAGCTTATGCCCCGCCACTTTGCCCCCGTGAAATATTTCTAAATGGGCTAGTTCCCTATCTCGTGGGAATTTCGAAAAATCTTAGTGCACCTCTAGGATACTCAAGGTACATGTTTGCCAAATTTAAAGTCTCTAGGTCCAGTGGTTTAGGCTGTGCGTTATCTGTCATTCAGTCACGGTACTGTTTTATAGGTATAGATGTAACAACATTTGCAATTTTTCACGAGCTTTTCGGTGAAAGAAAACGTCATGAGGAAAAATGCACACTCCTGAGAAACAAGTCAGCGGTGTGTGGAAGTTGAACTCTAGCCCAAGCCCTCTCATTCTGAGAGGACGCCTGTGCCCAGCAGTAGGACGAAAAAAAAGACTGAAACCGACTGAGACTGAGACTGATGACTGATGATGAAACTGAAAGTCAAGTGTCTTTTTGACTGGCTCTTGCCTGCTTTACGGGTATGTGAAGTTCTATTAATTAAAATTGATTTCTATAAGCAATGAAACTGAATGAAAAACTATGTATGCATGTTTTCTACAAATGTTGGAATATGATAATGAAGTTTGGCGTATGTAAAGGTTTCAAAGACATTTTACTGTCTATTTTATACCAACCAACACTTGCAGTTATTTTAATACAACTCTTTTAACATAACAATAATACGCCGCTTACAAACACCAGAAGAATATTAACATTATGCAAAACATCAGAAAGTCTATTAAGAATATTTATAAGAACTAATAAGAACTTACCGAACATCTTAAAACTAAAACAACTATTTTAAGCCACATTTTAATGATATTTGCGCAACAAATCCAATCTTAATAAGAATCAGTGGAACACTGAAGCGTATTTTCGGAGGCCACTGCTCCCTGACCCAATTATCTTAACATTGTTATTAAAATAATGATAAAATTGTGTTATTTTTTTAATTAAATCTCGAACAGTCTTAGGTACTTTTAGATAACGGCTAGTCTCCACAAAACTGGCGCCTGGATTACTTATAGGTACCTCTATCTAAAAAAAATCCGACTGCAATAACCATTAATTTATTATATAGATGTCACTCTCACAACTGAGACGAACCTAATGATATTGACGTCCTTATTTACGTTGAAATCCGTCAAACGGTTTAGGCTTTACAATTAGACATACGTAAAAATAATTACTTCACTGTTTTATGCACACAATAAATTATACAAAAATCAGAAAATGTAGATGCCTAAGTACGAATCGTCAACGTACGACAAGTAGACAAGATTGACGAACAGACATGACGAAACTATGAGTTTTTATTAGGCAATTGTACGCTACACAATCAAACTTTGAGTTGGTTGACTACTCCTTAAAGTTTAGATTAGGAAATTAAAGAAAATACGCCTGTAAGAAAATACAAGAAATGATGACAAGCGATGGATTGCTTGGGTAGTTATAACATGCAACGCCAACATTGCTGTACTATAACGAAAGGCTCTGAGGGTCGAGCACGACTTTTCGAAACCTGCGTCACGTAAAATCGAATAGTAAACGTTGTCGAGTTTGTATGACGTTTGTAACAGCGACCGCCCGTAAGCGTATTTGGAACTAAAATTTAGTATGAGGTTTCTCGATCTCGATACGATAACCGTAACGTTACGCAGCATTCGTAAAGTCGTGCTCGACCCTCTGGACAAATAGCAACAATTTTTAACCCCCGAAGCAAAAAGAGGGGTGTAATAAGTTTGACCGCTATGTGTGTGTCTGTCTGTGGCACCATTGCTCTTAAGCGGGTGAACCGATTTGGGGCTGGTTTTCTTAATCGAAACTAGTTTAATCGAATCGAAATGGTTCTAGCTAAGTGTTATAAAAAATCGGTGCACTTTGAAACGAAAATGTCGGGGCGTTTTAAACTTTTTTAAGTTGGTTAGGTTATGTTCCAAACAGTAAGTTGCGTACCTTTATTTATTAGGTATGGTATTTAACTTCGGACATAACAGAGGGGGAGGGGGGGGGGCTTAAAGTATGTCTGTGTATTTGAGGCATTGTAGCGCCACAAACATACAGGAACTAGTGTGCTGGTTGTTTAGAAATGGAAATGAAAACGGGGGCTTTTCGACGTTTGGAAGTTATTAAATTTCATAACATGTTTTAACTACCTAGCTACCTAGGCTGTTAACTTAGTTTACGTTCTACATTATCATGATACTCGGGACTTAATCGCGTTAAAAACATATATTTCAATTTGAATTCTCGAAGGGGGTCCCTTCGAGACCATGGACGCAACGTCGCGTCCGAAACGTCGAGGTATTTAAATTCAAATTAATTAAATACATATTTTTTTACGCGTTTAAGTCCCGAGTATCATAATAACGTGTTAAAATCGCGAAAGTTTAAAGCAATACATAGTTTACGTTCTGTTCGGAAGGTTCAAACAATACAGACATTATAATTGATAGTCAGAGAATAGTTACGGCCGATCCGGCGTCCAATCCGGCGCGAACCCATTACGAAGTGCCAAGCTTAGTAGATGGCCCAATGTACAGTCAGCGGTAAAAGCACGTGGTCACTTTTGTACTTTATTGCATTGGCACAAGCTTTGGCACAAGTGACAAACCTGTGTGAGGTTACGAAGGTATTTAAATTTTTAATATATCCACAAGGTCATCGGAGCACAGGGTTCTGCTGTGGCCCAACGCTCAATGGACTCGGATTCGACGCATTACATTCGATTTGATAATGTGTCGGTACAGAAAAGGACGACGAATTATATACGAACTCTACTTATATACATAAGTGATCCGTTTTATTTTTCTATGACTTGGGGTCTAGTATAAAATTCACAAAAAATGTGTCCCAGTACAGCACGGCATTTTTTCTATGACAGCCATAAAGCCATAAGCCATAGCGCTGTCGTTCGACCAAACTAAGACTGACTGACGCTCGATTAGTGGTGTTTTGGTTCGGACGTTTTCAAGTGCTAACCCGAAGTCTATGGTGTTGGTAAGACAATGCGAATACCCAAAAGTGACAACGGTTTCAACAACATTCGTGACCATTCGAATATTAAATTTTTCCCGGGATGTTACCACGTGTTTTCCGCCCCGCCAGTACCGGGTAACTGACGGTATCTCTAATAGAATCTCGAATGGTTCGTTAACCTTTCTGTTGAGCGAAAGGGCGAAAATATACTGCGTTACCGTACTTACCGTACTTCCCTGTTGTACTCACATTGTGTACGGGATAAACGGGAAAATTGAAAACCCGGCTAAGCGCGAGTCGGACTGAGGCAACCGCACAAATTTGTAGGTATCACGAGATCACGAAAAACGAGTCTTAAAGATTTTCCCCGCTTTTCAAGAGTGTTTTAAGTTGTTCAAGTGTTACCAGAGCCTGTTCCTAAGCAAAGTGTATGCAGCGCGGGGTCGCTTTATATTGGTCATTGGCATATACAGTCAGACGTTAAGAAATAAGATTTTCAGATTTATTTCATTGGTTGTGCTATAAGAGCTACCTTCGTGCCAAATTTCAAGTGTCTAGGACAACTGGAAGTGCCCTTTAGGTTTTGATACCACGGCAATTTGTATGGAAACACCCTTTTTAACGACTGTATGTTTTGATTGCGTTGACTTAGAAGTTTGAGTTTTTCATAGCTTCAAACGACTGGAAACTTGAGTAGGTATTTGCTATTAATTTCAACATTCCAGAGAAAAAGGGTCTTGACAGACGAACAACAAAGTTATCACCAGCCCAATATACGTCCCACTGCTGAACAGGCCTTCTCTCAGCATGAGAAGATTATTGTTCTATAGTTCTCACGCGGGCCCAGTGTTATAAAACGCAACATTCTAATGTCTTTTAAGGCTTATGATAGTCGAATATAACTATACATTCATATGTATTGATTTAAACTTTCGCGATTTTCACACATTATCATGATTCTCGGGACTTGATCGCGTAAAAAACTTTTATATTTAAATTTGAATTTAATTAAATTGCAATTTAAGTATAAAGGTTTTTTACGCGATTAAGTCCCGAGTATCGTGATAATGTAATAATGTACATTCATAGTCCGCCATTTTGATCTTCAATTGTTACAATGACATGTTCACCTAAACTCGACACTGGAGTAGGTACTTGGATACTTATTAGAACAGAGTTTCACTCTTTTTTCTGAATGTCGTGAAAATAGGTATGCAGGGTGTCCCGAAAACCAACGATGGAACAGCCCGTAAAGATACGAAAATTTTATCTTGATGAAAAATGCATGTTTATGAAATACTGTCACTTTATACAAACCCCCCATAGCAATCGGTTTACGTTTACAAACGTGCCGATATCTTGAAAGCCGTAAAATTTTCGCTAAGCTCCAATTTGCATAATCTGATGCTTAAGAGCGGTTCTATCAGCCATCTTAGTCTTATCATTGGGTTTTGGGACACCCTGTATAAATAAACATACGTATGTGAAAGGTTACCCTTCAAAGGCCACCATATTTCAGGGTAAAAATGCGTGAAAAAGTTAAAAAGGAGCGAAAGACCGTATGAGTGAACGATGCGTTGGGGTGCTGGATACAAGCAGTCAGCGTTTTCGTAAAATATACTCAAGAGCAATAAAAACGGGTCACTTTGTATGAACAATTCCATACAAAGTGACCCGTTTTTTTTGCTCTTGAGTGTAGATTCTAAATAAATAAAAAACTTTGGGCCTTATTCATAGACGTCACTCAAGCCTTCATTAGCTAAAATAGGTTTTGTCTTCTTCTTACTAACGGAAATGTCAAAGTTACAGAAAAGGACAAACGAATTTTAACGGCATTTTAGTTAAAATAGGTTTGTGAATAATAGGGTTTATCTATAGCTATAAAACAGTACCGTGATTGACTGACCGACTGACTGATAGACAACGCACAGCCTAAACCACTGGACCTAGAGACTTGAAATTTGGCAAACATAACCTTGAGTGTCCTAGAGATGCACTAAGAAGGGATTTTTCGAAATTCCCACGCGACAGGGAATTAGGCCATTTTGAAATATTTCACGGGGGCAAAGCCATGGGGCATAAGCTAGTCAACACACATAATCATAAGTCCTCTATAAAGCGTTCAGAAACAGAACAACCAGTTTTTATCTTAAAAACTAATACAATTTACTAATAGGTATCAATAAAAAAAAACGATACGAAACGTCAGCTCGGTGTGTTTTTCTATGATTTAAAAAAAAGTCAAGTTCGTGACAGGTTTGTCATGGCCTAGGCTTCTGAACCCCATCTTAGAGTACTTATAATATGTGTGTAGATATAGTAATGTATGCAACTCTACATAATTAGGCATTAAAACACTAATACCTAATGTAATTGCATAAACTACTATTTATAACATGCAAGCTAACTTGGCTGTTATGGCCTAAATAAAACCTTCGACCCTTTTCTATTTTCATAACGCCCAAGATCTGTAATTGCGTCCACGGGCGGGAAAACATTGTATGTTTCAGTACGGGCATCACGAATCTCGACTCAGAATCAGAAAGCCTACCTACCTAATTCCCTGCTGCTCTGAATACACAATGTACTATTATTCTGACGATGAATTTTCATCGCTCATGATTTAAGCCCCCTAACAACATAAAACATCATTGATCAAGCCATTTCTCATTCGGGCGAGTTTCTTCCGCTGCCAGAAGTAACGGCGGCGTGAAATAACCCCCAATATGACAGTGTCGCGGTCTTCCTTCATGGAGATGGCGGCTTTCTCGGGACCAAGGACGATAAAACCAAGAGGACTGCCAATGGCTATACGATGTCGCGTTCTTTTGAAATAATAAGCCTGCTGTAGCTAGTTTCACTAAGGAGGGGTCTCTGTACCGTTCATTTGGTATGACATTTAGACTTCTGGCTAACACAAAAGTGCCATCTAAATTAGTTTTTTTTCTTTCAGTTCATAGATGGCGCTATTGTGTTAGCCAGAAGTCTAAATGTCATACCAAATGAATGGTACAGATACCCCTCCGTAGTAAAACTAGCTACAGCAGGCTTATTATTTCAAAGGAACGCGATATCGTGTAGACACTGGCTGTCCTCTCGGTTTTGTGGTCCTTGCTCGGGACCCTTATTTCTTCTGACATTTCACAGAGTTCGAATGAGACGTTTTACGACCTTTCTCGCGCTGAAACTGGACTTGCTTACAGGGCGGAAATGATAGATATTCCACGTTTCGTATCTGGACCGGACAAAATGAATTTTGATTGGAAAATATTCTGAGGGAAATGTTTATTTTCATGCGCAAAAATGTTCAGCAAAATACAGGCCATTATGATTGTGTTACAAGAAGTAATAATGTAATTCTTACTTACTTAGGCAGCCTAACCTGTTTCGGTTGTAATGTTTGAGAGTCAATTAGTTAGTCTCTATTGTACTTATACTACTATAGATCTACCATTGTCTTTCACACCGTGAGCTCTTTATCTACAAGAACTTTACACTAGATTAGTTAGTACTTGCCTTGAAATCTTTCTCTCTTTTCTCTTCTTCTTTAACTTTTTACTCCCCAATGCTGAGTAGTCTCTTCCATTTCTTCCAGGTTGTACGGTCATGTACTTTTCGCATCCAGTCCCTTCTTGCAACTTATGTCAGATCGTCAGCCCATCTCGCGGTCTGCCTTCCTACATACTACATCGCGGGTGGCAGGACCTTGTGCGAGCTCCGACCTGATCGCTACCACCATCTTATTCGCTAATCCTGCCAGCAGTACTTGCACTGTTATGTTCCGCTGTGGTGAGTAAGACAGCCGGTGTAATTGCGGGCACATGAGACATTCCATCAGCTAAGATCTCTAAGTTGGCAATGCATCTCTAAACCCTCCGGGGTGGCGGGTGTCTATAGCCAGTGGTGATCACTTACAATCAGGTGACCCACTTGCTCGTTTGCCTTCCTCGTCGTATAAAAAAAAACACAAATGATTACTTCAGCTTCTTTCGTCTCCACGAGACTGGCATCATCTCCCGCATCCAGCATCAGACCAGCAGCCCCGAGATATCCATCGAAGGCAGTTCCCCACGAGCCTTAGCTCTTGAAGGGGCAGCCCCAGCCTTCATGCTACTTGCGCCGTCAGTTGAAACTTTTGCATTATACAAAACGATCCCTGCCAAAATAAATCGTGTCAGTAAGTTCAGATAAATCGTCGCCCGCACACCGCAGCACACCGCATTTACAAATCAAAACTTTTTGGCATTAAATAGCGGGCGCCTCTCGCCAAGATCTTGGGCGCCATTGAATTTGGTTGCAGAAGATGCAATTGTTTGATAGTGAAATAACATGACGTTACAAAAATATTAGGCACTTCAGATACGAGCTTTTTCAGTTAAATCTGGCCGGAACACGTGCTGTTGGACGTAGGGAGAAGTCGTGGCTGCGCAATATCCGGGAGTGGACCAGGATTACAAGTGTCCCGGAGCTTTTCAACCTCGCCAAAGACCGGGTGGAATATGCGGAGCTGACTGCCAACCTTTACTAGTTGGAGAGGCACTAGAAGAAGAGAGGACGTTACAAAACTATTGGTATTTCCGAGGATAGCCTAGTGGTTAGACCCTAATTATGAAGCTTGAGGTCCCGGTTCGATCCCCGGTCGGGACAGGTGTTTGTGTGGTAATTACGAATACAATACAATACAAGAACTCTTTATTGAACACCACATAACAAACAAAACAGAAAAAGGTACAAAGAAAATGCAAGGTAGCAATGGGCGGCCTTATCGCTACAGAGCGATCTCTACCAGGCAACCATAACGGAATAAAAGTAAGAAAGAACGTTTGTACGAATGTTTGTTCTCGGGTCTTGGATGTTTAATATGTATATAAAAAGTATGTATTTATTAATAGAAGTTTTTTTATCCCTTGTCTAGTGTCTCTAGTACTGGCGTTTCCTAGTTTGAAACTAGGTCAATTGGAGTCAATTGTCTCATGATATTATTTAATTTATTTAACCCCCGTCGTAATGAGAGGGGGGTGTTATTAAAGTACCAATCACTCACATGCCTGGCATGGTGTGCCACGCTAAATTAATCAACCTTAGCTCATTAATCTTAAATAGTATTTTTATTCCGGAGAAACTGAATGTTTCAAAATTTAATGCATTTATTTTAATTTAAAGAATCAAACTAAAAAGGTTTCAATCGAAAGCTAGTTTAATCGAGATAATTCTTAGCTAAGTTTCATTAAAATCTGATCACCCATTTTTGAAATACTGAACTTTGAAATGACAATGTCGGGGTTTTTTAACCCCCGACGAAAAAGAGGGGTGTTATAAGTTTGACCTGTGTATCTGTGTATCTGTGTCTGTGGCATCGTAGCTCGCAAGCCGATTTACCGATTTCGATACGGTTTTTTTCCTTCGAAAGCTAGTTTAATCGAGATGGTTCTTAGCTAAGTTTCATTAAAATCGTTTCTCCCATTTTCGAAATATTGAACTTTGAAATGACAATGTCGGGGTTTTAAAATTTTCTAAGTTGGTTATTATACAATGTACCGCTTGAATTCACGTGAGACTCGGGCCATTCCGTCGTCGGCACGAGACAACCGTAATTTCGGTCGTGCGGCCCAAAAGGGCTGTTCAAACGAAACACTTTTATTTACCTTTACCTAATGTATTCCGCTAAAAACAATAAACAGCGCACATTGTTTATTCAAGGACTAATGAGAGATCCCGGGGGTATAAATATTTTATTCCTTTCAAAAAGGTTCGAGACATTTGTACGATACCGTACATACATTGTAAGCATTCATAAAATATGTAAAACTATGTAGGTAGATTAAAATGGTAAGAAAGCAGTTGTACGGCGACCGCCCACGCAAAAGCATCTTGTATGAAAATTATTTGGAAGTGGAGATTACAGTTCTATTCAATTTTATGTTCGGCGTTTCCTTTGCAACAAGACCTGCGCCGTTCAACATTAACAATGGAGATTTGACTAATATTCGGGCTCCGTAATGGGTGGTTTTTGAATAATTGGCCAGGTACCGAATTGTAGATTTGAGAATACAGTAGACGTTATTATAACTAGGTGTTACTGTGGCAAATTGCAAAGCAAAAACATAGTCAATTGACCGATTGAGAGTATTGATTTTTTTAAAGTTGTTTTCACAATATTCCTACTTACTCCACATCAGTAACAATAAGAGTGCCGAGCCAGGTCTAATTGAAAAAAAATGCGGTTTTAGGTATCAAATTAATGATTTGTTTACAATAATATTTTCACCTATGGGGCACTTAATTATGTGTTCAAATTTAAACCTTTAAATATGTTATATTGAACGAGATTTTTAGAACCTAAAAGCGAACATGAATGGTGGGTACCGGTAGAGGACGCCCTAGGAGGACTTACGCCGACAATATCGGTGATATTCTTCGGAAAGGTTAGGTGCGTAGTACCCGGAACTATGTATGAATGTGGAGGAGGCTAAAGAAGTGTGTACGGTTCATACCATATGGCAAGCCATAGTTTCTTTCAAGCTGTAGCTAAGGTTTCTCTGCGGGACAGAATCAGAAATGATGATATCTGCAGGTAGAAAGAACTAAGGTTTACCGACATCGCCCGAAAAATTGCGAAACTTAAGTGGCAGTGGGCGAGGACTTAACTCGCAGGACTGATAGCCGATGGAGTCAGAAAGTCCTCGAATGACCGCGGACCGGGAGACGAGCTGTCGGTAGGCCTTCAACAAGATGGAGCGACGACCTGATAAAGATCGCGGGATCGCGGTGGATGCAGAAAGCACAAAACCCGCCTGAGTGGAGAGCCTTGGGGGAGGCCTATGTCCAGTAGTGGACGTCTTTCGGCTGACATGATGATGATAGCCAAGGTAGCGAGTTAAAATTTCACATTTCCGACGGCAACAGTCCGCCCTTACGCCCGAAGCATATTCAATAATATCGCCAAAATTAACAGGGCCTCATCAAAAAGCCATTGGTCCCTGATATTGGGACCCTATCTTCCGTCACTAATATTACCACGGGATGGCGGTCCCTACCTCTGGTTTACGAACTACTCTCACTTCTAGTTTTATTACTTTGGGTATCGGCGCTGAATATGGGACAGATTAATCGCCGAACCTGGATGTAATTATCTTACGGAGTTCCTAATTGACTCTTTTAAGGGAGAGAGACATTTATTCACTCGACATACCTTCGACACATAAGTACAGAAAAATAAAGGAAGGTGCATTTGAAAGAATAAAATATACAACAGAACTGTAGCTGACTGGCCAAATGCAGCTTTATATTTAAGTTATAAAAATAGATAAATATATTTTTTTAGGGTTCCGTACCTCAAAAGGAAAAGCGGAATCCTTATAGGACCACTTTGTTGTCCATCTGTCTGTCTGTGAGGACCCTTTTTTCTCCGGGACGCGTAGAAGTTGGAAGCTGAAATTAATATCAAATACTCAAGCTTACATTCTCTTGAAGCTGGGAAAAAAATCAAACTTCTAATTCTAAGCAATGAAAAGGTACAGTCATTAAAAAAATACAAATTGCCATGGAATCACTTTGATATTTTCGTTTGTCAGACACGGACAAAACATAACAAATAATCGCACTGGAACGTTAAATTATGGGGTTAAACTACAGTTATGTAGTCTACATTCTGGTCTTGACACCTTTATTAATATTTATTCACTTTCTTACAAGATGACGTTGGTAGGGGCATTAAAAAAACGACTTCCGTGGCCAGTGTCACTAACGACGGGCCATTTACATCGCTGTCCACGAAAATGAACACGATGCCGAACTCAGATAGTTTTATGTTTCCTCGCCACGGAAATAACTCGGTTCTTGTCGTATTTAATACACAAGAACCGAGCAATTTTCGTGTCCGAGAATCTCGCCCTGTTTAGGTTTTTCTGTTAGTGCTAGATTTCTGAGAACACCTCTTAGGGCTGATTTTCCAATACTCAAATAAGATCTTACTCAATAGATACGCCCTTATTCAAATGCATGTATTAGATTAGACATAATAAGAACGGGATATTAACCGAGATTAGGTAATCTCGGTCAATGTCCCGTTTTCATTATGTCTAATGCATTATTCTATCGTATAGTTTTCACTAAGCGCATTTGCATAGCTCGTCAAATCCCCTGTGCGCTAGGTACCTCCTTCTGCCAAGTCACAGCATAAATCCCGCAAGCAATCTGCACTTTACCAACGTAATTAACAGCCCACCCTATTTTCCCTGAATAAATAGCAGAATTAGGGCGGGAGATTAATTGTCATGATCTTCATCATGTCAGCCGAAAGACGTCCACTGCTGGCCGGCTGCCTCCACCAAGGCTCTACACTCAGACTGGTCTTGTGCTTTCCGCATCCACTGCGGTCCCGCGATCTTTACCAGGTCGTCTCTCCATCTTGTTGGAGGCCTACCAACACCAGAAATTGTGCCGGTGATGAATTAGTATTGGTATTTGTATGATGAATTGGTATGTATTGAATTAGAATTTATGTAGCCGTTATATACTGACAGAGGGGCTACTCCGAAGCCTGAAATTCGAAGTTCGTATCCGACATCCGACCGTCCCGCTCACGCCAACGTAGGTTAACGCGAATGCGAGAAGGATGGTCAGATACGAACTTCGAATTTCGGACTTCGGAATAGGGTGGGGCTCAGCGTGTGAGTGATAATTTTCTAAGGTGACAGACTTGCAGTGAAATAAAATCCTGGACTTCAGACTTCGTAATCAGCAGGGTAGTTACTTAACTGTTTTATTTTGACACTCGTCATCGGATTGAAATGACAGTTTTTGTATGACCTAGCTGTTTCCAATACCAATTGTCAGCCCATACAATAACTTCCAAACTGATCTTGATGGCGATTGTGAGCGAGTTAGAAAATAAGTCTGCAGGTTCTCTAAACACAGGCTATTCGGGTATCGTCGGTTATTACTTAATGCACGCCCCAACCACCCTCTGGACACCAAATATCAGGGTGAACGTTTCCGAAACGCATATGCTCATTTGCACCTAAAAATCTCTCTAGCCTCGAATCGCGGCTCGCTTTCGAACAGATGACAAGCGAGATGACAAGCTATGAACCAATCACGACGTATTCCCCCGGCCCGCTCACCGCGGCTTTTTTTGTAATTTCCAAGTAAATTATAAAAGATGCGGTGTCCAGAGGGTTGGTCCGTGACTTAATGTCCTAATGGATTGCTTACTGCACTTATACTATAGTTTACTATAGTAAAGGCCACGCAAAGTAAAGTTTGGCCTGCCGCCAGGGCGTTGTTACACGATTCTACAAACTTCCGTCTGATTGATGCTACGTATTAAGTAATACCGAGTTTGCTCCAGTTTGGGAAGCATTGTTTCAGAAGAATTGGGTCGATGACTGATGTCGAAATAAAACCATTTTACATATTCACTTATCAAGCTTCCGAAAATACTCATAAAAAACCGATGCCTCACTTATTACTGCAATTAAAACGTGGAACATAGAACCTCCTCTTTTTTAGAAGTCGGTTAAAAGCTTATATCTACTGGTAGCTCTGTGAGCTGTGTGTTTTTAGGATTCCGAACCTCAAAAGGAAAAACGGAACCTTTATAGGAACACTTTGTTGTGTACATATTGTACACGGAACCCTCGGTGCGCGAGCTCGACTCGCACATGGCCGGTTTTTTTAACCGTTTTCGTTTTTTTTTCTAAAACTTAATCGTCAAAAACTCTGCCGCGACCTCAGCTTAAGACCTCAGCGCCAGAAATATAGCTTCCTTGGAGCTAGTTACATATTCGAGACGGTTGGGGTCGAAACTCTGGGGGCCTTTGGGGCCTAGCGCGCGCCATATACAAAGATCTCATTTCAATATTAGACAAAATATGAAGATTGAAGAATGTTAACCATAGGAGAAAAATGTTAGACTTGCTTGTTGCGTGTGACAAACAAGCAAGTCCAACATTATTCTCCTATGGATAACATTGTCAATAATCAGAAACTCCATAGCTGTGCAATGTGTCAGAATTGACCTCATAGCGGCGGGGCACTATGCATTTAATTGGGGGTGAGATTTCCAAAAGAAATGTACAAACCCTCACAGTATATGTACAAACTAGCTGTTGCCCGCGACTTCGTCTGCATTTAATTAGTTTATCGCGAAAACTTCTCAATTAACATACATCGTTGAGGTTACATAGTTGGGGTTTCATTAAAATCTTAAGAATAAGCTTTTTTTGCGTGAAAGAGTAACAGACATCCAAAAATCCCTCGCCTCACTAGCTTTCGCGTTTATAATATTAGTAATAGGATTTCTCCCAACATAGCCATTCAGCAAAAACATGCAACTTTTATCAACAAGATAATCTTTATTTGTAGTGTAAGAAAATAAAATAACGCTTGGCGCACGACAACTGAATACAAAAGGAAAACCTTGTGTGCGTCAAGTTGGCGTGCCAGTCAAATAATTATACAGAGCCCCTGCAGAGTGACACGGATCGCATGGCACGTGGCCAAAATTGGAACTAACGTGCCATCTTGTCAATTTTTAGTTTCTGACACTCCGCTTTGCATCGTTTGCAATGCCATTTTTGTTTTATTTCAATGATAATAATAATCAAACATCATGCTGAATGTGACATAAAGAGACAGTTGGCGTTAAAGCGCCCCCTTGTCAATGTCATCCAAGTCATTAAGATCCTAGTTCACCGGTATTCCCGCCCAAAATTATTAGACACCGTTATTTCCACACACTTCTTATTGCTTTTAACATGAAAGTACTGTGAGATTCAATCATAGTGAAATAAACGGATCGGTCATTCGAGTATAGTCCGAATGTTTCAGACTAATCCGTAGTCCTTCCTCTGGGAGCACACGCTTCAACTCTAACCTTAATTGACATACGTGAGTGATCCGCTTATTTCACTATCACTTTCTAATGTACGTAAGCTGTCAAGTGCAATTTTATAACGATAGGCTAGATTTGAAACTGTATTAGTTTTATATTGTCTTAAGTAGAGGTCTAAAATGTTCTACAAAATACATGCTACAGAGACCTCTTTATAGTGAAATTAGCTATAGCTGGCTCATTATTTTAAAGGAACCCGACATAGCATACCTAGACATTGGCAGTCTTCTTGGTGTTTTCGTCTTTGCTAAAAGCAAAAAAAAAAAAATGGAATTCTATGTTAAATTTAATGTAACTGGTCTAAAAAGACAATCTTTTTATGAATCCTAAAATGAACGACACAGAATCCATATATTTGTAACGGGTCCGCCAACCTAACGTACGAACATGGCGATTCACTTACAAACACAAACCCAATTTCGACGTTACGAGACGTTTTCGAACGCATTCTCGTATACTTTATGTTTCTTTTGGCGTTCCCTACTAAGATGAGACAAAAACCAAAAACGTGGTAGGTACACAATTTTCATATTTCGTGTGAATCCGACTCTAGCAAAGAATGTTTTGTTTCTAACAAATGTTTTGCAAATTTTGATTTGTCTGTTTGAAGGGCAAATTAAGAGAATACAATGCATACATAGCACAGATAAGTACACAAGAGTACAGAGATGATTTGAAATCCATTTAATAATTTCCAAGCCCACGTCAGGTAATCCGTCACATCATAAGCTTTAATCTGGCGTTCGAAATAAATCCCGTTGTCTAAAATCGGGATAAAGGAATACTTGGCGTAGGATTTCATGTAGAGGGTGTTGTCCCGTGCTATGGTATTATAAGGCTATCCTCGGCTGCTTTAGAAATATTAAATTATCTGTCATTATAAGTGATATAAGGTATCGAAAAAAAACCCGACATAATATGTATAAAAGAATCTTTAAAAAGTAAAGCAATAGAATTTGTGGGTAGGATTAGCGAGTAAGATGGTGGTAGCGATCCGCATGAACAATACATAAATAAAACCTCTCGTTTTGCGTTAGTGTTCAAAAATTCCTACTCGACATAGGTACAGGTAGAAGCAAAATTAGCTGAGCAACTGATGCCTTCACAATGATCTAAGCCCGGCTCTATTGTAATGGACCAAGAACTTGTGCAGATTATTGTGACCGCTTCGGTCACAGATCTATATATAAGAATATGTCCAAAGAAACGTTTTCAACAAAGGAACGGTTGTCTAAGATCGCTAGTGCCATCTGGTGCGGTTAGTTAGAACTAAATAGACAGTCGCTATGGCATAACCCTGTCGTGTAAACAAATAAGTGAAGTTCGAAAATATTCAACAAAGTAACTAACATCGACTGTTTTCAAAGCAATTTAAAGTGGTTTGATTGTGATAACGAGTAAATAATTCTACTTGGTGATGAAACGATATCCAGGGCTTATATTTAGAACACTTTTACGGTACCTAATTCTTGCACGCCTTTACAACGAAATGTGACATTTTGTTGGAGCTGTTGACTCCACTGCGCGGACATCCGACCAACCCGCGGTGAGACTACTTTAAGGTTTTCTAGTCTCAGCGAACTGGAAACAGAGACGATGTACCGATGGGCCAGTCCATACGCTTGTATTATGTATGTCTATGGCTTCGGTTGCTTAGCTACTTCAGCTGCTGACGGTACAACACATTCGATTTGAAAAGATCGCACGTCGCCGCGGTAGTTGATACGTCGCTACCAGTACTGTTGGCACGGCGCCAGCCCCCGCCGATTCAAGGCCCGTGGTACCGGCGTGTCATCCCAAAAACAGCGTACTTTGTATTTAACTTGAAATCTATACCTGTAAAACAGTACCGCGACTGACAGACAACGCACAGGCTAGACCGCTGGATCTAGAGACTTGAAATTTTGCAATCTTCTATACCTATAAAACAGTACCGTGACTGACTGACTGACAGACAACGCAGAGCCTAAACCACTGGACCTAGAGACTTGAAATTTGGCAGACATAACCTTGAGTATCCTAGAGGTACACCAAGAAGGGATTTTTTGAAATTCCCACGTGATAGGGAATTAGCCCATTTTGAAATATTTTACATGGGCAAAGTTATATTATTTTCTGTTACATTCTACGGGATAGCATAGTGCTTAGAGACCCTGACTATGAAGCTTGAGGTCCCGTGTTTGATAGCCGGTCGGGGCAGATGTTTGTAGGTATGATGAATACGAATGTTTGCTCTCGAGTCTTCTGTGTATCATTGTATTGGCCAGCACCCATAACACAAGCTATGCTTCATTTGTTGTCAATTGTACGAGTAAAAGAGAAAAACTTCGTAACCTAATCAACTTAGAAAAGTTGAAAAAACCCCGTAATTTTCATTTCACAGTTCAAAATCTCAAAAATGGAAGAACCGATTGTTACACAACTTAGCTAAGAACCGTCTCGATTACTAAGTTTTCAAATAAAAACAAACCGCATCAAATCGGTTTACCCGTTTAAGAGCTACGGTGGCATAGATCCCTTTTTGCGTCGGTGGTTAAAAAAGAGGAGGGAGTGCCTTGATCTTTGCAAAAGTAGGTACCGGGGTTTCATACTTCCGATTGTCGACCACCCGAAATCAGTATTCATAACAGCCCCACTAAAATCCCGCTCATTTCGACAAAGTCCGCAGTGGCTCAGTGGAAAAATGAAATAAATGCGCCTATCCCGGTCTAAAACCGAGACATTACTCACGTTCATCCCGGGATTTGCCGGTGCGCCCGGGAAGCCCCTTTACATCCCTGCTGAATTGTTTTTTACGAGAAAATAACATTTTTGTACACCGTCTCGACGGGGTTCCGTGAAATTCGGGAATATTAAATGGAAATACCACCGGATAGCCTAGTGGTTAGAGACTCTGACTATGAAGCTTGAGGTCCCGGGTTCGATCTCCGGTCGGGGCAAATATTTGTATGATAAAAACAAACGTTTGTTCTAGGGTCTTGTATATGTATATATAAGTATTTGCAAAAGTGCTTGGTCGATGCAACCAAAGGGCTGGCAGTTTTCTCTATCAAAGAATCAGCATTGCTGTTCAGCGAGGCAACGCTGCCAGCCTTTTGGGCACCATTCCACGGGGGCCTTATTTAGATTTAATTTTGTTTTAAGTTTTAGTTTAATTAGTTTTAGCTTGAATCTAATTTAATTGTAAATTGCTTTTGTGATGTGAATAAACACACTTAAATCCAATTTATCATTAAGGTATTTATTTATCTATAGAAGTAGTTTATCCGTTGTCTTGTACCCGCTTTGCCTATAGTTTCGGACTAGGTCAATTGGTGTAATTGTCCCATGATAAGTTTTTTTTAAATGCCGGAAACGGGAAATTAAAAAAAACCCTGTGGTAGCTCAGAGGTTTGACCTATGGCCTCTCAAGCAGAGGGTCGTGGGTACGAAGCCCAGCTTTTTGGAATTTATGTGCAAAATTACATTTGTAATTTTGCATTAGCTTATAAACCTACACGCGCCTGCGAAGCGATATAATGGTGTAGTGAAATAGAATGGATCACTCAAGTATAGGTAAGTTGAATTTAGCCCGACACGTTTCGGACTAATCGTAGTCCTTCCCCTGGGAGCGCACGACGTACAGTCCGCGTGCGGGCTTCGAGGAATCGGAGGCTGGGATTTTTTATTATACCAAACACATATCTTTAAGTACAGAATAAATTCATTCTCAAGCTCATTTAAATAATAACAGCTAGCGCACAATGTATAGTTAAGAAATTATTCTATAAATATAGTATGTGATTGCTAAAAATTTAACGCGGAGCTTGCGTGAGGACTTTAAATACGTGAGTGATCCGTTTTATTTCACTATGATTGAGTCTCACGGTACTTTATTACAGTGGGCTATAGCCCAAGCCCTCTCATTGCGAAAGGAGGCCTGTTCTCAGTAGTGGGCCGTAAATAACTTTATGATGATTATCAAATGGAAATGGGGAAAAAAAGCATGGGTCAATTAAAAAAAAGGAAGGTTCCTAATTCGACTATACGTGATTTAAACCCCTCAGTGCGTTCTGTTTGTAAGTATCTGTTTGTCTGTCTGTGGCATCATAATCTTTTAACTATGTGACGTAGGTCCTTTAGGAGGACCACAATCAGCAGGTAGAGCAGGGAGTGGGAAGAAAACAAGCTCTTCAGCAAGACACTTTATTTCCAAGCCAACAATAGCACAGACTACACCTACGACTCTCCTAAGAGTGCCATCCTATAGCATAGGATGGCACTGGCCTGAACAATGCGACTGACGGAAGGAGACCGTTCTCCAGGAGTAGGCGGCAGCGCGCGGAGTCAGCTGTAGGAGTAGCAACGAAGATGGCCTGTCTTCGTCGTGGTCTTCGGGCCCAGTTCCCTCAGAGCCGGCTCAGGGGTTGAAGTGGTGGTTAGAGGGTGCCCAGGTTGATAGCGGTAGGGTGGTTCCTGGAAGGACAACAGGCATTAGGGCACTGCTTGACCGCGGCTGCGCCTGGCCACTCGTAGGGGTCGGTTACTGTTCAAAGCCAACGGCCATCCAAGATAGTTTAAATTTGAAAACTAGCGGCGGTTAACGGAAATAGTTAGGTGGCTCGGAACAGCTGTTACATTTACAACAAAATACGGCACACCTAAGCGGGTCTTAAGCAATGGAAACTCACCCCAGCGGGAACTTGATGCTACACGCACTAGTACTTAATTTATTGATTTAAATATATATATTCTGGAGCTTAATTACGTGTGCTTAAAAGTTTGACGTGAGGTATTAGTATCGAGTACACACGATGACGGTCGCGGACCGACTGGCTACCGCCGCTTATATAGAAGTGCATAACTATCTGTAGTTATCGTTATTATGTGTTTAGGGTTCGGCGAGCGGGAGCGCGTACAAACTGCCGGGGCTAATTTACCCGCGCGCAGAACAATTTTATTAGTAGTTCCGTACAATAATTTTAATTAAATTTACAGTTTTATAATCGAATTAATTATGATACATTTTCTTTAATGTTTTTTTTATAGTAGTATTAATTATTATAGCTAGATTAGACGCAACGTTACAACCAGTTAAAATCAAAAACGTAAAATAATCCTCTAAAATAATGATAAATAAATAAAATGAAATAAAATGCGTCTATTTCGGACAACAGAAACTAAAGCCTAAAGTTTTATGGCCTAGCACTAAGCAGCAGAAATATGAAGTCGGTGTGGTGCGAGCGGAATATTCTTTGAATGAAGCACCGACTTCATATTTCTGCTGCTTAGTGCTAGGCTATAAAACTTTAGGCTTTGGGTTCTTGAATGAGCCACAGGCTCGTAAAACTACTGCCTATCTTGGTCTCATAAAACATGGAAATCAAAATTCGAAATTTTAGATAAGAACCTAAAATATGAATTGAAAGGCGGGGGCGTGTAATTATTTGCCTTCTTATGGACGAGACGTACCAATAGAATTCCAGGGGACTTACTGTGGGTGTGCTGGGATGGTTTTGGAGCTTTCTTTTTGTTCACACTTTCAGTCCGAAGAAGCTCTTCAAAAGGGACGCCGCCGCTTGTATGGAGAAACACAAAACACGGCGCCACAAGCTTTCAACAGCCGAAAAAACTGTTCCTATTGCTGTTTACACATATCGTTTATAGTTTTCGTAATAATACACAACACAATGAACCCCGGGGTGGCAAATTAACACATTAATTAGCGGTTCTATGATCACTTTCTAAATTAGCACGCGTCTCGTAGGAGTTCCGAGCGAAAACAGTGCCCTAAGCACGACTTGTCGAATCCTGCGTCACGTAAAATCGAAAAGTAAACTTTAACGAGTTTGTATGACGTTTGGAACAGCGCCCGTCCGTGAGCGTATTTGGAACTAAAATTTTGTATGAGATTTCTCGATCTCGATACGATAACCGTAACGTAACGCAGGATTCGACAAGTCGTGCTTAGGGCACTGTTTTTTTAAAAATGGCTTCCGTATGGCCTTGGGTGGCCAGCGCCGCGGCGCATTTAGTTTTCTTTTTCGTCCCCAGATGGCATTGGTCTCGTCAAATTGTTTTCCTTGGCGTAAACAGTTCTGTTGTCCGAAATAAACGCATTTTATTTCATTTTATTTATTTATCATTATTTTAGAGGATTATTTTACGTTTTCTTGCCTAAGGTTTTTTTTTGAAGGCGGTTTTACTTTTTTGTTAGACGATTTTTAATTTACAATTTTACGTTGATTTAACATTTTCAGAATTATCCTCCAACTCCTAACCGTTAAGGAGTTGTACCTTCCATCATCAGCCGCAAAGATGCCATGTGCTTTAAAAAATGTCGATTACCCGACTACCGAAAGAGGGTTATGTTTTTACAGCGTATGTATGTATGCATGAATGTCCATCCATCCATAGCAGCCCTTAGTTCGTCCGTCTTCGGACATAGGCCTCCTCTCCATTTCTCCACGCCTGACGATCCATTGCCATTTGCATCCATCCTCCACCCGTTTGTCGGCAGATGTCGTCCTTTCATCTCATGGGTGGTCTCCCCCTACAGCGAGTGTTTGCGCGAGGAGTGTTTGTGTATGAATGTATGTCTAATTATTTGGTACGCCTTGCGGCCTAAACCGTTCGACGCATTTCAACAACCGGTGTCATTACATTCGTCTCAGCTGTGGGAGTGACAGGGTATATTCAAATCAAAATCATTTATTTAACAATTACAGAACAAATGAATAATGGTTAGTAGGTATTTTAGGATTAACTAAGTTACAGATTTATTATTAATTAATTTTATTGTTAATTATTTTTACAGTCGAGTTTTTGTTTATTAAATAACATAAGCCCCGCGGTCTTGCCCCCGTGAAATATTTCAAAATGGACTAAGTAGTTTTCCTATCCCGTGGGAATTTCGAATTCCGAAAAATCCCTTCTTAGTGCACCTCTAGGATACTCAAGGTATATGTTTGCCGAATTTAAAGTATCTAGGTCCAATGGTTTAAGCTGTGCGTTGTCTGCCAGTCAGTCAGTCAGCCAGTCAGTCACGGTAGTGTTTTATAGGTATAGATTAAAATTAATTAAAATTAAAATTTTTGATTTTTCGGCGCGCAAAAATGCGCGTAGACAGAGCCCGGTCTGCGCAACATTGGTATCTACCCTCGTTTCGTCAGTTTGCCCGTGATCATGATGCATGCAACTGCATCGAAATATTCTCATCTCAGCTCATCAAAACCTATAAGATAATCGCGGTCAATATCCCGTTTTCATTATGTCTAACGAGGTATAGATTGGTTAAATAAATAACTAGATTGGCTCAGTGACCTAAAAAGAATCTTGGCCTCCGAAATGAGAGCACGCCAGCCATCTAATAAATAATTAGTTAGTGATTTTATTTTCAGAACACAATTAAGTGGCAATGCAATTCATTTTTAGGGTTCCGCACCTCAAAAGCAGGAACGGAACCCTTATAGGATCACTATGTTGTCAGTCTGTCTGTCTGTCAAGACCCTTTTTTTCTGGAACGCGTAGAGGTAGCACGCTGAAATTAATATCAAATACTCAAACCTGCCGACCCTTGAAGCTATGAAAAAATCAAACTTCTAAGTAAACGCAATCAAAAGATACAGTAATTTTTCCTTTTGAGGTTCAGAACCCTAAAAAACAGTCAAATTCGTGACAGATTTATTATGCCTTCGGCTTCTGAACCCATCTTAGAGTACTTATACTTATAATATGTGTGTAGACTGTAGATAAAGTAGTGTATGCAACCACGGACTAACCACCCTCTGGACACTCAATGTCAGGGCGAACGTTTCCGAAACGCTTATGCTCATTTGCACCTATAAATCTCTCTAGCCTCCAATCGCGGCTCACTTTTGACCAGATGACAACCGAGATGACAAGCTATGAACCAATCTCGACGCATTTCCTCGGCTCGCTCAAGGCGGCTTTTTTCGTAATGACTTTCTAAGTAAATTATAGAAGATGCGGTGGCCGTAGGGTGGTTGGTCCGTGTATGCAACTCTACATAATTAGTTCTTAAAACACTCGTGTGTATTATGAAAATTGGCTTGTTGTTCGGCTTTGATGCGTGGTGCGGTACTCAGATGCGAATCTAAACAAAGCAACCTTAAGGCAACACATACGAGTACATTAATTTTGTTAGACTACCTACAAATACAATTTGTAAAATTTTGTGACTTTACATAACACATTTACAAGGGGAGTGTATACAAGGAATGAAATTTGAGAAGGAAGGAAATTTGGGAGGGAGAAGGTCGTAAGGGTACATAAAGCAAACAGACGGGAGCCGCCTTTGGCTTATATCATCATCATCATGTCAGCCGAAAGACGTCCACTGCTGGACATAGGCCTCCCACAAGGCTCTCTCTTTGGCTTATCTATGCACTACTATTTTTCTGCCATTTTTTGAGGGGGACGAGGTACACATGCGCACAGCACACGTCTACGTTCCTGTCAAAATTTGTTACGTTCCTATAAAGGCACACTATAAAACAAAACTGTCACACAAATGCTAAAAACACGCACACAATCAACAGACCCTGATCATTTTGATCAGACTCAATGTTAAAGATTTGGCAGAGGGGAAATCGCCCGTTCACATCTCCGTTCCTTTCCTGCTGTAAGTAAGGGTATAACAATTTTAAAGCAGTGAGACGATTACGTAGCGCGCCGGCGCGTAGGCGGCCGGTAGCTTGTATTTTGCCGTGCTCGTGCTCGTGCTCATAATTATGCTACCTGCACCCTACATATAATAAAGTAGCTTTATTTACACGCATATCGGAAGTCCTCTATTATGCGTTCAGAAACCGTAGGTAATGACCATCATTGCGACAGTCAATTCTCGTCTTCAAAAACCAATACCTACTATTTAAAAATAGACCTCAATTTAAACAAAATAATCGATACGAAACGTCAGCTCGATATGATTGTCTATGATTTAAAAAAAAACAGCCGAATTCGTGACAGGTTGATTAGGTATGTCTTCGGCTTCTGAATCCATCTTAGAGTACTTATAACTTATAATATGTGTGTAGATAAAGTGATGTATGCAACTCTACATAATTAGGCCTTAAAACACTCGTGTGATCCTAGTATGAAACCCAGCTTCGCCTCGTTTCATAGAAACACACTTGTGTTTAAAGGATTATGTAACAGGCTGCATAAACTACTATTACAACATGAACAATTTTGTTATGCGTAAACAAGTCGTGAAGAAGAGCAGTACAGGGTAAAATTTGTATTAGTTTGTACTCTGTTTCGTGTTGTTGTTGTAAGATTTTGGGCCATTTTATAGAAATTTGTACACACACTTTTTTACTGAAATTCTGACTTTTTTATGTAAAATAGAATCACGAGTACTAGTGATTTTAATACGTGAAAAAAAGTGGCCCGAAATACTGTTCCATCCTGTTACCCTTTTCAAATACACTTAATATTATGAGAGTAACGGAATGAAAGCAGAATGAACGTACAAAAAATGTTTTAAAATTATGGGACATTTTTATACCCATTAAAATCGATAGTGCTCATGATTTTGAGTAGACATAACATAAAAAATCAAAATAAAAAAGTGGGGTACAACTTTCTATGAAATATCCCTTCTTTGTTAACAAACTTTTACTTACGTTTAGAAGTTTTCCAAACCGAACTTTGAGGTAAACAGCGATGCTGGAATCGTCCAGCTACGGCACGTAAACCTCAAATTGCAATCAGCCGCCAAGGCTCGGACCCTGGACTGGAGCCAAAAGCTTTTGCCAATTCTAAAAGCCCAATTATATACCCGCTTCCACTTATATAGGTAAAGGTGCACCTTTGCTTATATAAGTGGGTACATAATTAATTACTTACTGTAAAATACTTTTGTTAACTCCAAGTTCGCGGTGAAGTTCAATCGAATATCTTTTGACTTCAGATACCTACCTACACTTGCGTTTTATTACCCGACTGCCCAAGGAGGTGTTATGTTTTTTGAGTTATTCCGTTAATGACATGAAAACAGAAAAAAACACGGAAAATATAGCTAGCACCGGGAATCGAACCCGGATCCTCGATATTCCGTGTTATGAGCCATTCCGCTACACTATAGTTAGCTCTGACAAAGATGTTGAATCCATGTATTCAAATCCTGAAAATTCGTAAAATACACGAAGTAAATACGAGCAGCAGATACCCTCGTGGAAGCTACTTACAGGATGCAGTGACTGCCTTCACATCAGATTGCTGCTCACGGCGAGTTCACAATTTAGCTCCCCTTTGGGAACTCTTTCAGAATGCAGTGCAGTTGTAATAGGATTGACTTTCAAAGGCTTTACACGCCCTCTGTTAACAAATTAAGTCACTTTCAGAATTTTACAAAATGTTCATAAAGCAGTTTTATAACTTTTAAAGTTTGTATTCTCAATTATCCAACTAAGTTCCCAATCCGCACTGGGCCCGAGTGGGGACTATAGTCCAAGCCCTCTCATTCTGAGAATAGGCCTGTGCCCAGCAGTGGGACGTAATAACCAACTTAGACAAGTAGAAAAACCCCCGACATTGTCATTTCGAAGTTCAATATTTAAAAAACGGGTTAAACGATTTTAATGAAAATTAGCTAAGAAATTGAAATCGGTCCATCCGTGTGGGAGCTATGATACCACAGACAGATACACAGACACACAGATACACACATACACAGGCACACAGATACACAGATACATAGACACACAGATACACAGATACACAGGCACACAGATACACAGAAACACAGATACACAGATACACAGAAACACAGATACACAGATACACAGACACACAGATACACAGATACACAGACACACAGATACACAGATACACAGGTCAAACTTATACACCTATGTTTTGTCGAGGGTTAAAAAAGGCTGATGATGACGATAAAGATGATTCTTAATTACGTGCCAATATTATCGTGTTAATCTTGCTACTTCGTGGTCAACTAACTGAAAATTTAACTTGGATCCGCTTTTTCGAACGAGGTGGTGATTAGTGCAGTTTTTATTCAACTCAAGAGAATCTGCTAAATACGTATTTTTTATTTGCTTGAAAGCGGACAGTTGTCTACGAAATTTTATGATAACAAGTCGACTTATTCATAGTAATCGTCATACTTTCGTCGATACTTTTTCATAGTAATCGTCATTGTGGCATAGCATTGCCTGACAAAGAAAATTGTCGAGACTTTTCCTTTGAAAAGGTTCCGTGATAGGTATCTCGTATCAATGAAATTTAACCTGGATAAAGTGTTTCACTATTCGCATGTGCCCGGATCTCACTTTCTTTAGCTTTTGAATAGGTAAAATAGAAGAAATGCAATGAGGTGCGGTTGCAAGATAAATCTTAACGCTAGAGTCCTATTAATGTGTCCTGTTATACACGCACATTATTACACACACGTACGTATAATCTAGTCAGAGGTAATTTAAAAACATTTGGTAAAAGTCTGAATAAAACAACATTAACGCTAACGTATTTATACTTTATCGCTCATTTGTAAGTATTCGTGCTATTTTGTTTGGTTTAAATACATTCTTTAATTATGTGGATCACAAGAAAAACTTGTGCAACTCTTGGCCTTGTGAAGTACCTAGTCATTCGATTACATCGTCTTGAGGTACTGCTTTTTATTAAAATTTCTATAAATTAACAACCATTGTCCTCTTCGATCATGTCAGCACCTTTTTCAGCCAGCATAATAACAGGCGCGTTAACGTTCCCGCTGGTGACGTAAGGCATGACGCTGCTGTCAACCACGCGCAGGCGTCGCACGCCACGCACGCGCAGCCGAGCGTCCAGCACGCTGCCCATCGCACACGTACCACTGTAGTGGTACATCGTCATCCTGGTGCTCAGAACATGGCAGCGAAAGTATTCCTTAGTCCCTACCTCCAGACCTCCACATTTAGGCAGCTTGTGGTCGACGAACTCGCCGTCGACACTCTTAAAGTAAGACGAAGTTCTTAACTTATCAAAATCTCCTAAAGCCTTCGCCAACGAGTCGAGATCAGCCTCATCTGAGAAGGTAGCAAGAGTCACGAGTGGAGGGTCTTCAGGATTAGTACTTAGTAACTCGACTTTACCGCGAGATTTGGGATGTAAAAGGTTTACAACAGCAAACACCAGCTCACGACCTCTACCAGCTTCATAAATAGCTTGGCAAATGTCATATTCGAGTGCAAAGTTAAAGGAACAAAACTGCACTGGGCCATCTGAATCGTTAGGAGCGATTAAAAGTATCGCTTGATAATCTGGATACTTTTGATCTTTGTTAAACGCCACGAACCCCTCTAAAGGAGGAATAAGAAATCGCGCATAGTTTGGTGGTTGCGGAGGTTCATTTGACTTTTTGAATTTGTATGCTACTATAGTACCCGCATGATCCTGTAAATTCTGCCCAACAGGTAGATTGGATATTACTTTGATTCCTAATGACTTCAGATGTTCCTCGGGACCAATGCCAGAGTTTAAGAGTAATTTCGGCGTATTGAATGCACCAGCTGATATTATTACTTCTTTGTCGGCCATCAAGACAACTTTCTTGCGGTCTTCTGTCAATGCTTCAACTCCGATAGCATTGATTTCGTCATCAAAAAGAATTTTAGTCACCAGAGTGTTTTTAAGAACGTCTAAATTGCCTCGGTGTTTGACAGGTCTGAGGAAACTAAAGGCTGTGCTCTGCCGAACCCCTTTGGATATAGTGTACGTGGGCTGGGCATACCCGAGAGTTTCGTCTCCGTTCACGTCTGGAAGTATCTTGTGTCCGAGTTCGCGGAACATTTCTGAATAAGGATGGACGACCTGATTTGGTTGCCTCGATACGTGTAAGAAGCCGCCCGTGCCGTGGAATTCTTTGTACTTCGATTTGAGTAGACCAGGGTCATCCATGTACTCGCTCTTCTTGAAGTAGGACAGGACATTGGTATAGTTCCAGGACTGGTCGCCGACCGCGTCAGCCCAGGTTTGGTAATCATGAGGGTTTCCCCTCACGTATAACATGTAGTTGGCACTGCTGCCCCCGCCCAGCATTTTGCCTTGGGTCAAGGGCATGACGAGGTTCTTTTGGTAAAGCTCACGGTTCTTATCGTACTCCTCTGTGAAGTTCCAATCCTGGGGCGTTTGTGGTATGTAGGACAATAGACCTGGAAGCTAAAAGTAATTTTATTAAGACTTGACTCAAAGTATGTTTCATTGCATTAGGTAATTAACCAAAAATGCTAAAAGAAAGAGAGAAAGAAATGTTTATTTGCTAGAATGCAGTTGTTGTACAGATGTGAGATGTTACAGCATTTTGTCCAGTGTATTCAGCCTGCATGCAAATGATTAAAATAATATTACAATTATTACCAAAATACCCAGATGTCAAAACCAAAAAAAATTTTTTTTTTTTTAACATGAAACTACCGTGAGACTCAATCATAGTGAAATAAAAACGGATCATCGATGGACTCGGATTCAACGCATTACATTCGGTTTGATAAGGTGTCGGTACTGGCGAGAGAAAAGTTTTTTATTCCGCGGAAAGTACGTGAAGCCATTGAAATTAGTCGTCATCCCAATTTTAATCGTGATAGTGGATGGTCGGTGCCCCCAAGTTGGAAGACTGTGCTAAATACTGCGTCAACGGTGAATGTGAACGAGCCTTTACAGAGTGATGTGGTCAGTGTAGTGTGCTACCCTGCATTTGACAATAATAAAAATGACGATGAAAACGAGGGTAGTTGTGTGCCGCTGTCAGCTGCGTCTAGTAGTCGCGCGAGCAGAGCCGCGGCGCGCAGTGTGCGTCTCGCCGCCGCTGGGTCGTGCGCTCCCAGAGGAAGGACTACGAATTAATCCGAAACATGTCGGGCTAAACTCGACTTATATACGTGAGTGATCCGTTTTTATTTCACTAAAATTAAAAAAATAATGAAAAGTCAAATAATTATTCCTAATTCTATACAATAACAAGCTGTCAGTATTGTCAAGTCAATATTGGACACTGCCACTTATTAAACGTTATGACTTGATTTGATTTGATTTTTTGTCTAAAAAAGAAGAAACAAGTGCTGAGGCAGACCTAACTTTAAAAAATATTTCTGTTAAGGATTTGTGTTTACAATCATGTTTCATCTTAGGGGTACTTAAGACAGTCTTTAATTATAGATTGAAATGTTGAATTAGATATTTTAGACCCTAAAACGAGCTGGAATACCCCATGCCCCTATTTCACCAACTTTACAATCGTCAGTTTTCAATTACAGTTCCGTGTCAACTGCTGACTTGAAGAGCTTTTGTTTTAGCGCGCTTCATATTGTCACAGAAATGTAGTTCGAATTGTCATATAAAACTGACGATTGTAAAGATGGTGAGATAGGGGCCAGGTGGTCCTAAGCTTACCATGGTCGGAAAGGTAGGATCACCACCAGCCTCTATGGTCACGACGCGGGTGTGAGATGACTTCGACAACCGGTTGGCCAGCACGCAGCCAGCTGTACCTCCCCCCACTATTATGTAGTCATAACGAGCCGTGACCGTACCATCTGTGTTTATAAATTACAAAATATTGACCAATATAAGCCGTGATAAGGATAACCAGGTGATTTGACCTAAGGTCTCTCAAGCAGTGGGTCGTGGCTTCAAACCCCGGCTCGCACCTCTGAGTTTTTCGGAATTTATGTGCGGAATTACATTAGTAATTTATCTTAAGCTTTTCGGTGAAGGAAAACTGCACACTCCTGCTGAGCAATTCAGTGGTGTGTGTGAAGTTCCTAATCCGCACTGGGCCCACGTGGGAACTATAGTCCAAGCTCTCACATTCTGAGAAGAGGCCTGTGCCCAGCAGTGGGACTTAAAGAAGTCTAGTGATGATGGTGATGATTGACACAAGAGGCATAACATCTTAGCTCTTTAGGTTGATTCTAACTATCTGGTTCTCCAGCCTTTTAAGGCGAAAACAGCTTCCAATGACCTTGGGTGTTCTGGCGGAGTCCCCGCGCGCCCCGTATCCGCCCCTTTCCTAGTGATTTCAAATTATACGCCTGCGGCTGTTTTCGCCTTAATACCCCGCTGGACGCAAGCCTCCTCTCAGCATGAGAGGGTTTGGGCTGTAGTTCCCACGCGGGCTCAGTGCGAATAAGGAACTTCACAGATATAATTAGATTACTTCTCAGTGATGTGGAAGTTTCTCACGATTTTTCCTTTTACACCGAAAAGCTCATGACAAAATACAAATGTGATTTCGCAAATGAATTCCGAAAAAAAACCATAAAATAATCCCCAAAAAGCGGTTAGGAGTTGGAGAATAATATTTTAAATGTTAACGTAACTAAAAATTGTGAAATAAAAAATGTTTTAACAAAAAGAAAAAACCGCCTTCAAGGAAAACCTCAGAAAAAAAAAACATAAAATAATCCCCAAAAAGCCATGAGTTTTATGGCCTAGCAGAAATATGAAGTCGGTGCTTCATTCCAAGAATATTCCGCTAGCATCGCACCGACTTCATATTTCTGCTAGGCCATAATACTCATGGCTTTTTGGGGATTATTTTATGTTTTTTTTTCTGAGGTTTTCCTTGAAGGCGGTTTTTTCTTTTTGTTAAAACATTTTTTATTTCACAATTTTTAGTTACGTTAACATTTAAAATATTATCCTCCAACTCCTAACCGTTAAGGAGTTGTACCTTCCATCATCACCTCATCAACACGAGATGATGACTACGAGACGCAAGTACTTGAATAGCTTTCGAAAATATATGAAACACATGATACGTCCCTATAAAATTTGAGGGTTGCCCTCGATTTCCCTGGGATCCCATCATCAGATCCTGACTTGGTGACAATGAAACCAACTAGAAAGTATACCCATTCAAACAAAAAAAGAATTTTTGAAATCGGTCCAGCCGTCTTCAAGTAATCGGGGAACATACATAAAAATATATATATATATTCCGACGAATTGAGAACCTCCTCCTTTTTTTGAAGTCGGTTAAAAACTCTGAAGTGCGGGTCTGGGCTTGAAACCACGACTTTCTGCTTGAGAGGCCACTAGACTGCCACAACTGTGCCTATGGTTAGCAGTGGTTAATTACCATCGGGTGACACACTATTATTCGTTTGCCTTTCCTCGTCATGATAAAAGGCTTAATAAGATAGAACAAATCGACCATTGTGTTTGTTAAAATCCCTTGCAGGATGTTAAAAACAAAACTCAACTACGTTCTTTTGTTTATTATTTTTAAGTATACCTATGGATTTTTATTTAAACTTTTGAAAATATCGTTTAGCATATCGTTTAATACGAATGCAGCCAAAAATTGGCATGCCTAATTATTATTAGGTGATTATTTAATCACCGTGTCAAAATTGGTGGAAAGTGAATATAGCAGAATCCTTTCTGGGCGTTTCTAAATCAGCAATTTACTGGTTGTCCTAATAACAATACGAAATGTACTGTTTGTGACTAAGATTAACGTCACTGTACACTTTGAATAAGGCATTGAAAAGCACACCTGTAATAACAGGAAAATATTAAAACAAATGTTGCATTAAATGTTGAAAACAAAGAAATGAAGTTTTTTTTACTTGGCTCATTGTATATCGAATGTATGGGAAGAGGAGTAAAACCCGGATCCTTGATAGTCCGTGTCACGTGACTATATCGCTACACTACAGTTAGTAGTAATCGTGGTGTGTGTAGTACCAACTGTTTGCAGTGTAGCCAAATTGCACATGACGAGGTCACATTTTTCTGGTCTTATTTTTTCAGGGTATTTATTTGGGCGTCTGTTCCGAATCACTTTCGTGGTCACTATTTTATAGAAATGGATAAAGATTTTGATGACAGATAAGATAATGTTTATTTGCAGAAAAAGGGTTAGTTACATGTCTTAGTGTTATGTTAGAAAACGTTCAATCTTTTTCAGCTGTATACATACAGCATGCAAGTATATAAGGTAGGCAATTTCGTTTCTTTATCATGCGAGAATTTCAACAATAATAAAATTAATCAAGCACAAAAAATAATAATTCGAACAATAGTAGGTAGGTATTCAATAATTTCTAAATTCATGTCGTGATTGTGTCAGTTATTTGGGACGTTTACGGTTTTTTGGTAGAAGTACATTACCGCTACCAACTAACTTAGAAATACCACCAAAATCTCAAGCTCCAAAATCATGCTAATTCTTCGAAAACGTGTCCACGAAAGTGAGACGGATGAAACGCTCGCATAATGTCCCCATCAGAGGATCGAGCACGACTTTTGACATCCTGCGTCACGTAAAATCGAACAGTAAACGTTATCGAGTTTGTATGACGTTTGGAACAGCGCCTGCCCGTGAGCGTATTTGAAATTAAAATTTAACGGTACGTCAACGTCAACACGATTTCAAATAAAGCTCCCAAATATTTTAATAATTAAATACTAATAATAATGTTTGTTTCATGTGCATCCCGGCCACCTCGACCTCTTTCCACGCCGGCCTGAGTCCCCGCGACTCCCGCACGCGCCGCTCTTGGCGGAGCCCCGTCAGTGCAGTTTTGTCGCGGCTGTCAGACTATTTTTCTATTTAGTTTTCCGTTGTGTTGTGTTTTTATGCCCTTAGATCATATGCAGAATGCAACGCAACCCGTAGATGGTACGTCACATGTATGCCCAATATGCAGTAGAACATTTAGTAGTAGTAGAGGTTTGAATATTCACAAATCCAAATTGCACAAATGTTTAAGTCAGAATGCCCCCCCCTTGTACATAAATCCTGTCTCCCCAAATACAAACCGTACTCCTACTAATCCACCCACTATTCCCTTCCATCTGCATTTGAGCCACTTAAAAAACAATGTTAAGGTGGTAAAAAGAATTCCCCGTGGCGCCCGGATCTCCGTCGCTACTCATTTGGCTCAACTTATAACGAAATGTTTGGACAATAATAGCTATGCGGACTGGCAGAATTTGTTACTTTTCCCATTTAATACACTTCACGTTAAAGACGATAAATCGTCTAAGATTTCTCTTACCCAAAAAATAAAAAACAATTGTTCCAATTATTCACCGCCTTGCCTTACAGTTTTTAGTACAGGCAAAAATAGCAATCAAAATTATTTTAAAAACAAAGTGGAATCTAAAGTTAGCGACGGAGACCTGAAGGGGGCCGCGCGGTTACTTTTTTCCAGTGACGTACTATCTCCAGATAATAGCGACACACTCTCGGCCTTACAAACTAAACACCCTCGAGCTCCTACAAACGCATACTTTTTGGACCCGCCTACGTCGCCCGATGTTTGTTTAAACATTCACGAGAAAGACACAGTGAATGCAATCTATTCATTTAAAACCGGTTCTGCAGCAGGTCTTGACGGACTTGCTCCCCAACACCTAAAAGACCTTACCTCTCACTGTGTGGGCGACGCAGGCAAACATTTAATCCTCGCTTTAACAAAATTAATAAACCTCATGCTGTCTGGCAATGTTAATCCCGAAATAGTTCCCGTTCTTTATGGAGCCAACCTAATTGCGCTCACTAAAAAAGACGGAGGTGTCAGACCCATTGCGGTCGGCTCTACATTTCGGCGATTAACTTCTAAAATTTCAGTTCGTCACATAGTTTCAAAATTGCAACCTCAGTTTGAACCAATTCAATTAGGTTTCAGTACTAAAGGTGGGTGCGAAGCGGCAGTCCATGCCCTGCGCACCTACCTTAATAACGATCAGTGTGAGGTTTTACTCAAAATTGACGTCAAAAATGCATTTAATTCGGTAAACAGGGACACCTTGCTCACAGAAATTAGGAATAATATTCCGGAAATTTATAATTACCTACTTAACTGTTATCATGAACCTTCTAAATTAATGTACAAAAGCAACGAATTATCTTCTGAAGTCGGCTGTCAGCAGGGTGATCCCCTCGGACCAGCCATTTTCAGTTTAGCCATTAACCCCATCATTCAAAATTTAAAGTCCAAATTTAACGTATGGTATCTTGATGATGGTTCCCTAGAAGGTGATGCAGTTACGGTACTTTCAGATCTCTCAGAAATTATAAATAAATTTAAGGCCATTGGTTTAGATCTAAACTTTAATAAATGCGAACTGTTCATAAACAACGCGATCCGATCCGATCTCTTCCAACATTTTAATTTACTTTGTCCAAATATCAAAATTGTCGATAAGCAAAACTTAAGCCTCCTAGGGTCACCAATCTTCGACGATGCCATTCCAGATTTAATCGCAAAAACTGTTTCAAAATTTCAAAATTCTGCAGACCGGCTGCTGGAAATCAGTGCTCACACTGCTATCACTATTCTAAAATTTTGCCTTTTTGTGCCAAAATTTACTTATTTGCTTCGTTGTTGTCCCTTTTGGAAACATCAAAATTCTCTGACCTTAATTGATTCCCTTATGAAAACTTCTTTGGAATCTATACTTAACTTACAATTCAATGGGCAATCTTGGACCCAGGCTTCCCTTCCTATCAGATATGGTGGGCTAGGTATCCGCAAAATTTCTAGTGTTGCTTTACCAGCGTTCCTATCATCTGTCCACAGCACGTCCACCCTCGTAGGTAAAATCCTAAAGGATTGTCCTTCAAACTACGAGACGACGGGTTTAGTCGATGCTAGGAATGCTTGGCTTATGGCTTGTCCGGGTGAAAATCCTCCCGCTTATCCAAATTTCCAACGGAGCTGGGATGACACACTATCCAAATTAACTTATTCTAATATTCTCAGTTCCAGTTCAGGCCCAGACCGCGCAAGGCTTTTGGCTGTGGCAAGAAAGGAATCCGGTGACTGGCTTCATGCTTATCCTTCCGTTAACACCGGAACCTTTCTTGAGCCTGAAACACTGAGAATTGCAGTCGGGCTAAGACTGGGTGTTGCGCTGTGTTCACCACACCGTTGCCTCTGTGGCACCAATGTGGACGAAACGGGACACCATGGTCTTTCCTGTCAAAAGAGCGCCGGCCGTTTCTCCCGTCATGCCGCGCTCAATGAATAATCCGCCGGGCTCTTGCCTCTGCAAACGTGCCGGCCATTTTGGAGCCAAGCGGCATTGCCCGCGACGATGGCAAAAGGCCGGACGGTATGTCTCTGATTCCCTGGAGAATGGGTAGGGTTCTGGTTTGGGATGCGACCTGTGTCGATACAGTAGCACCCTCACATCTCCAGGGAACCACACAAAAAGCTGGTGCGGCGGCAGAAACGGCCGAAAATAGAAAAAATTCTAAGTATCAATCTCTCGGTCCGAATTATAATTTTGTTCCTGTCGGGTTTGAAACTTTGGGTCCATGGGGTCCCAGCGCTTACAAGCTTATTTCTGAGTTACAAAAGCGCTTAGTTGATGCAACTTGTGACCAAAGGGCTGGCAGTTTTCTCTCTCAAAGAATCAGCATCGCTATTCAGCGAGGCAACGCTGCCAGCCTTTTGGGCACTATGCCACGGGGGCCTTATTTAGATTTAATTTAGTTTTAAGTTGTAGTTTATTTAGTTTAAGCTTAGATTTAATGTCATTGTAAATTGCTTTTATTATGTAAATAAAGTAAATGATTAAATTTAATATGAGGTTTCTCGATCTCTATACGATAACTGTAACGTTACGCAGGATTCGTAAAGTCGTGCTCGACCCTCTGGGCCTTATTGCACCAACGTTACAAGTGACAGTTTTCAATGACAATTTGGTGTCAGCGGCTGACTTGAAGAGCTTTTGTTTTAGCGCGCTTCGTATTGGCAAGGAAATGTAGTTCGAATTGTCATTGTAAACTGACAATTATAAAGTTGGTCAAATAGGGGAAAGTAAGTATTCAAAATTATAATTGAACAATGTTTGTTAACCTGGTACGACTGGAAGAACGGTCTGTTCCGGCCAGTGTATGGCGGTGAGTTGCAGCATCACCAGGACTTGGAAGGCACCCAGGACGGCTTTCACCCTCGCCACAGCTGCTGCTGCGTCCATGATGCGAGTATCTGCACCAGAGATAGCTTAGATAAATAAAATAAACAAATATCATGGGACATTTGGGACCTAGTCCCAAACTAGGCAAAGCCTGTACTATGGGTACTAGGCAACGGATAAACATACTTATATAGGTAAATATATACCTACTTATAATATATACATATTAAAGATCCAAGATCCGAGAACAAACATTCGTATTCATCGTACAAACATCTGCCCCAACTGGAGATCCAGAGTTATCAAGCTTCTTAGTCAAGGTCTCTAACCACTAGGCTATCCGGTCGTCAAACTTGCCTTAAGACATGGACTTGATGTAAAGTTGTCCTAGAGCCCGGCACTGCTCAAATATTTGGCACCTTCTGTCTTAATTCACAGCAATCACGGTGTCAATAAATAGGTATATCTCTCATACCTACCGTCTCTGTTTATTTTGTTACAACTGACAGAGATGGCATCACATTTTATTTGTTACATGTGACTTATCTGTGGGTGGTAAAACAGACCCTTATAGTATAATAACATATTCTTAGTATTATAGTAAGTACTTAACTCCTACCTACATGTCTAAACGGGGTAAAATATTAGAAATGAAAAACCAAAATATCACCAAAAACAAGCTTTCTCACGATTGAACGTTATATTCGAAACAAACGAAAACGTTGCCATACCGTATTTTCTGTTTATATTCTTAAATAAACAATAACAAATACGGCACTAATTAAATAATAGTAATAGTAATATTGTAAGAACTACCTACGTCCCGTTAGAACTAAGCCTTCCAATCAACTGACTCACCTTTTGATAGATTACACTATTCTAGTCGCACATTAATTTGTTTAACTACTTGCCACTAATCTTCGCACACAATTAACACACAAAAGCCCTGTTATTGGCCTTTTGTATGTTAAATATGCGCAAAGACTAGAAAAACTGTATTTATTAAGTCTGTTTCTGATAAGAAAACACGCTGTTTGGAGACAATACAAGAAAGGCGTGTCATCGAACGAATGAACCTTAAAATAACCTAAACAACATAGAAAAGTTGAAAAACCCCGACATTTTCATTTCAAAGTTCAATATTTCAAAAGCGGGTACACCGATTTTAATGAAACTTAGCTAAGAACCACTTCGATTAAACTATCTTTCCATTAAAAAAACTGCATTGAAATCGGTCCACCCGTTTGGGAGCTATGATGCCACATACAGATACACAGGGTAAGCTTATAACACCTCTCTTTTTCGACGGGGATTAAAAACTCAGTAACATCACAGCATGCATGTTAGACCACGCAGAACAATGGGTCCCCAATATTTTCTAGTTTTAAAACATTTCAATTACGAAATTAACAATTGACGTCAAAGCATGCAGTGGTAAATCAAATAATCATTGAAATAGTACCACACTTGTGACAACGGAATAAATGTGTATTCATTTCACTTAATTTGTCCTGAAGCCATGCTATTTATTTAGTACATAATTATTATGTCGAGTTTTCGTATCAATTTACTTATTAAATTTTATCAAATATATTCAATATTTATACAATAATGACGACACATTATGAATGCATTTACATAATTATTATGATAAACACGGGACTTGTAACCACGTAAAAATAAAAATAAACACATTTGCCATTAGGTGACACGCTGCTCGTTTCCTCCCTCTTTCAATAATAAAAAATAATATCTACTTTTATTTACATAAAAGAATATAACACAACACATTACATAGGTAATACATTTATTTTTACGTGATTAAGTCCCTTGTTCATCATACGAGTATTAGTGTGTGAAAATTTTAATCAATACATTTATATACCTACTACTTATACACTGACTGACTGACTGAATGACTAACTGACTGACTGCCTGACTGACTGACTGACTGACTGACTGACTGACTGACAGACAACGCACAGCCTAAACCACTGTGTAACGGTTCTGCCTATTTTAATGAATTTAACTCCTTTTCGAAAAATAGTTTGAAGATAATTCAATTTTAATTGGTTTAATAAAACGCCGATTTATCCTGTTTAACTTATTATTATTATTTCTAGTGAATTTTAATATATTATGAACCAACAATACAAATAAATTAACCTACATTATTATACTATACAAACAAATAAAAACACTAACAAAAAAATAATATTATTTGCAAACAAACAGAAATCGCGTCCGAGATTTCGCTATAGTTAAAACGGGTCGCGCGCACAAAAGACAGCGTCACATATGTATAGCTACATCAACGACGCGAGGCAATGAGTTTAAGACGGGAACGCAGCCATTTATTTTGCTGTGCGCCGTCTGCCAGCCAACACCAAAATCAGTAAAATTAAAAGAAGATAGACACTCCAGTATTTGAAAGAAATAACTAATTTTGATCTGAATCCCTAAAGTTCAGTTTTAAATTCAGTGTTTTCCCCGAGACGGGGAACAAGTCTCGGACTGAAAACCGTACCAGCAGCGAGTGGCAACGGATCCGCCTGCTCCTCATAGACCCGGACAGTCCACGTTCCGGACTTCCGGTGCTGCCTACGGGAATCTACCTTAACAGCCGCTTCTAGACTCGTCAGTGCAGGGAAGTGACCCCATTCCGGGATCTGTATTTCAATGCGTGCTCCTTCTCAAAACTAAATTACCCACGACCTAGCCGAGGTATTTCCGTTAATTTTGGATAACGAATAAATGTATTAAATTTCAAACTTGTTTAGTAATTTATCTCCAACTAGAATCTAATCCTATTTGCGACGCTAAACGTTACAACTGGACCTAGAGACTTGAAATTTGGCAAACATACACCTTGAGTATCCTAGAGGTGCACTAAGAAGGGATTTTACGAAATTCCCACGGGATAGGGAACTAGCCCATTTTGAAATGTTTCACGGGTGCAAAGCCGCGGGGCATAAGCTAGTTGGTGATATAGGAACAAAGACCATCAAAACCGAGTGGGATTTGGCGGAACATGTCTGCCTGTCTGGCTAATGCATCCAAATCGCTGGTTTATCGGACATATCACTTAGTGATTGATTGAATCAGGCGTGCCAGGCCATATTCTTCAACTAAAAAAACATTTATGTAATTTGTTCAATTGCGACCATGCACACTTGAAATAACCTAACAAGCTTATTTCTGAGTTACAAAAGCGCTTAGTTGATGCAACTTGTGACCAAAGGGCTGGCAGTTTTCTCTCTCAAAGAATCAGCATCGCTATTCAGCGAGGCAACGCTGCCAGCCTTTTGGGCACTATGCCACGGGGGCCTTATTTAGATTTAATTTAGTTTTAAGTTGTAGTTTATTTAGTTTAAGCTTAGATTTAATGTCATTGTAAATTGCTTTTATTATGTAAATAAAGTATTCAATAGACCGTAAAAACTTCATTTTTTAAACAAGCCTTTTTTGCCAACTGTACTTTTTGTTGTCTGTACGTGTATTGTCACCCAACTTAACTATCCATACCAAATTTCAAGTCGATGCTATTAACCATTAAAGAGCTCCCCCCTGTGGAGACGATTCTGGCCGCATTACCGCACTAGCAGATTATTGTATTGTCACCGAACCTTTGCGGGTGGTAGGACCTTGTGCAAGGTCCGTCCGGATCGCTACCACCATCTTACTCGCTAATCCTGCTGCTTGCATATTTGTGTTCCGGTGTGGAGAGTAAGACAGCCGGTGTAATTACGGGCACAAGAGACATTTCATCTTAGCTCTCTAGGTTGGCAACGAATCTGCAAACCCTACAGGGTTGCGGGTGTCTATGGGCAGAGGTGATCACTTACCATCAGGTGACCCACTTGCTCGTTTGCCTTCCTGGTCGTATAAAAAAAAATAACTATCACCACCAGCACTACACTATACGCTGACGCATCTCGGAACTCTCTTACGAGCCCATTCTCATCCGACAGTTCCGAACAAAATGTATGCAGCAGAGGTGACAGACCCAAGCTGAGATGGCGGCACGATTTTTACACATTCGAGAAGTTCAAAAGTGGAAGGATTGAAGGATACTGCAGGCTAAGTAATTGTAAAAATGAATAAATTATTTAACTTCGATAGTTTTTTTATTAAATAAACAGATTCATGAGACTTTATTAAAGCAACCGTTGTCTTCCTTAATCATGTCGGCAGCCTTTTCGGCGAGCATGATGATGGCCGCGTTGGGGTTCCCGCTGGTGATGTAAGGCATGGCGGTGCTGTTAGCCACGCGCAAGCGCTGCACGCCACGCACGCGCAGCCGAGCGTCCAGCACGTTGCCCATAGCACACGAGCTGCTGTAGTGGTATATACTCATCCTGGTGCTCAGTGCGTAGCAACGCCAGTACTCAATGGTCCCAACTGACAAACCTTCACACTTCGGCAGCTTCAGGTCAACGAATTCCCCACCCACACTTTTGTAGTAAGAAGAATTTCTTAACCTGTCGAAATCTTCCAATGATCTCGCTATGGTTTCCAGATCAGAACCTTCGAACGCTTTGAGGTAGATTAAAGGATCATCTCTAGGGTTAGTACTCTGCAAATCAGCTTTACCGCGGGATTTCGGATGCAAAAGCATCACCGCATTTAACAGTATTTCTCTACCTTTATTAGCTTCATGGAAAGCCTGACAAATGTCATAATCAATAGCTAAACTGAAGGCACAGAATGATAACATACCTTCGGAATCATTTGGCGGCGCGAACGCTAAGACTTGATGATCTGGAAATGTCTGGCTCTTGTTCAGAGCTACGTATCCTGTTATACCAGGCATAGATGGTTGTGTTTTCCTTTCTGAACTTATATGCTACTAATGTACCTGCGTGATCCTGCAAGTTTCGTCCGACTAGTAAATTCGAAAGTACCTTAATTCCTTATGAATTCAAATGTGCCTTGGGCCCGATACCAGAAAGCAAGAGTAATTTTGGTGAATTAAATCCACCAGCAGATACTATTACTTCTTTGTCGGCCAATATAGTTATCATCTTATCATCCTTTGTCAAAGCTTCAACTCCGTAGGCATTATTGTCATTATCGATAAGGATTTTAGTAACTTGAGTATGTTTGAGTACGTCTAAACTATGTCGGTGTTTGACGGGCCTGAGGAAAGAATAGGCTGTGCTCTGGCGAATCCCATTACTTATAGTAAACGCAGGCAGGTTGTACCCTAGAATCTTAAAACCATTTCCGTCAAGAAGTATCTTGTGTCCCAACTCTTGGAACATCTCCAAAAAGACTTGGAGTTCACGGTAAATAAATCGAGTGACATCTAGAAGACCGCTTGTGCCGTGGTATTTTCTGTAACTTGACTGTAAAATTTCCGGATCTTCCATGTGTTCGCTTTTCTTGAAGTAAGGGAGGATATTGTCGTAGTTCCATGACTGGTCACCGACCGCGTCAGCCCAGGTCTCGTAGTCATGAGGATTTCCTCTAACGTAAAGCATAAAGTTGATACTGCTGCCGCCACCCAGCATTTTACCCTGACTGAGTGGTAATTGAAGGTTTTTCTGATAAATATCTCGATTTTTTGAGTACTGTTCGATGAAGTTCCAATCTACAGCCGAATGTTGTACGAAGCCTTCTAAGCCTGGACGCTGAAATGATTAATATACATTAGTGGGTATGAATGGAAATCGAAATGTTAATGCTTCAAGGTTTCGGTCAAGAAACTTTCTATTATACTTAGTCAGATATAAGCAGAGCTCGGACAGGTCATAGCAAAATAATTGCAACACGGTAATAGAACAAGATTAATAGAGTCGCATTATGTAAGTACAGTATTATTTAATTATATTTTTCAATTTCATTATAATAGGGTTCGGTGTAGTTCTCAATCCACTTTTTAGTCGTTTTTATTTTCACCGTATTTGAAATATTTAGAAATAACCATAAGTAAATAATTTTACTACAACACTACAATACAAATATTCTTTATTGAAAACCACAAAACAGTACAAGGAGATTACAGAAAAACAGGTATGGTAGACAATAGGCGGTCTTATCGCTTAAAAGCGATCTCTTACAGACAACCAAAATACAGAAACCAAGATGAAGAGGCTAATTTAGGTGGCAGAAATTAACAGAAAGGAGAAACTTAAAACTAATTACTAATTTAAATTGTCACCACAAAACTGTTTCAATAATGCCACTTTGACGAAATCATGACAGATATGCAATTAAATAATGTTTAATGTTAAATTACTATAACATCCTCTTTAGATAATTTTATTATAATCTTAAGTATCGACTCTATTGAGTATTGTTCTGTTTCCATATCTGTTTTTGCTATGACATGGCCGAGCTCTGGATATAAGGCACCAGAGTAAAACTCAGTGAGTTAATAGATCGTACCATTGTCTCGAAGGTTGGGTCTCCGCCGGCTTCGATCAAGAGCACGCGCATGTGCGGTGACTCCGACCGAGCCGGTTGGCCAGCACGCAGCCAGCTGAGCCTCCCCCCACTATTATGAAGTCGTAGCGAGCCGTCACCAAGCCATCTGTATTGATAAATGAAAGATATTAGGTGAAATAAAATGACCGCAGATAAGATTTGATGGAAAGACCAGACGAACTCTTTTGAATCATTCGATAAAGACTCTCTTTGTAGTTTGCGCGTTATGTCTAATCTATTTTTTGAACTTGCATGTCTAGCAGAATTAGTTGTTTCAGTAGCAATATCAATTAGCTTTATAAGCTATTCTGGACCTCGTGCTTGACAAAGACCGAGGATCTCTCTGCAGGCGCATAATCATCATAATCACCAGACTTTTTTTAGGCTTCTCTACTAGACACAAACTTCTTCTTAGAAGGATAAAGTGCTCGGATGTCGAAGAAATTTTCCTCATGCAGCCATGTTTAGAAGCTTCGATAGAGGAATTTTACTATCTAAGTAGGTGGCGCTAGGGTGGATACAAGATACTTTTTCAACTCTATGAGAGGTACTGTGCCCTAAACTTATCTGACCTGGTGATCGCTTCTCTGTTAGTAAAAGTGTTGACGATAGAGACTGATGTAGATTGATATGGCATTAGTTTCAGCTTAGACCAACCCGTGTTTCACTGACCTGGTGTGACATTCAGGTCTGCCTGCCGTGGGAAATAGACAGCAGTGAGCTGCAGCATCGCTAGCACTTGCAGGGCTCTTTGAACCATTTTGATCCTCAGCACGGCAGCAGCTGCATCCATGGCTCAAATATCAGTAACATAGAGATTAGTTACAACATTAGAGGCCTATCGGTTTTGGGCTCACCAGTTGGCGGCACGGGCGAGTGAGGTCCTGAAGTATGGCTGTCAAAGTTTGTTATTACGGGCGTGAAAACATAGTTTAAATTTAAATCATATATGAATAAATAATAATAAATATCGTGGTACAATTTACACCAATTAATCTAGTCCCAAATTAGGCAAAGCCTGTACTATGGGTACTAGACAACGGATAAACATACTTATATAGATAAATACATACTTATATACATATTAAACATCCAAGACCCGAGAACAAGCATTCGTATTCATCATACAAACATCTGCTCCGACCGGGGATCGAACCCGGGACCTCAAACTTCATAGTCAGGGTCTCTAAGCACTAGGCTATCCGGTCGGTCCGGTGTCGGTATATGATACCGTGGAGCCGTAAAGTAAGAATATGAAGCATGCCACAGTCCTATTTTGCTCTGAAAAAAAAAGGAGGACGTAAGTTTCTGGACGACAAAATTCATTGCAGCAACATTCATTGAGCCGACTTGCAATAACTGATCTTTAGTATTGCAAAATATTTACAAAATTAGTAAAAATCACGAAAAATCCCAGGCAAGTACAATTTTTAGTACTATTTCACATTTTTAACATGAAACTACCGTGAGACTCAATCATAGTGAAATAAAAACGGATCACTCACGTATACAAGTCGAGTTTAGCCCGATATGTTTCGGACTAATTCGTAGTCCTTCCTCTGGGAGCGCACGACCCAGCGGCGGCGAGACGCACACTGCGCGCCGCGGCTCTGCTCGCGCGACTACTAGACGCAGCTGACAGCGGCACACAACTACCCTCGTTTTCATCGTCATTTTTATTATTGTCAAATGCAGGGTAGCACACTACACTGACTACATCACTCTGTAAAGGCTCGTTCACATTCACCGTTGACGCAGTATTTAGCACAGTCTTCCAACTTGGGGGGACCGACCATCCACTATCACGATTAAAATTGGGATGACGACTAATTTCAATGGCTTCACGTACTTTCCGCGGAATAAAAAACTTTTCTCTTGCCAGTACCGATACCTTATCAAACCGAATGTAATGCGTCGAATCCGAGTCCATCGAGTGTTCGCCCACAGCAGAACCCTTATTGTCCTGTTTTTTCAGCTGTCTAAGCTGCATATAAGGACGGAAAATCGACTTAATGCTATATCTTCCGCGCAACAAGTGCCCGATTTTATCCGTTACCCCCTTTTATAAACGGCAAGTATACTGGCACTCTCTCGACCACGGCTGGCCGCTGACGAGCCGATGCATTCACGACACGGTTACAATGCCTTCAGTTATACCCATTGCTTTCCAAGACACCCTTTATGTGACTCAATTCACGATTCAGGTATTGTGGATCACAAATGCAGAGGGCTCGATCTATTAATGCTCTAGGCACAGAAGACAAATGACTAGGATGGTGGTGTGAATCTGCCCTAAGGTATCATTCAGTATAAGTCGGCTTGCGGTACACCGAAGTCACAAGTCTCCCCAGGGTCTACGCATAACCAAAACATCCAAAAAAGGCAGCACTCCTTCATTTTCCTCCTCCACCGTGAACTTAACCTTGTTGTGTAAAGTGTTAAGGTAGTCTGAGAACTCCGACAGGCTATTTTTAGATACAATCGCGAAAATGTCATCCACATATCGCCACCAATATCTAGGTGCTAAGGGAGCTTTCTGTAGGGCTTCCCCCTCTAACCACTCCATAAAAATACTGGCGGTGACTGGAGCAATAGGTGAACCCATAGCCACTCCATCAACCTGCAGATAATAATCACCGTGCCAAACCAAATAACCACTCTTTAAGCACAACTCAATTCCCTTCATATACACGGTAGGTAAGTCAGTGCCTTGCAAAACTTGCAAGGTTTGACCCGAACATTACATAATACTTAGCGCAGTCGAACTATTTTATTCCTGCCCCACCGTAGAACTTTCTCACAATAAATTTCATAACGATTTTCCTTGTCAGGCAATGCGATGTCACCATGACATTTTCTAAAAAAAGGTTCCACACTAGATCACGATTCAGTTAATTCGATAGTAGGTACATTACAGGTTAATAAAAAGCTGGTTAAAATGTATCGTATACTTGGAGCCTATAGGGCCCCATTCTTGACGATCGAATGGTTTATGTCATTTACCATGTAATTACTGATGACACGGGTACGATTCGCTACGACTTCATAATAGTGGGAGGAGGGACAGCTGGCTGCGTGTTCGCCAATCGGCTGTCAGAGAATCCGCGCATGCGCATACTGATCATCGACGCCGGCGGCGACCCGCGCTACTACGCAACTTTTTAAAATCTTAACTGATCACCGATTGACCACAGATACAAGCAGGGATTTCCACTTCTTTAGCTGCTGTACTGATACGGAAGGATTAAGCGAAAACGCTTATTGCTTTGGTCAGTGCTGATAAGATTTCAGATCAGTGGAAACATTGATGCAGCTGTCATCATGATAGCCGAGAAGGCTGCTGACATGATCAAAGAAGATCATGGCTACAAAATATCAAGTCTATTGATTAATATTAATAATTTTGTTAATAACAGAAATACAGGCCGACATAGTTTACTCTTTCCAAACAGAGACCTGTGATGTGATGTGAGCATTCGGCTTTGTTTTGGTATTCGCTGTCTCTCTCTCGCAAGATCTTGTACCGTTTTACTGAAAAAGACGGACGCCATTTTGACGCTTGTCATTCAGTGCGTCCTTCACTGAAGCAAACTAAATAAATATAATAATAATGTATGCTTACTTAAGACTTTGAGTTCCATAAACTTCTCCAGACTGAAGAACTTAATGGTATAAGTACCCGTCTTATGTTCGCTGCTGCTCTGACAATACGAGTACCTACTATAAGCATGTTTTGATAGCGATCACAAATTTCGTAATTTACTTCAAGCGAAGTTAAATTTTCTTTAGAAAGTTTACCGAATAATGTATGCAGCAAACGTCTTATTTGCATACGAGATGTTAAGAGCAATTTACGAATAGGAAGCGATGGAGCTTTGTAAAGTACTTAGGTGATTTTATTCAACCAACAATAGACAAATAAAAGCTGCAAAAACGTATGTTTATTTTTAAGTAATAATCAATAATTACCAAAGCAAATACATATACAAGCCGTGATAGCCCAGTGATATGACCTATGGCCTCTCCAGCAGAGGGTTGTGGGTTCAAACCCTGTCTCGCACCTCTGAGTTTTACGGAATTCACGTGCGGAATTACATTTGTAATTTATCATGAGCTTTTCTGTGAAGGAAAACACCGTGAGGAAATCTGCACACTCCTGCGATGCAATTCAATGATGTCTGTGAAGTTCCCAATCCACAATGGGCCCGCGTTGGAACTATGGCCCAAGCCCTCTTATTTTCAGAGGAGGCCTGTGCCCAGCAGTGGGACGTAAAAAAGGCTGGTGATGATGATGACGTGATGACCAAAGCAAAACACTAATCTAAGTAAGAGCAAAACGTTAAGCAAGTTCCCGTGAAAATTTAATAACAAAACAATCTGACCAAAGCTAAAATATAATAACAAAACAATCTGACCAAAGCTAAAATATAATAACAAAACAATCTGACCAAAGCTAAAATATAATAACAAAAAAATCTGACCAAAGTTAAAATATAATAACAAAACAATCTGACCAAAGCTAAAATATAATAACAAAACAATCTGACCAAAGCTAAAATATAATAACAAAACAATCTGACCAAAGCTAAAATATAATAACAAAAAAATCTGACCAAAGTTAAAATATAATAACAAAACAATCTGACCAAAGCTAAAGCCCTCGTAGCCCAGTGCTTTTTGAATATGCGGTGCAGGGCACTCCGTTAGAACGCCTCTCTGAGGTGCGGGACTTGGGGGTGCATTTCACAGCTGATCTCTTGTTTAGACATCACATTAGTTTAATCTGTAAAAAAGCATACAGAAACCTGGGATTCGTGATGCGGCAATCCCAGGGTTTTACGAACTTAAGGGCTGTACGCGCTCTGTACGAAGCGCTCGTAAAAAGTCACTTGGAGGCTAACTCAGCCGTCTGGAGTCCGAGTGAGGCCAAGTATAGTTTTATGCTGGAAAGAATCCAAAATAAATACGTGAGACTGCTTTATTTAAAACTTTACGGTGTGTATCCATTTTATCCACTCATGTATCCCACATTATTCGTGTTGGGAATGGTAGGATATAACCAGTTAGAGGTTAGGCGGGAGTTGGCCCTCGCTTTGTATATATTTAAATTATTGCGAGGAAAAACTGAGATGGTCAACGTAGCGTTATCGCTTCCGCGTATCAAATAAGTTATAAAATACAGACTTAGCGCCCATAAATTTCAAATAACGCAGACAGCAACGTTCACGTGTAGAAAGTTTTACCCAGAAACAAAACTTAAGATTTATAGAGTCGACCAACGCGCAACATAAAATTAAATTAGACAAAAGAAACCTGACTCGCTTTCTTAAAACTAAGTCGTAAAAATGACGCTTGACAAGTCGATACTTAAGAACCCATTATAGACAAAGGACTTTGTGCAATCTTTCAATTGCTAGGATACGTAAATTGCTTCCACGTGTTGCTTTAGACTCGAGTGAAACCAGTCAAAAAAATCATAGCAAGCAAAAACATCATGATGCTGATGATGATGTTTTAAGGGCGGAGCTTACGCTCTAGCATGACTATCGTCCAATCGCAAGGATCGGTCATAGTCATTAACCAATCGTATGTACGGAATTACTCGTGGGAATATTTTAAAATTACAGAGACAAGCCCACAGCTCCCGGAGAGAGGTGGAAACCCGAAGGATGACGCTGACGGGAGTGAAGGAGGAAGTTGGGGCAGTTGGATCTTGGCTCGCTTCACGACAAGAACCTAGAAAAATCTTAGCGATTCTCTCTGTTAGAACCTATGAGCTAGGGTTGTTGAAGGTCCTAACATATCGAACTAAAATCTAAATAAATAAGATAGTTTGTAATTTAGCTAGGGAGTGAAAAGTGCATCCAGGAGTTATTCGGTAAAGTACCCGATTTCAGTTATTAATACAGGTTATCAAATGAATCCACTACTTGTTTATTACTGTTCTGTATTATAGTAAAAAAATGAATCTAGACGAACTATATGAGTCTTGTTATCGCCTGATTCAGGTTGAATATAAGGGTTGGAACTCAATAGAGGTCATAATGTTGATATTGTTCGGATTAATGATCATGGTTCTATTGATCTTAATGTGTGAGAAATGTGGGAGTATTTGGAGGTGTTTGGGCTTGATTGTAGTAGAGAAGTCACACCTAGAGTTCGAGGGATTGAGATGACCGACGTTGGAAATTGAACTTATAAAGGGTCATGGATTTATTTGACAATACTGGAAAGAGTAAATTGTAAAACGTAATTTTATGTGTACTAAGTTAATCTGTGTGAAATGAATAAGAAATCTTGTAATTCCCTTGATTCATAGCTTTAGATTTACTTGCCGATCTTTGATACTGTTTTCCTAATTGTTTTAAACCTTGATAACGAATAAAGAGCGAACTTCATTGTCGCACAACAGATAATAAGTGTGCAGTCACAAGGGCAACCCGTTGCAAGCTATGTAAATATAGCACCATTCACCAATGTAATAAGGTGGAGAGTTGAGGCTAACGTAAATTAGACCCTCAATTAAAGCTCCTTTTCACACCAACTAAAAGCGAACCTAAAATCTTAAGTCTATTCATTGTACTCAGATGAACTAATTGTGTATATATTTTATTGTGTGATTATTTGTGTTTATTGTTGTGTGATATGTTTATTAGCCACTGTGTGCATGTGTGTTAGTGTGTAAATAGCCAAAAGGGTTTTTTATTTGGGGGTTCGTTTTCCCTTTATTAGTATGGCTCTGTAGGAACAGAATCCTCGATTTTCATTGAAATATATCATCAATGAAGATCTAAATAATTGAAATAGTTTCTTTTGCTTCCTCAAATGTATTATAAGGTAGATCTTCCTATTAAATAAATTAATTGATCTACTAAATTTCATGGTTTTCGTTATATTCTAGATAAGTTCCCTAACTCGGAACTATTTAATAATGGAGATTTCTCATTAATAAATTGAGCGGATTAAGCTACAATGAGATTTCTAAATCAAGAGCAAGTAAAGTACACTTCGTGTAATAATTAATCTCCACTATTAAAGATTTCCACACTACATCTCGATCACAGATTTTCTATACAGTTCGATCTCGATGGCATTTTACAGATAAATTATTAACCACGTAATAAATACGGGTTAATAAATTAAATTGATTGATGAGACTTTATATTGTTAAAATTATGCCGATACACTAGTAATTTTGCTTCAAATTGGTAATTTAAGCTTCTTCCAAGCAAACTGAGAGTTAACGTAAGGTCCATATTTTGATTAAACAGACCAAATATGCATTTCTGAGACCAGAGTTGAGAACAAGAGTCACAAGTTATTGGAGTAATAAAATCCTGCGTACAAACGCTAGGCGATGTCCTAACGGATTTTAGTGGCTAAATGTCACGTGTACCGGGAGACACAAATGGCAGTGGACCGAGAGCGGCGGAACCAGTGGGTATTGTTCGCATCGGTAGATGCAGTAAAGGTAACGACCCTGTAAGTCACAGCTGGGCTTGTGAGGCTGAGTTAATTGAGTTGAGACATTGAAGTAACGGAGGTTTCAGCCAATAAGCTGATTTGGGAAGGTTGACCCTATATACTCATGTACATGATTCGGTGGCGATCTGATAGCAATCCTGGGTACACAATACACGCCATGTCTTACAGATTGACCTCCGACCTTGGTTTGGCCAAACCATATCAAATATTATTGAATTTCATAAATCCATGGTAAAAGGGGTAGGGGCCCGCTGGGCCCCAACATTGAAAGTACGCATCCTCGGATGTTGGAAATGTAAACGCTTCGCAGCGCAAAGGAGGTCAACTGTCACCCCAATAACCTGACGACAGGGCCAGTTACTGGCGTAGGGATCCCCGTACCAGAGTGAGATTGGTCATTTGGTTCAGGCATACCTGTTTCTAGTATTTTCACTGTCTATCACGCTATCCGAGCACTTACTTTATTCCATACAGCCAAAAATAGTACAAGCGAGCTTCACTAACTTGTATTGAATGAGGCTCGCCTCATTACAATAAACCCTTTGTCTACCCCGGAACATAAAGGTTCCAGGTAAGCGGGTGGAATGAATGACAGTCGGGGTACTAGACCACTCAATCCAATGTACTGTATAAAGCCTTGAAATTGACAAATAAGCTGCCTCCTTGTTACCGAGATGTGCTCTAACTCTACGATGTTTTCCTGAATAAAGTCTAAATACATTCGATACACTAAATAAATAAATATATAGACGATCATAGCCGTACCATCACCAAAACCAACAACCCCTCTATACTGGCAACGCTAAGCCTGCGTGTGCCGGACCGCTACGTGTGGCGGCGGCTCGCGGTGCCGCTGCTGGCCGTGCCGCGCGCGCGCACCAACCTGCTGCGCGCGGCGCCTTGCACGAGGGTTTTGCGCACGCTCAACCGGGTCGCCACTCAAATCGATATCTTCTGTAGCTCTCTTAATGAATTCACAAAAGTAACTTTATTTGTATTATGTTATTTATCGTAAATTGTATATTTGTAAGAATGCTTTAAATATGTAAGGTGCTACTCTATCGTATTGGGTAACTGTAATGATAGATGTAATGTTATTAATAAATAAATAAATAAATAAAATATAATAACAAAACAATCTGACCAAAGTTAAAATATAATAACAAAACAATCTGACCAAAGCTAAAATATAATAACAAAACAATCTGACCGAAGCTAAAATGATAGTGGATTACATTTTTTCGTCAGCCTTGAACTGTTCCTTTGGATAAATCTGAAACAGAAAATATGTAAATTAATTGATTTTTTAGCATTTGATGAATTCGAACCGTTAGAAAACGATAGACTTTAAAGTACTTAGTACATTATCTTGCTACCTACTGGTAGGACTATAAAACCAAGCGGACTGCCTAACACGATAGCGCCATCTAAATTAGTTTTTTCTTTCATTTCATAGATGGCGCTATTGTGTTAGCCAGAGGTCTAAGTGTCATACCAAATGAATGGCACATAGACCCCTCCGTAGTAAAACTAGCTACAGCAGGCTTATTATTTCAAAGGAACGCGACATCATATAGACACTGGCAGTCCTCTTGGTTTTATGGTCCTCGGTAGGTAGATATATTATTTTCGGAAAATTATGAGCCAAACTAGATCATACCCAGCGGCTTTGCCCCCGTGAAATATTTCAAAATGGGCTAGTTTCCTATCATGTGGGAATTTCGAAAAATCACTTCTTAGTGCATCTCTAGGATACTCAAGGTACATGTTTGCTAAATTTCAAGTCTCTAGGTCCAGTAGCTTAGGCTGTGCGTTGTCTGTCAGTAAGTCAGTCTACGGTACTATTATATAGGTTTAGTTTTTTTTTATACGACGAGGAAGGCAAACGAGCAGTCGGTCAACTGATGGTAAGTGATCACCACTGCCCATGGACACCCACAACCCAGGGGGGGTTTGCAGACGCGTTGCCAACCCAGAGAGCTAAGATGAAAATGCCACTTGTGCCCGTGACACTTGTGACTGTTTCTCAAATAGTCCTGTCAGGAAATATTTGAGACCTTGCATGCATACGTCTTCTTACTGTCAGGAGACTTCGTACGTATGCATGCATGCATGCAGAGGGTCGAGCACGATTTTACGTATGCTGCGTAACGTAATATCGAGTAGTAAACGTTGTCGAGTTTGTATGACGTTTGGAATAGCGGCCCGCCTGTGAGCGTATTTGAAACTAAAATTTTGTATGAGGTTTCTCGATCTCGATACGATAACCGTAACGCTACGCAGCTTTCGTAAAGTCGTGCTCGACCCTCAGGCCCTTAATCCACCAACATTACAAATGTCAGTTTTCAATGACAATTCGGTGTCAATTGCTGACTTGAAGAACTTTTGTTTTGGTGCGCTTGATATTGGCAGTAAAATGTAGATCGGATTGTCATTGTAAACTGACAATTGTAAAGTTGGTGAAAATATTTCCTGACGGGACAACTACTTGAGAAACAGTCACATAGGCTAATGCCAATGATGGTGACGATGAACCAAATGTCACGAGGTTGCGCTGAAAATGTAACAGTCGTTTGTAGAAAATAGACAGTTCCGTGCCTAACGCAAACACTATTCTCTGATACACCACTAACCTCTCCAACAGAAGTATGATGATTGATAAGAAGAACCCAAAAGCAAGCAGCATGAAGGCTGGAGCTGCTCCTCCAAGAGCTAAGGCTCGTGGGGAACTGCCTTCGCAGGATATCTTGGGGCTGCTGGTCTGATGCTGGATGCGGGAGATGATGCCGGTCTCGTGGAGACGAAAGAAGCTGAAGTAATAATTGTTTTTTTTTATACGACGAGGAAGGCAAACGAGCAAGTGGGTCACCTGATGGTAAGTGATCACCACTGCCCATAGACACCCGCAACCCCGGAGGGTTTGCAGATGCGTTGCCAACCTAGAGAGCTAAGATGAAATGCCTCTTGTGCCCGTAATTACACCGGCTGTCTTACTCTCCACACCGGAACACAACAGTACAAGCAGTGCTGCTTAGCGGCAGGATTAGCGAGTAAGATGGTGGTAGCGATCCGGACGGACCTTGCGCAAGGTCCTACCACCCGCAAGTGCTACAAGTGCTGTTTGTTCCTCGAGAACGTTGTTTTGGATTCAGAGCGAAGCGAGGGGTTCGAAAGAAAAATACTGACCATAGCGAGGAATTCAACACACGCAGAAGTCCATTAAGTTTTACGTTTTTATGGGTGGTAGGAAATTGTGCGAGGTCCGTCCGGATCGCTATCACCATCTTACTCAGTAATCCTGCCGCTAAGCAGCAGTGCTTACACTGTTGTGTTCCGGTGTGAAAAGAAAGACAGCCGGTGTAATTACGAGCATAAGAGGCATTTCATCTTAGCTTTCTAGGTTGGCAACGCATCTGCAAACCCATGGGGTTGCGGATGTCTATGGGAGTGGTGATCCTTACCATTAGGTGACCCACACTCGTTTGCCTTCCTTGTCGTATAAAAAAAGTTTATGTAAATCGGATTCCTGATTCAATTCGTAAATGGTTTGAATGGCTCGTTTTGAGTGAGTGCAATACAATACAATACAAATATTCTTTATTGAAAACCACAAAACAGTACAAGGAGATTACAGAAAACTGGTATGGTAGACAATAGGCGGTCTTATCGCTTAAAAGCGATCTCTTACAGACAACCAAAATACAGAAACCAAGATGACGAGGCTAATTTAGGTGGCAGAAATTAACAGAAGGGAGAAACATAAATTTAACATAACAATTTGAAATCGAATTAATAACTACAAATAAATGTACTACATAAATAACATACACATATATACAATATATACACTACTTATACAAAACATGAGTGAAAAAGGCCACAGGTGAGATGGACAAGAAAAAGGAGTACTATAGGTACTTGTTCTACGAATGTTAAGCTGAACTTACTTCCAGTTGAAGAATTCCTTGTATGGGCTATTCTTTGGTACAGCAGCGTAGAGTTGAGTTTTTTCCATCGACTGGAGAGAGCCGAGCTCGCAAAGCTCACTTTGCGTAAATGTACGGGCTATAAGAGTATTGGCATTGTATACTTCGGTGTGGTAAGCGAAACCTAGAACAAATATCATGCCTACGTTTAAACAAAACCTATGTAGCTGTGATAGCCTAGCTGTTTAACCTATTGTCTCTCAAGCAGAGGGTCGAGGGTTCAAACCCCGACTCGCACCTCTGAGTTTTTCGGAATTTATGTGCGGAATTACATTTGTAATTTATCTTGAGCTTTTCGGTGAAGGAAAACTTCGTGAGGAAACCTGCACACTCCTGCGAAGCAATTCAATGATGCGTGTGAAGCTCCCAATCCGCACTGGGAACGATAAAGATTCTGAGAGGAGGCCTATGTCCATCAGTGGATCGTAAAAAAAAGGCTATTGATGATGACGATGAAACAAAACCTGCATAATTCTCAAATTACAAAACTAAAACGTAAATATACACAAAAACCAGAAAAATGTCTCGAACTGGGATTCGAACCCAGGTACTCCATACCGTGGCACAGCGCTACCAACTGCGACAACCGAGCAATCATTGGTAGCAGCGAAAATTTTGATTCATGTTTCAAGTTATCAAGTTACTTAGCGAATACTGACTCGCTAGCGCCATCTATGTAACATCCCTACCCATATCTATGTGTGTATCTCTCTATGTGTCTATGTACCCTGCATAGTTCCAGCAGGATGGCGATAAACCACTTTTACGGAGACGAAATCGTGGGCTACAGTTGGTCTCTTATAAAAAAAACAGACAAATGAACTATAACTAACTTAGAAATGTTGAAAACCCCTCGATATTGTCATTTCAAAGTTCAATACCTATTTCAAGAACGGGTGAACGGATTTTAATGAAACTTAGCTAAGAACCATCTCGACTAAACTAGCTTTCGATAAAGACAACCGCATTGAAATCAGGCCATCCGTTTGGGAGCTATGCCACAGACAGATACACAGGTGAAACTCGTAGCACCCCTCCTTTTCGTCGGGAGTTAAAAACAACCAAACATAGTAATCAGTTAAAGGAAAACCAGGACTGAGGACTTGAAGAGTTTCTCATTTAATTCTGCATAAAGGATCCATTCATTATCCTCCAGCAACTGAGATGCGTCAGTCAGTACCACTCAAACAACAAAGCATTTTATTCAATAAAAAAAACAACCAAGTATCCCGCTCAATTTAAACTTTGCACAATTTACCCGAAGTTCGCCATATAGTTCTTTGCAATTCACGTTCAGACCCGGCTTAAGGAAACTCGATTTAAATCCACAGGTAACAAGACTGATTGTTCAATAACCCACCTCCTGCTTTTACCATCTCGATGCCTTCGATCAGAGGCACCAGCAAAGGAACACCCGCTTTTTTGTTGAATACTTTATATCGGCGTAATTTGTCTTCCACGTCGGAGTTTTTTTTGTTAAAGTAATATGTTGGGTTCTGGAATTTAAGCAATGGTACATTACTGCAGAGGCCGGGAAGTAAGGGGTTGCCGGACGAAGGGGTTGGACGGCCGAGTAACACGAGGCCGGCTATAGTACGAGTCCGGCAACCCTTGTTCCGGCCGAACATTGCTTTTCTCAAACATTGTACACCGTTGCTACCTTGTATTTACTTTGTACCTTTTTTCTGTTTTGTTACCCGACTGCCCAAGGAGGGTTATAATTTTCGAGCGTATGTATGTATGTCTAATTCTTTGGCACGCTCTATAGCCTAAACCGTTGGACAGATTTCAGATTGGATTCGTCTCAATTGTGAAAGTGACATAGGGTATATTGTTTCCCAGAATTGCAGTCGGGTTTTCTGTTTTAAATTTTAAGTTGGTTAGGTTTTTTTTTTGACAATCGACACCAATTACTGGGTACTAGACAACGGGTAAACATACTCATATAGATAAATGCGTACTCATTTTTTTTATACGACGAGGAAGTCAAACGAGCAGCGGGTCACCTGATGGTAAGTAATCACCACTGCCCATTAAACATCGAAGACCCGAGAACAAACATTTGTATTCATCATACAAACATCTGCCCCGACCGGGGATCGAACCCAGGACTTCAAGCTTCATAGTCATGGTCTCTAACCACTGGACTATTCGGTCGTCAATTTGTTATTGATATTCAATAAAGAACTCTGTTTTGTTTTACACAGCACCTGCAACCAAGACCGCGTGTATCCTATATCCTGAAATATGAGCGACAGGGGGCTCTCCAAGAGCTCTTGCAAGGAGTTGATGGGCGGTGGCGGCCCATTCAGCAGCCAGCTGACCACACTGCTGGTGTAGTAGTTGAAGATCAGCACGCAGGATGCCCCGGTCACCAGCACGGCCAGCTGCCGAGCTGAGAAAGCACAAACTTTGGTAACATCCGCCATCTTATTCATCATTCATCTGCTGGAAGACGTTCACAGCTGGATATAGTAGGCCTTCCCCCACGGACCAACCACCCTCTGGACACCGCAATATAATTTACTTGGAAAGTCATTACGAAAAAAGCCGCGGTGAGCAGGCCGGGGAAATGCGTCGTGATTGGTTCATAGCTTGTCATGTCGCTTGTCATCTGGTCGAAAGTGAACCCCGATTGGTGGCTAATAAGATTTAAAAAAGAAATAAAATAAATACCATGGGACTAATTTGACACCGATTGACCTAGTCCCAAACTAGGTAAAGTCTGTACTATGGGTACTAAACAACGGATAAACATACTTATATGTAGACATAAATACATACTTATATACATATTAAACATCCAAGACCCGAGAACAAACATTCGTATTCATCATACAAACATCTACCCCGACCGGGATTCGAAACCGGGACCTCAAGCTTCATAGTCAGGGATTTATAGGTGCAAATAAGCATATGCGTTTCGGATTCAATCATAGCGAAATATACCTATTACTAACGTATGCCAGTCGAGTATCGCACCGTCAGATGCACGGAGCAGCCGCGCGAGCAGCCCCTAAACTACGAAATTCGAAAATCGAAGTTCGTATCGTATCGTCCCGCTCACTCTCGTGTTAAATAATATTAGCTTGAGAGGGACTTCACGATACGAAGTTCGAATTTTGCACTTCGTAGTCGGGGGGCAGAACCGCGGGGCGCAGTTTGCGTTTCGCTACAGTCGAAGCGTGTGCTTGTAGAGGAAGAAGCACGGATTTTAGTCCGAAACATGTCTGGCTATACTTGACTGACGTAAGTGTGTGTGATCATTTTATTTCATTACAAAAAAAAAGAAAAAGTGTTTATTCCAAAGAAGAGTTACGACTATGATTTTAAATCAAATTAATTGAGACAAGGAATTATTTTCTTTATACAAATCTGTCGTTTTACCTGAAGATTGTCGTGTTGGCTCTTCGTTACCGATATTATCTTCATAAACTGAAAAAAAAGTTTATTTTTAAATAACCCAACTTTTGTTTCAAACAACCGTTCTTTTGCGTAGGTTCGTTACTTATTACTAACACCATGGACTTTGGGTCGAGTACGAAATTCACGACAAACTTGTCCCAGTACAACACGGCATTTTTCGATGACAGCCATACGACATAGCGCTGTCGTTCGACCGAACTATGACTGACGGTCGATCATTGGTCTATTTTGCAAATTAGTGGTCTTTTGGTTCGGCCGTTATCAAGCGCTCCCGAAATCCATGGTGTTCTGAACCGATTTGAATGCGGCTTTTTTATTTGAAAGCAAGTTTTCCAGCGATGGATCTTAGACATGTTTCATCAAAATCGGTTTAGTCGTTTTTGAGATATTACATTTTGAAATGAAAATGTCGGGAGGTTTGTCAAAAAACGTGAGAGCCCTGAGTATAGTATAGTCTTCAGTATAGCTAAGTTCAGGAACCAGAATCTGGGAGCCCGTTGATATATTGAAAGTGAATGATATGTAAGGTTCCAACGGAAGACCAGCGCTGGCTGCAAGGGCAGGATCACGCTGAGTTGGGACCAGTTCGTGACAATCTTTATCCTGTTTCTTTTCTCCTTGTTACCTCGCATTAATGTCACGAATAAATGTTTTCTTTCTTTCTTTAAAAAGTGACAGATTTTTTTTAATTAGTTTTATGGCTACCACGGTAAAATTTCGCGTACATTGCTGACAAAACGTGGCTATGACAGAAAACACGGCATACTGCACCGCCGATGGACGTCGTTCAACCTTAGCTGACAAGAAGAGCATGAAACTGCATAGAAGAATGACAGCTGTCACGCATCCCCACGCCCCAGGGGTCAATGGCCGCAGGAATTGGTTCTCAAACTTTCCAGGCCCAGTAGTTGGAATGCGGTAGTAGTATCTTGTCCTGAAACAAAATAAGATTAATTTTAGTACGTTTTTAGCAAAATACTGTTTTTCTAAGTTTCTTTTTATTTCTTTTCTTGTTATAAAATCTCTAACGTCTTTTTTTTTCGACAGTTTCGTCTACCTACTTACTTGTAAGTAAAATAACACCAATCCTAAAGATCTCTGTAAGTACATACTTATGTATTTTTTAATTTGACTAAATTTCTACTGTCGGTAAGCCTCCAACAAGTTGGAGTGACGACCTGGTAAAGATCGCGGGACCGCGGTGGATGCGGAAAGCACAAGACCGGTCTGAGTGGAGAGCGTTGGAGGAGGCCGCCGTCCAGCAGTGGACGTCTTTCGGCTGACATGGTGATAATGATGAAATTTCTTCTCGCATAGCAAAAATCTAAAGAACTCACTCAATAGCTGTTATTGGTGGCAACAACATGTCAACTTTTTGGAAAATATCATGAGTCACGCGCAATAATGGAGTAATGTCTTGTTCCCTGAAGTACAGAGAGTTAGCAGCTACCTAAAATAAAAATAACGTTATACCTAAGTGCTTACTTCACATACTCACTGAAACAAAGTACACACAAAAATCCAGAAAAATATGACCAACCCTGGGAATCGAACCCGGATTCTTGACATTCCGTGTCACGTGCTGTGCCATTACACTAAAGTTAGGGGAAGACCGTAAAAATAAAAAATAAAATGGAGAACAAATACCAAGTAACCATTGAGATCATGTTTTAACCGACCGAATAGCCTAGTGGTCAGAGACCTTGACTATGAAGCTTGAGGTCCCGGGTTCAAATCCCGGTCGGGGCAGATGTTTGTATGATGAATACGAATATTTGTTCTCGGGTCTTGGATGTTTAATATGTATATAAGTATGTATTTATCTATATAAGTATGTTTATCCGTTGTCTAGTACCCATAGTACAGGCTTTGCCTAGTTTGGGACTAGGTCAATTGGTGTCAATTTGACCCATGATAAAAAAAAAAAAATCATCTACTGGTGAATTAAATCGTGCCAGTAAAGTGTTCTGCTCTTGCTGTTCCTTTAATTATTTACCGTATTTCTTACTTTAGTTTCTAATAATACAGTTACTTTTCTTTCTATAATTCGTCTGTAGTTATGTATTGTAAGAGCTATTGTAACTTGTTTGAAAAAAAATGCTCTGCCTAAGTTTATTGCGGCGCATTCTTCTTGGCAATCATGGTCTTTCCGAAAGCGCTGGTAGACTCAATAAAATGACGCGTAAAAAAGTATTCAACTGCCTATTTGCTGAATAAATTTTTGAATTTTGAACTGAAACTGGCGCCAAAGCTGCTACAGTTCATTAAGTATCTGACGCACTGTATGCCTTGAACTTCATAGACAAATAATATAAAGCGAGAAGAAAAAGCATCGTAGAATAGCCGATGTTTGAATTATTACCAAATAAATCCAATTATTTACTTACCAGGACAAACATTATAAATATTAGGAATATAACAAACACAAACCCTGGAGCTATTCCTATTAAAATCACCAATCCACCTGTCCACAATCGTGTAGTTAAATCTGCGAAAACAAACAGAGAAATTAATATTAAAAAAACCCAACTGAAAAATAATTTAATAAAAAGAGAAAAACTAGCTCATCCGAAGTATTTTCAAAGTAACTTCATTCATTCGACTTTATTATGTTACAGCTGTTTCGTAATTTTTGTTTGCCCCCGCCTGCATTCCTTATAATGCTCAAGTTGTGTAAGTACGTATAAAGTATTTACAAAATGAGCTACTTTTCTCCTTTTTTTAAAATTGTTACATTTTTGTCGTAAATAATGCCAATTAAAAAAGAACTGTTATTTTTAGGGTTCCGTACCACAAAAGGAAAAAAACGGAACCCTTATAGGATCACTTTGTTGTCCGTCAGTCTGTCTGTCAAGACCCTTTTTCTCTGAACAGCGTGGAGGTAGCATGCTGAAATTAATACCAAATACTCAAGCATGCGGTCCCTTGAAGTTATGAAAAAATTAATATTCTAAGTCAACGCAATCAAAAGATACAGTCATTAAAAAATCTATTTCCGTACAAATTGCCGAAAACGGAAAACCTACAGGGTACTTCCAGCTGTCGTAGAAACTTGAAATGTGGTATGAAGGTAGCTCTTATAGCACAGTCACTCCAAAAAGTCTCAAAATCTTAAAATTTTATGTCTGTCTGTAGAATTTACAGACCAATATAAGTTGACCCCACACTGCGTACATTTTGCTTAGGAGCAGGGCTCTGCTAACACTGGACTTCTTAAAACACTGGGGAAAAAGCGTTAAAATCTTTCTACGGAACGCTCGTGCGCGAGTCCGACTCGCACTTGTCCGGTTTTTTTACTCGGAATTACAGGATTGACCTGATGGGGCGGGGCTTAGGGTAAGAAGATGTAGAAATTGAGAGGAGAGTTATTGACCTAGCAGTGAGACGCAAGGATGAAAAAAAAGTTTTTTTTTAACCTATTGTCTTTTCTTTATTACCTACTGGTCTCTTGTTTTACACGATCCTTCGCAAATCAATACCTGACATTATGTAATTCTTTCAGTTCCTCCAAAACCCTCAGACTGGTAGTGGTTATAATAGCAACACCTGCTTTAGGCTCGTCTCCGATTATCATATCCACGTCAAATATTTCGGGAGGTGTAGACATCTGAAATTAACAACTGTCAAATTCAAGCTGTCAACTGTCATTGAACATTTTTTGTTATTGAAAATGCTGTCACTGATTTTCCGCACTTCAATTGTTAACTGGAAACAGTGCCAATTTGTATCTGCAGCCAATCTTATATTGATGAAAATTGAATTGCAATGCGAGTGTACGTAATTTAAATGCCCATAGACAGCGCTTAACCCTATTAGTTGATTTATCTTATTCCTACTCAGCGCAGCTATCCCATTGGTGGATTTTCTCAGCCCTGCTCAGTGCACCTATCCCATTGGTAGATTTTCTTTGCTCAGCGCACCTATCCCATTGGTAGATTTTCTTTGCTCAGCGCAGCTATTCCATTGGTGGATTTTCTCAGCCCTGCTCAGTGCACCTATCCCATTGGTAGATTTTCTTTGCTCAGCGCACCTATCCCATTGGTGGATTTTCTCAGTCCTGCTCAGCGCAGCTACCCCATTGGTGGATTTTCTTAATCCTGCTCAGCGCACCTATCCCATTTGGTGGATTTTCATAGCCCTGATTCACTACCGCAGTAACCTAACTACTCAGTTAAGCTTTAAGTTAGTATATAGTTACATTCTTTGATTAAGCGTTATGCTATAGTTTATTATGGTTGTTACTCAAAAAGATTTTCACTTAAAACACCAAGTTAATTAAAATTGTATACTTACAACAGCAACAACGTTTAAAGATGACTGGTTGAAGTCCCACCGTTGATAATATTTGTATCCGTTTAGTTGAGGCACCATAGCTTAAAGTAAACACAAAATTGTGAAACCGAGGGTAAAATTTGACTTATGAATGAATTTCAGTTCGTTTAATGAAATAAGTAGGTACCTGTGCCTTGAAGTTATTTAATAATAGTAATAATTTATTCAAAAAATTTGCAGTACAATATGGGAAAAAACACATTTTTTTCTAAAATCTACGTAACATGTGTATTTAGATTAAGATTTACCTGATTTATTTTTCCAAGGCCCCATTTTATTGATGATTGTACTTCCACCACGGATTGAACCAAAACTGTAGACTTCGTACATATTATAGTCAAGACCTGCAAATATTGACAAATCAGCTGTAGTAAAAAGTCACTTCGTTAACAAGCTTATTAATAGTTTTCAATGATTCGCAGTTAATTGCATTAGATATAATGAAAACGGGATATTGACCTCGATTACCTTACAGGTTTGACGAGCTCCCGATATTTCGACGCAGTTACATGTATCATGATCACGGGCAAAAATCGAGAGCTCATCAAATCTATAAGTAATCGCGGTCAATATCCCGTTTTCATTATGTCTAAACGAGTTTATTATTTTTTAAAGTTATTAGGTACTAGCTGTTGCCCGCGACTTCGTCCGCGTAGATTTCATTTATCGCTATCCCGCGGGAACTATATTGGTGCAGCGGTTTTCCCGTGAAGACGTAACAAACAGAGAAACAGAGAAACAGAAAGACAGAGACAGAGTATTACTTTCGCATTTGTAATCGTAGTTAGGAATTATTAATATTAATCTTTTAATATGAAACTACCGTAAGACTCATTTTACTGTGTAATAAACGGATTACTCACATAGATTAAATCGAGTTTAGCCCGAAATGTCTATAGTGAAAAGCCTATTGCAAAAGAATATGACCTGAACCTTCAGGTCATATTCTTTGGCAATAGGCTGTTCTCTGACGCAAGGTACCCTACCTGTGCGTCAGAGGACATGAATGTGTTATGAAGACATCGACGGCAATGTGTAAGGTACTTAAAGACTACCGATCTACTGTAAAAAATAACATTTGACATAAATTTCACATCACCTTTTTGCAACGACAAAGTTACATCAGCGTCTATACTCAGATTAAGCTTCCGAAAAATACTATTAAGCCACGACATATTCGCGCTCGTTTCCAACTCTTCAAAATTTGTGACATTGGACTTCCAGGCATCGTAGTCAACTATCAACCATTTGTGTTTATCGTCAAAGAAACTGTTTTCTGAAGACTTAAACACGAAAAAAGTAACTAAAACATTAAGTATCAATCTCTCGGTCCGAATTATAATTTTGTTCCTGTCGGGTTTGAAACTTTGGGTCCATGGGGTCCCAGCGCTTACAAGCTTATTTCTGAGTTACAAAAGCGCTTAGTTGATGCAACTTGTGACCAAAGGGCTGGCAGTTTTCTCTCTCAAAGAATCAGCATCGCTATTCAGCGAGGCAACGCTGCCAGCCTTTTGGGCACTATGCCACGGGGGCCTTATTTAGATCTAATTTAGTTTTAAGTTGTAGTTTATTTAGTTTAAGCTTAGATTTAATGTCATTGTAAATTGCTTTTATTATGTAAATAAAATATAATTCACTAAAACAAGTCCAAATTATCAAGCAGAAGCAAAATTGTTTATTAAATAATTTGACCAATCCTATTTCACCAACTTTACAATTCGGTTCTCAATGACAATTCGAACTACATTTCTTTGCCAATATGAAGCGCGGTAAAGCAAAAGCTCTCCAAGTCAGCAATTGACTCCGAACTGTCATTGACAAGTGACATTTGTAAAGTTGGTGAAATAGGGGCCAGGTGTAAATTTGTATTTCACTTTTAAACGTATTTGAATGAAAAAAAAAAGAAAAATGAAAAAAAAAAGTTGATCACAGTAATATTGTCATGCCGGTGATAATTATCATAGTATTCACAACGATGACGATAGCAATAATAGTTAACTTACAAATAGCAAAATGTCTTCAAAAAGTGGACACTGAGTGTCTATAAAGACGCCAATAGCTGTATATTTTTGTGTCAAACATACTTTTATTGCGTGGGAGTAATCTGATGAATCTTCAATAGAGACGCTTGAAACAGCGACTGATAATTTTGAAGCATTGTTAGCAAACCTTTGGTCCCCTGAAACAATAAAGTTTTGATAGTGAATTTGGCATTTTGAAAATTAAAAATTTATTCAGTTTTTTTTTGTTCTGTACTCGTAAACTTAAACTTTATACAGCACAGTACAACAGTTGTATAGTACTCAAGAACTACAAATTTTATATAAACGAAAAGTACATAACTATTTCTGTGTGTTATACTTATATCTTTTGACCACAAAGCAACGTATCATTTGACCAGTATAATGTATAATTTGTTACTTGAGGATGTTGTGTGTGATATTAATGGTCTACTCACTTCTAATTCTAAAAAATAATGATAGCGAAAGAAAATTTCTCCCTACGGTCTCAAGCGTTTATTTTTACTTGATAGATAAGAAAGTTTAAATAGTCATTCATTCACAATCACACTAATAATACTGATGAACTTAATTTTGAAGAAAACTTACAAGTTTTATCCCCGCAAGTAAACAGACAAATATACCTCACATCTCTTGTTACAAAGAAATCTAAAGCAAATCCTTCAGCATTTTTCTGAAAACCCGAAACTTTCGTGACTAAGAAAATCAACAAAAGGTTTCGAAGCATCTTCTTAGGAAGTTGTGGATGCTCCGACTGGATTCCGGCTTCTATTGTCTTATCAGTTGTGCAGTACTAGGTATATTATAGTATATCTTATACAGTTGCAACGCTTCCAGTTGTGTCTGTAAGGGACAGTCCGTTCGAGAATTTAAGAAAAAAAACAGACAACATTTTGTAGTAGTTTTACGCGACTTCGTATCATTACCCGCCGAGTAAAACTATTAAGGAAAGTATGGTAATTTCGAATATGGGCCAAGATCACTGTATAGAGACTATTTTCGACGTAAATAAAAATGCAATCTAAAGTTACGGGTAGGCGTAAATACATACAATATAGTTTATGGATGGGAACGTCGGTACTCTGTTTTGTGGCCAATTTCTGGCACTAAAATTAGTGCCACTGATATGAGTAGCGAGCACGTCCGCGCGGGCGCCGCCGGCCGCGCCGCTCTCGCCGGCGGGCTGGCAACACCGTTCCTATTTCAAAATGACAAAAGGGCATATCCTGATGTTTATATTAATGCGTATAAGTAACACCTGGTCTATTGATTCCAAAAAAGGTTTTGTAGTAAAGCAAGAGTAATTACCAGAAAAGAGAAATAATTAAAAAAAAATACTTAATATTTAACACTTTCTGGCTAATATTTTGTTAATTTGTGTCCTACTGGAAACTTTTGATTAGTTGGTAAGATTATTAATAAATAGGTAGGTACTTACTTATAATATTTTTTTGCTTCCGATTGTATCAAAAACATCACAAATGACCTTATCAATCGTCTTGTCATAAGCATAATCAATGTGTCAAATCGAAATCTTTATAAAGTGAAATTGTGCAATTTTGTAAAATTCGCTCACTTTGATGATTTTATTATTGCTCAATTACTCAAATAGGTTTAGGTGAGTACATTGTTTGCCAATTTTGTACCACTGATTGTTCTTTGAGATTTTCTGATAATGAGCGTTTGAGATTTGACAAAGAACCATGTAGAATCAATATTATAATTACTTACCACGGTTATGTCGACATTTTAACATCAAGGTTCAACTGATATACTCATGCTCAATTCATTTAATTAATTACGAAATTCTATTATATTATTAAATAAAAATTACAACTGTCGCCACCATGTTCCTCACGATGTTTTCCTTCACCGGAAAGCTCATGATAAAACTACAAGTAAGAAAATGAATTCGTACTTAAATTCCGAGAAACTTAATATATACCTACACTCATAAAAATCAGTACCTGCTCTGACACTTCGTAAACTGCCAAATACCTGTCAAATCTAACATTGTCCAGCATCAAATCCGAGTCTTACACAACCCCTAACAGAGCAGATATTCATGCCTCGAGTGCAGTTGGAACTTTTTCGCTCTCCCCTGTCAGCTGTCAAACTGACCAAGGAGGGTTGCCAACCTTAATTTCGTGCAAAGTTTGATGTTAACCAGTTTAACGACACTGACATTCCATTTTGTGAGTGAAATTAATTAAAGGTTGGAAGGTGCCCGAGGCCTGCCCGTGCATATTTGCGGAGCTAAAGCTTGGCTTATAGCGGCGTTGAAACATTATTATGTACCTAATGAAATAGGTAAATGAAACATTGTTATGTAGTGAAAAACACTGAACACGAACACTTACGTACCTATACGCGGTTTTAATGAACCGTCATGAATTCAGCTATGGGTTGAAAAAGTCTAAGTGAGAACCCTTCTAAAGCTTTTAATATTACATTTATTTACATAATAAATGCAATTTACAATGACATTAAAACTAAATTAAATCTAAATAAGGCCCCCGTGGCATGGTGCCCAAAAGACTGGCAGCGTTGCCTCGCTGAATAGCGATGCTGATTCTTTGAGAGAGAAAACTGCCAGCCCTTTGGTCACAAGTTGCATCGACCAAGCGCTTCTGCAACTCTGAAATAAGCTTGTAAGCGCCGGGACCCCATGGACCCAAGGTTTCAAACCCGACCAACGAAATTGTAGTTCGGACCGAGAGATTAATATAATATTTAGATTTTTTTCCATTTTCAATTTATATTGCTACTTGCACGATTTATCTTGCAGCTCTAAACCCGGCTTTACATTTTACAATAAAAAAAATACGATGAAAATAAAAATATGTTCCGACGAATTGAGTACCTGCTCCTTTTTTTTTAAGTCGTTTAAAAACGAGGGTAGTTGTGCGCCGCTGTCAGCTGCGCTAATAGTCGTGCGAGCAGAGCCTTAGCGCGCATATATTTAACTGTGTGCGCAATCGAGAAACCTGTACTTCTAAGCCCTTAAACCTTTTAGAGCAATGCCACGCCACACCCTTACCCAAAAGCTTTTCTCGACGCGTCACGCTCCACGGGTAATGCTCCACATTTTTAGGGACCCCTAAATTTATATCTCTGCATAATTATGTTAATGATAGTCGTATAAACAGAACCAAGAACAAATATGGAAACATGAAAAAAACTGGCTTACTCGTGCTATGTTAAGTAAGGATAAAACCTCACTTAATAAAATTAATGAAAAAATTGCCTTGTTGGTCTACATTTCACGACAGTACATAGCGGGCTGAAACAATGGGGGTCAAATGAGGGTAGTGTCGAGTGAGGTCTACCTGTCATTCTGACCAATGAGAGACAAGCTACTGGCCTACGATTGGTGGAAATTGACAGATACCTCAATGGACACTAATAATCCCAGCGGATTTTTTACTAGCGATAGCCCTATTTTGAATTGGTCTACTAGACTCATTATGAATTGACATAAGGAGATGACAGTTGGTGAAATACTGTAAAATTTTAGATTAGACGGTGCCACAGACAGACACACACACACACATAGCGGTTAAACTTATAACACCCGTTTTGAGTCTCAGGTTAAAAAATAAAACAAGCTTTTGTTTTAGCGCGCTTCATATCGGCAAAGAAATTTAGTTCGAATTGTCATTGTAAACATTGATAAACAAAAATAGACATATGTTACGCCACCGCTTCACCGCGCGCGGACAAGCAATTATAGGTGATTATTTTGAGTAGGTGAAATAGTATCCCTCAATGTTTGACATTTATGTCAGTCTAATGACAGCTAATGAGCGAGGGCCGCATTTTGTCAGCGCTAAACAGGTGCGTGGCCTATCTTTAATGTTTTATATACCGATGTTGTAAACTCACAATTGTAAATTGGTGAAATAGGGGCTAGCAGCCTTATTGTCAAACTCGCTCGGAGTCACAATCGCGTTCATTTTGCATGGGCTGACAATTGGTATCGGAAACAGCTAGCTGTCACAGTCGTACAAAAGCTGACATTTCAATCCGATGTCGAGTGTTCAAATAGTTACGCAGATGCCCTGCTGGTCTCTACAAAGATGTAACAATAGTTATCTGGTTCTCGATCGTAAAACAAAGCAGCAAGACCCGTTATTAGCTGTGCCAGTCCAGCACAAAGGCTGGAATAGTTACCAGAATGCCGATTCATCGCCTCAGATTACTACCGATTATACTGTGACCACGAGAAAGCATAATTTGTACAAAATAATAAAATAAATAAACAATATCGTGGGACAATTGACTCCAATTGAACTAGTCCCAAACTTGGCAAAGCCTGTACTAGATAATAGATAACCATACTTATATAGATAAATACATACTTATATAGGTGCATTTTAAACATCCAAGACCCGGGAACAAACATTTGTATTCATCACACAAACATCTGACCGACCGGGGATCGAGCCCGGGACCTCAAGCTTCATAGTCAGGGTCTCTAACCACTAGGTTATCCGGTCGTCAAACTCTGAATTGAATGCTCTTTTGCGCGTCATTGTTTACAATTACAATTGCCAGTTTTCAATGACAGTTCGGTGTCAACTGCCGACTTGAAGAGCTTTTGTTTTAGCGCGCTTCATATTGTCAAAGGAATGTAGTTTGAATTGTCATATAAAACTGACAATTGTAAAGATGGTGAATTAAGGGTCTGCGCTTTCGGAAAGACCACATGATTGCCAAGAAGATCGTGCCGCAAGAAACTTGCCACACAGTCATTTCATGTCAGTCATAATAGAAGTTATGGCACATATTGACGACCGAATAGCCTAGTGGTTAGAGACCCTGACTATGAAGCTTGAGGTCCCGGGTTCAAATCCCGGTCGGGGCAGATGTTTGTATGATGAATATGAATGTTTGTTCTCGGGTCTTGGATGTTTAATATGTATATAAGTATGTATTTATCTATATAAGTATGTTTATCCGTTGTCTAGTACCCATAGTACAGGCTTTGCCTAGTTTGGGACTAGGTCAATTGGTGTCAAATTGTCCCGTGGTATTTATTTATTTATTTATTATTTATATTAAACTAGCTTGTTCCCACGCCCGGTGTGGATTGGAAACTTCACACACACCATTGCATTGCTTCGCAGGAGTGTGCACAAGTTTTCCTTACGATGTATCCCTTCGCCGAAAAGCTCATGATAAATTACAGCTACTGCTAAGCAGCAGTGCTTGCACTGTTGTGTTCCGATGTGGAAAGTAAAACCGCCGAGGGAATCACTGGCACAAGAGGCGCTTCATCTCAGCCCTCTAGGTTAGCAACGCATCTGAAAACCCCTCGGTGTTGCGGGTGTCTATGGGCAGATCACTTACCATCAGGTGACCCACTAGTTCGTTTACACTCCTTGTAGTATTAAAAAAGTAATAATACAACAGTGTCTATTTCACTCTACACTACTGAGGGTCGAGCATGACTTTACGAATGCTGTGTAACGTAAATCGAATAGTAAACGTTGTCGAGTTTGTATGACGTTTGGAACAGCGCCCGCCCGTGAGCGTATTTGGAACTAATTTAGAATGAGGTTTCTCGATCTCGATACGATAACCGTAACGTCACGCAGCATTCGTAAAGTCGTGCTCGACCGTCTGAAACATAAAATCCTCTACATAGTAAAAAATACTACTTTTGGGGAGTAAGTACATACTAAATAGTAAATACGAGACGCGCAAATAACTTTACTTACCTATCTTTTTAAAAGCTAAAATCTTATTCATTCAATCATGTAAGTCAGCCAAAGCGAATGCCCGTCTGACCAAATATTTTATTCTGATTATGTCAGCGTTTCTGTTATATATATTATTCTGATTATGTCAGCGTTTCTGTTATATATTTTATTCTGATTATGTCAGCGTTTCTGTTATATATTTTATTCTGATTATGTCAGCGTTTCTGTTATATATTTTATTCTGATTATGTCAGCGTTTCTGTTATACATTTTATTCTGATTATGTCAGCGTTTCTGTTATATATTTTATTCTGATTATGTCAGCGTTTCTGTTATATATTTCGACGTCAACAGTCCTATCCTTTTTGTAATCCGTCCTTTTGTAGCAGAACTATACATTGAAAAGCAACCGATGAAATACATATTACACAAACGCATTTTCATGTCTGCTATACTTTTTTTATTTTAGCAGTCAAAAGAAGGAAACCGTCTAACATGTCTTTTTTTTGAAAATCGCTTTTTAAAATAAATAAATAAATATCATGGGACAAATTGACACCAATTGACCTAGTCCCAAACTAACCCTAAACCCACCATACCAAACTAAGTAACCCTTGCTTATAAAACCATAACAATATAAATAATTGAATCTCATTGTTATGCAACATTATGCTGAGTGGGGCCCATTTCACATCGTTCGGTGCAAACATATTGTATTGTTAAATAATATAGCTATGTGTTCCATTGTATTCTATTCCTTTAAATGTACTGTTTCATCTTTCTGTATGTGTCGAATGTATGTGAATAAATGTTTCTCTCTCTCTCTCTCTCTCATTTAATTGTGAATAAGTTTATATTGAATCAATAACATCAATATTTGTCACACATTGTTACTTGCTGTTACTAATTTTTAAACGACTTCAAAATAAGGAGGAGGTTCTACGTTCCACTGTGTGTATTTTTTTTTTTTTATGTATGTACATCGATTACTCCGTCAATTGTAGACCGATTTTCATTTTTTATTTTATTTGAAAGGGTATACTCCTGAGGTGGTCTCATTGTCACCAAGTCATGATCTGATGATGGGATCCCAGGGAAACCGAGGGCAACCCTCAAATTTTACAGGCACGTACTCGTACTATGTGTTTCATATATTTTCTAAGGTTATTCAAGTATTTGCGTTCGGTAGTCATCGTCTTATGTTGATGAGCTGATGATGGAAGGTACAACTCCTTAACGGTTAGGAGTTGGAGGATAATTCTGAAAATGTTAAATCAACGTAAAATTGTGAAATAAAAATCTTTTAACAAAAAAGTAAAACCACCTTCAAAAAAAGCAGCAGAAATATGAAGTCGGTGCTTCATTCAAAGAATATTCCGCTCGCACCGCACCGACTTCATATTTCTGCTGCTTAGTGCTAGGCCATAAAACTTTAGGCTTTAGTTTCTGTTGTTCGAAATAAATGCATTTTATTTTATTTTATTTATTTATCATTATTTTAGAAAATTATTTTACGTTTATTTTCTATAAGTGTTTTTTGAAGGCGGTTTTACCTTTTTGTTATTAAGAGGCGTTTTTCTATTAAAATACGTTCTTTTTAATGCTAAAAAAACGAAGTATAATGTGTAATGTACATATAATCGTCCCACGATAACTGTTCATAATGGATATATTAATTGGCAACCCAGAAAAATCACGCTGTGGTAATGCTTTTTTGATGTCACTCAGACATTTCTTTACTTAATAATGATAACGATAGTAGTAATCAAAAGTTGCTGTTTTTTTTTAAAATATGGCTCTGTCCAATGGAGGACAATTTTGGCAGTATTTAGTACCTTTTGCCGTTGTACGGCAAAAAAAATCTAGAAAAAGAAATATGAGAGGTATTTTAATGGTGGATGGTGGATGAACGTTGACCTGTTTATGTTTAATCTAATCAAAAGTTCAAAACGTGTTGTTTGACTATAAATCAGAGTTGCCATAAACAGACTTTAGATTTCTACTGTTGCCAGTTCGTCGCAGAGTTATTGTGAGTTGACTCTACCTATGTAGAGTAAAATTCCCACGTGAATTGAAACGAAATTTAAAAAACTAATTTTAGTCGAACAATCCGAAATGTGACCAAAAGAGCAATTTTTTCACAATAACTTCTTTGACTGCTACATCGATAGGCCACTTCGCGACTTAACGGACTTCATCATCAACATCATGTCAACCAAAAGACTTCCACTGCTGGACATAGGCCTTCCCCAAGACTCTCCACTCAGACCGGTCTTGTGCTTGCCGCATCTACCGAGACTGTTATAGAGAAGTGGGAAGTCTCGCATAATCGTAAAATGGCTGTCGTCTTACTAAAGCGCAACATCAGAGCTTTCCGTACATACCAAACCTAATTGAATGGGTGTAAGTGCGAATTCCTTCCCTCACAAAACATCGCAATTAAGTTTTTACCCTCCACATTAAAGCTTTACAAGTAAAAGGGTGGGTTTTATGAGCGGCTTGGGATTATAAATACAACTGCAATAACCTAACCAACTTAGAAAAGTTGAAAAACCCACGACATTGTCATTTCAAAGTTCAATACGACCGGAAAGCCTACTGGTTAGAGACCCTGACTATGAAGCTTGAGGTCCCGGGTTCGATCCCCGGTCGGGGCGGATGTGTGTATGATGAATACGAAAGTTTGTTCTCGGGTCTTGGATATTTAATATATAATTAAGTATGTATCCGTTTTCTAGCACGCAAAGTAGAGACTTTTCCTAGTTTGGGACTAGATCAATTGGTGTCAATTGTCTCATTATATTTATTATTATTTTATTTATACTTCAAAAACGGGAGAACCGATTTTAACAAAACTAAGAACCATCTCGATTAAAACAGCTTTCGATTACAAAAAACCGCATCGAAATCGGTCCATTCGTTTGGGAGCTATGATGCCACAAACAGATACACAGATACACAGGTCTAACTTAAAACACCCCTCTTTTTCGTCGGGTGTTGTTAAAAACAGACAAAACCCTTCTTTATCCGGCCCAAGATCAATTACTGAAGCAAATCCACACAAAAATCTAGTTTTAAAAGCAAAGCCTAAGCTTGTTATTTTCAAAACAATCTCGGATTCCGATCCAACTCTTGGGAGAGCATTTGAATAATTTACCTTTGAGCCTTACAAAGAGTCCTTTGGCTGATTAAAATACATCATGAAAATGGAAGAAACGTTCACTGCTCTACTCTCAAGTCAGAGGTGAGCAAGTGGTTAGGTTTGTAACGAGGTTCATACTTTTTACTAAGTTCTCAAATCCTGCGTAACGTATCGTATCGAAATCGAGAAACCCCGTACTAAATTTAAGTTCCAAATACGCTGATGGGCGAGCGCTCTTCCCAAAGTCATACAAAGTTCTCGATAACGTTTTCTACTCGATTACGTTACGCAGATTGCGAATATTCTTACTCGGGTCTCTGTACCTATTTACACTTTCATCATCAGCCTATTTACGTCCCACTGCTGGGCACAGGCCTCCTCTCAGAATGAGAGGGCTTGGGCTATAGTTCCCACGCGGGCCCAGTGCGGATTGGGAACTTCACACACACCATTGAATTGCTTCGTAGGAGTGTGCAGGTTTCCTCACGATGTTTTCCTTCACCGAAATGCTCATGATAAATTACAAATGTAATTTCGCACATAAATTCCGAAAAACTCAGAGGTAGGAGCGGGGTTTGAACCCACGACACTCTGCTTGAGAGGCCATAGGTCAAACCACTAGGCTATCACGGCTTCAAACCCCGTGAAATTTACCAAAAATTTACACTTTACTTTTTTTAAATTAAATCGAGGCTAGTCACGGGACAAAATATGCTAGGATCGCTATAGTGTCCCGTGAGGTCTATCTGTCATTCTCCATCTATGAGAGACAAGCTACTGGCCTATGTTTGGTGGAAATTGACAGATAGACCTGCTCACTCGACGCTAGCGATCCTAGCGGATTTTGAGTTCGCAATAGCCCTCATGGCCTTCTCTTTTCTAAATTTAAAATTCAAAATTCAAAATTCTTGTTTCTGATCGTTAGGCTTTTATTTCATTCAATCTCTTCAGTTTTTCCGAAGCACAGATACTCAATACTCAATACTTGTAAAGATTGCGCTCTCTAGTTTAGATGAACGAGTCTTTTGCCACATAACGTACCTATAAGTCCCAGTTATCTCTGTACATAAATAGTAGTTCATGAAACGAGGCGAAGGGATTATTTAAAGCAGTATGCAATACAAGTACCTAACTAGTTCGATTCGTAATTGCTTTCTTTTATAGAGTTTACAGGATTTTTTTTATTGTTAGTAACGCATGGTAAAAAAGTAGGTATAAGTTATCATTTTTGCCGCACGACGTAACGAAATCTCCAAATAGGTATATATAGTCAACCCGAACATTTTCAGTGCACTGTTACAGACTTTATTTTCGTTTAAACCAAGCATTAACCTGAGACCGTTTTAGAATTCGCTGCTTTATTCGAAGTAGATAAATCAAGCGGAACGAAAACGTTTTGCACCCCTGAGGACCACGTGGACGCGATTCTGATTGGTCGTTTTGTTTTTACAGTCTGTGGGCGTCGGGGAATTGCAGGGATCGGGAACATTTTAAATAATGCTACGTTTAATCTACTGAAGATAAAAAATACCTTTAAGATTTTTTTCTATGTGCAAATAAAACACTTAAAGCATGCAGCTCGTAATAAATTGCCGAAGCTTGCAAAAAAAACCCTGTCATGTCAAAAATGTTTCATGCTAATAGTATCAAAGTTTACAGTTTGATAAAATAAAAAGACGAAAATGTGCCTATACTTAAAATCAAGCTATATTCAGCTGTACTTGCGAACACAACATACATAAATATTACGACAAAAAACAACTAGGTATTCTGCCAACAACACGAATGAAAAAAAATAACAATTTCATAAAGTACTCACGTGCCCAAAGCAATTTATTCCGTGGCAGCATGCCAATGATTATTCGCGTATTAATTTAATCTAGCTCTAAAAGAACCTATCCATCCGTTTGATTAATCCCAAAGAATAACATTTCACTTGGAGGAATTAGAATTATTGAGAAAAAAATTATTGAAGTGTCACTGTGTGAAATAGTCATTGTTTTCTTTGTATTATAAGTATTCGGCAGGGCTCTAGGAAACAAATAAAATGCTTGGCGTACTTACTGACAATTCTTTAAACGGCAATGAATTTGGTTTACAAGAAAGCGATATAGATTGAGTAAACACTTTTAGTTGGATTTTATTTTCTTTTGAGGTTAGAACGTAACCTTTTGTTTTCAAAAATTATTGTATCTTCTCTCTAGATTCAGTGGAAAATCAAATAAATTCTGAATGCCGACATTTGTGTAATACACAGATTTATGTTGAAATTAAATCATTAGTGTAAAAATTTAAGTGATTTCTGCCTTACTCTACAACAATTCTGAAAAAATAATAATAAAGAAAAATAAACTACTGAATTTTGAAAAGTTTGTTGCACTTTTGTTTGCCAAAGTAAGCACATTAAACGATAATTGGTCAGAAAGAGTAGTTTTTTTTTACAAAATAAACACTTAGTTTATTTACCTACTTGACAACATTATTAAAACATTATAACATAATAACAACACATGGTGCAAAGTCTATTCCCAATTTGAATGGGACGCAACAATTATAGTTCTTTAATATGAAACAATTGCTACATAAACTTTACAAGCTAAACTAGAAGTAACTCATCGGCAACTGTTTCGAGCGGTGTAAAAAAGTCGTAAAATGGCTGTATAACAGTACTTAATACGACTAAAATAACTAATAAAGGAATTATGGTTAGATTTATAAATGTATTGTAACGAATATTATTCTGTTTAAATTTTTACTGACATTATAATTGAAAAAATGTAAAGTCTCAAAATTATTTTAGCAAAATATGGTAAGTACATTATTATTATGTTTATGGTTAGTTCGGCGATATTTTTGTATGTGTAGCGACCTTAGTGCCACACGCGAGTGACGTCACTGTTCTACGTCACTGTTCTACATCGCGCTAACGAAGTTTCTCAAGTCAGTTGCATAAATACAACTTCCAACTCTCTTCCTTCGGACTTCGGTCCCCAGGCATAACATCTGCCTGGAGAGAGATCTCTCTATTGCGGTCCTCCCAAAACTGGTGACCCTCGACATTGGACAAAAAACGCAACCTTCCAAGACAATGACGCAGTCTCACAGCAAGGCCAGACTACCACACTGTGCACCACTAGCATGTTGCTATATCTCCATGCCTGGTGTCTACAGTGTGCAACCCTCTCCTACACTGCTACGCACTCCGACGAGGATCCAGACTAGCAGCAACTCATCGCTCCCGCCAGCACAGCGGAACAACTCATCGTTTCCGCCAGCACAGCGGAGCAACTCATCGCTCCCGCCAGCACAGCGGAACAACTCATCGCTCTCGCCAGCACAGCGGAACAACTCATCGCTCCCGCCAGCACAGCGGAACAACTCATCGTTTCCGCCAGCACAGCGGAGCAACTCATCGCTCCCGCCAGCACAGCGGAACAACTCATCGCTTCCGCCAGCACAGCGGAACAACTCATCGCTCCCGCCAGCACAGCGGAACAACTCATCGCTTCTGCCAGCACAGCGGAGCAACTCATCGCTCGCCAACGAAGCTGAGCGAACCTCGCAATTGGCCCTTGCAAGCGCCCTCACGACGCATAGACTGCGCTCCCACACCGACCTCCGGTCTAAAAAGGGGGGCTGGTGTAGCGACCCTAGCGCCACACGCGAGTGACGTCACTGTTCTACGTCACTGTTCTACATCGCGCTAACGAAGTTTCTCAAGTCGGTTGCATAAATACAACTTCCGACCCCCTTCCTTCGGACTTCGGTCCGCATGCATAACATCTGCCTGGAGAGAGATCTCTCAATTGGAGCCCTCCCCAAATATGCTTCAATTTGAAGCAGAATAAGTAGATAGTGTTTTATTTTTATCCAAAGATATTTTGAGTGAACGTAATAAAACAGAAGTTAAAAAACCGTAGTCCTATTTTAATTCTTAGTCGAATACCACATAAACGACTGAATGGATTTTGATGAAACTAAGCTAAAACTATCGCTATGCGCGTAACTTTTAATTATAAAATCTTATCTATTTTGCATTCGGGTTAAAAAACACACCCGACCAATTCTTTCGTAACTATCTGATTCGACGTAACATCGGATCCGGCCGATCAACTAACAAACCTCGAATCCAATTTGACCCCCATTTCAAACAGAGTCAACAATTTCGAACTGAAAAGGAATATTCAACTAGCTAGTTGATATTACAAACTGTATGTTGAAATGTTGAACTAAGTGTTGCCAGCAATTTCGTTTGCGTAGAATTCGGTGTTTTATTACGGCTTGTATTATTCAGATCTTTTAACCACAACAAAAACAAAATGGCGGCAATTGTCAAAAATCAAAAGGCAATTCCCGCCATGCCGCGGCCGTTGCGTATATTATCTGCAAACACCGGATTATATTTATGTCGGCAATAAACCCTGGTGTTCGTAAAATTGTCGCGGACGCGTTACGCAGCCGGATAAAATATAAAATATATAATGTATCGTGCGAGCACGTGCGCATACATACTTTGAATCGAGGGAAAAATTAAATCGAGTCTTTTACTTTTAACATCCTTTATAATATCATATCACCAAATCTTTGAACTCTATTTCGGCCACTTGCAGCATGAATTCAATTTGGTTTATGCCGTTAAACTTGATTTAAATTTGACAGTTAAATAAATATTTTGATTTTACTAAACCGCGCTTAAAATTAAAAATAAGTTTAATTTGCTGCAAGACTATGAAGACCCAACGCCAATACAATACCTCAGTACTTTTAGCAAAAAAGGTAACTTCAGAATGATTCACTTCCATTTTCCGCATTCGCATGTTCCGCACCTCAAAAGGAAAAACGGAACTCTTACAGGGTCACATTATCATGATACTCGGGACTTAATCGCGTAAAAAATGTATTTAAATTTAAATACCTCGACGTTTCGGACGCGACGTTGCATCCATGGTCTCGAAGGGACTGAAGAAGCGGGTATCAACATCTTTTAGCTGCACGGGTTTCTATAAACTACCCGCACTTGGTCATTATTATTAGTTTTTTCACTAGGGTAGCCACTAGTCCGACACACATAACACTCACAACAACCGGCGATTTATGAGACTTACACATACTGGTTACCGGATTCCATGAAGTTGAAAGCTTAAGATCATCGTTCCGGTTGAAATTACGGTTGTGAGTGTTGTGGAATCAAAACCCATAGGGTACTTCCAGTTGCCCTAGAAAATTTAAATTTGGTACCTATGAAGTTGGCTTTTATAATGTAATTTTCATACATACATACATACATACATATAATCACGTCTCTTTCCCACGGGGGTAGTCAGAAACTATGGCTTGCCGCTTGCTACGATCCTTACACACCTCTTTAGCCTCCTCCACATTCATGCATCTCTTCATACACGCTCGCCGGTTCCGAGTACTACGCACCTGACCTTTACGGAGAATATCACCGATAATGTCGGCGTAAGTTCTCCTAGAGCGTCCTCTACCGGCACCGCCACTCACATTCGCTCCGTAAATTCTTTTAGTCAGTCTTCTTTCATTCATCCTCTCCACACGACTAAACCACCTTAACATACTTTTTTCAATCTTAACAACCACATCCTCTTTCAAACCACAGCGATCTCTAATTATACTGTTCTTTAATCTGTCACACAAAGTTACACCGCACATACTACGCAAGGAACGCATTTCCACAGCATTAATTCTGCTTTCGTGCTTTTTCTGCCATGCCCAGCTTTCGCTTCCATACATAAGCGTAGGTACCAGCACTCCATTGCGTACAGCCAGTTTTGCCTTTTTCGACATGAACTGGCTGCCCACAACAGAGCGCAGGGCACCGTTCACTTTGTTTCCCGCATTCACTCGTCTCTCAACATCATCGTCAATCATACCATTTCTCGTGCACATGCTTCCCAGATACACAAACTCATTCACCTGCTCTAGGCTCTTGCCCCCAATCTTAATATCACATTCAGAAATATTTTCGTCCCTCTCAATCACCATGGTTTTGTAATTTTCAATCAAAAATAAATGAATCTATCTACCTATTTAACAGTCGTGAAAGCAACGCTTTCACCTTGGAGAATAACACTAATATCCCTGGTGTGTCAAACTTGCTGGTTTGCCTAATTTGTCTCATAAAAAGCGAGACAAAAACGGAAAGACAGGAATCAGTAGTGGTTAAACGTAGAAGTTTCATAATGAAACCTCCTGTGAGTTGTCGGGTCGTTCTCGTTTTGATTCGGTACGCAAACATTGCCAAACAAAGTATTAGGTACCTACTGACCCCTGAGTGTGTCCCTTCGAGACCATGGACGTAACGTCACGTCCGAAACGTCGAGGTATTTAAATAATACAATTATTTTTGCGTGATTAATGCCCGTTTTCACCAACGACTCCTAAAATTTAAGGGATCCCTTAGCTCTTTTAGGGGATACCTAAGATCAATTTCCGTTTCACCAACGCTTAAGTAACACCTAACTGCTTAGGGGGTCCCGTAAGTTTAGGGGATCGAATATTGACCCCCTAGCGCTAAGTGACAGTTCGCGCAGTCACAGATGCGTTTTAATTTTTATAGGTTATCGTGCATTTGTTATGCAATAATTAACTTGGATATTTATATAAAATGGAAGACTATTTAAATGATTTTGTAGAGTTTGGAAGCTGTTGTATAAATAGATTTAATATTCCCATCAAAGTTATTTAGATCAGACTGAAGATCAGATGATTTATCAAAGTATGATAGGTACTAAAGATTTTTCATAAGATATGCCTACTCGCAGAATGTCGAAAGAAAACGTGTTTTTCATACTTGAAAAAATTTAACATTAGAGGTATTTGGAATATAAGAATAACCCAAAACAGAAGAAGAATAGTTCTGTATAAAGGGAGGCCTCATCGCAGTTGGACGAATGCCTAATATTAATTATCCATCATCAGTCTATTCTTGACCCTCAGAATACAAGACAAACCAGAAGCCGCGTTCAATCATAACGCCGCGCACTGTGTCAATTTATTATTGATTTCGCTATCCGTTTACACTTAAAATAATAATCCTATTCTGTTTTTTTATAAACCCAACGGCATTTCTGCATGTAGGAACCACATGAGAAGCGATTAATTAACATGCGCGCTCGCGGGTTCTGATCTGTTCTGTATTATACAGGTTTCAAAAAATCGAATAACACAATACTTTGAAAATATGTACAGTTCATGAATAAATTATCAGATAGCTAATCATTCTAGTTTCAGTCAATAAATGCTCGCTAATAAACTACAATCATGATAGTTATAAACTGTTCTGATTTTTCTGGATGGCAAAGATAATGCCATACAGCCTAGTCAACATTTAAAAATAAGTAATAAGACGTCAATTTAGTATTAATTATATATCTGTATAGTTTTTCTATGTTTTTATAATGTTGGTTTAATTTTTTACAGACGATTTTTGAAGTTATTTCTCTTAAAAAAATTATCGATACAAAACCGGTTTTAGAAATCACTATAGCTAAAACTAACCGTCACTTAGTTAAGTAACCCCTATTAAGGCGTTACCTAAGATGGTGAAAACGAAATTAGGTTAGGGAGAGATATAAGGGGCCACTTAGAATAGGGGTCCCCTGACTAGGTGATGACTTAGGTGTCGTTGGTGAAAACGGGCATAAGTCCCGTATTCAAAGTCTTACTGTGTCAGTATTGTAGGTATTCAAAAACAGAATTTATTTATGTCACAATAACGTTCGTCGTAATTCGCTCGTCTCGTATTTTATGAGACAAAGAGGGCCGATGAGCGATAAGAGGGATTGCTGATGCGTTACCAACCTAGAGGGTCTATATTGAATTGAATGTCCGTGTTTTCAACTTAAAGTGATTATAAAAAAACCTTTTTTTGCCAACGATACTGAGATATTGCATTGCCATGGGTCTACACACCCGGTATTTTTTTTTAAATTCAACTCCACTGTCTTGCAGCAAATTAATCCTAAAAATAAAACCCCATAAATTATTATTATCCCTATCCTATTATAATCAATTAATAACAACTTGATTTTTTAATTAATTTAATTTAATTAAAATTTAATTAATTTAATTGAAAGGCTCACCTATTTTATTTTCCACATTTATCCCCATTATTCGAAGAACAATAAGAAAAAACAGCTTAAGAAAAGGAAAGGGAGTATCCATCAAATAATGGCTTAAAAAGATACACTATGTGGGAAACTAGTCTTTAATAATGAAAAAGAAAAAGTAAGAAGAAACATTTGTAAAATCATTTAATGCCTTATTTTTCTGGTCTTGTTACTTCAAAACCATTGTCTTTCTTGATCATATCAGCAGCCTTTTCAGCCAGCATGATGACAGGTGCGTAGATGTTCCCGCTGGTGAGGTAAGGCATGGCGCTGCTGTCGGCCACGCGCAGGCGCCGCACGCCGCGCACGCGCAGCCGAGCGTCCAGCACGCTGCCCATCGCGCAAGTACCGCTAAAATGCGTCAAACTCACTGTAGTACTCAAAACATAGCAACGCCAGTACTCCTTACTTCCCATCGGGAAACCACTACACTTCGGCAGCTTAAGGTCAACGAACTCACCACCAACGCGGTTGAAATACGTTGAAGTTTTTATTTTATCGAAATCTTGTAACGATTCAGCTAGTACATCCAAATCAGATTCCTCAGAGTAATACCTTAGGAAAATAAAAGGATCGTCGGTGGGATCAGTGCTTTTCAACTGAACTACGCCACGTGATTTTGGATGAAGCAGACCTATTGTCACGAATATCATTTCTTTACCCTTGTTCGCTGTATCAAGTGTCTCGCAGATGCCATAACCTAGACCAAAGTCAAGGCAGGTGTGCATAGGGCTTTGTGAGTCGTTAGGAATGGCACGCACAAAACATTTGTAGTCCGGGAACACTTGAGACTTGTCTAACGCCACAAAACCTATAATTACGGAACTGGCTTGCGCATAATTAGGAGTTTTTGCTGGCTTATGCGCTTCTTCAAACGTGTACGCCGCTACGGTAGCAACATGATCCTGTAAATTTTCCCCAACTGGCAAATTGGAAATAGTGTTGATACCAAATCGTTTCAGTTGCGCTTCAGGGCCTATACCAGAGAGCAAGAGCAGTTTCGCCGAATTGAATGCACCTGCAGTCACGATTATTTCCTTGTCAGCCATAATGGTAACAGTCTCCTTATTTTCGGTCAATACTTGAACACCAATAGCATTATTAGACTCGTCAAAAAGAATTTTAGTGACCAAAGTATTTTTTAAAACGTCCAAATTGCGCCGGTGTTTGATTGGCCTGAGGAAACTGAAGGCTGTGCTCTGTCGGACACCCTTGCTTGCAGTTAATGAGGCCTGAGTAAATCCAAGAGTTTCATTGCCATTAACATCAAGAACGATGTTATAGCCTAATTCTTTTAGCATGTTCAAATATTTTTTCTCCTCCGGTTGAGGTTCCCTTGTTACATGAAGAAAGCCTTCGGTACCGTGAAAATCTTTGTATTTTGACTGACGGATAGCAGGGTCGTCCATATGCTCACTTTTCTTGAAGTACGGCAGAACGTTTTCATAATTCCATGATTCATCGCCCACTGTGTCTGCCCAGGTTTGGTAATCATTCGGATTTCCTCTCAGGTAGAACATGGAGTGCACACTACTTGTACCACCAAGCATTTTGCCTTGAGGTAATGGATTAATTTGGTCATTTTGATATTCTTTTCTGTTTTTATCAAATGATGCAACGAAGTTCCAGTTTTGACCTGACAGTAGAATAGCTGGCATTCCGGGGAGCTGAAAACAGAGAAATTTACAATACGAAGCTAACTAGACTTTAACACAACATCAACTAATTAATCCTATGTCTAACGGTAAATGGTTGATCAGATGTGGCTTAGGAAGCCAAGAGGCTTACAGATTAAAAGTAGAATATATTTTTGGTGAAGTTACCATAGACCTAGTAAAGATCGCGGGACCGCGGTGGATGCGGAAAGCACAAGACCGGTCTGAGTGGAGAGCCTTGGGGGAGGCCTATGTCCAGCAGTGGACGTCTTTCGGCTGACATGATGATTATGATGAAGTTACCATGGTCTCGAAATGTGGATCACCGCCTGCTTCGATGGCCAGGACGCGCGCGCTCTGTTCCTCTGACAGACGATTCGCCAGCACGCAGCCAGCTGAGCCTCCGCCCACTATTATGAAGTCATAGCGAATGGTACCCGCGTTATCTGTAGACATAAATATAATGGTTAACTAACCTGAATTTAACATAGTTGAGTGCCGGGACAGGTATTAAATAACTAAATTGAGATTACGATTTACATAATCACTAAAGTTACTGGTAGCATGTTGAACGGTTGCTCTGTTGCTTTGAGAATAGCCTCGTAGAGAGTGCCGAAACGCGTCAGCATTATATGCATTAATGTAGTGGTGGTTCCCTTGAAATAAACTTCGTTGCGTAATCAAAATCAGAAGGACGCTACTCATATTTTAATTCTCTTTTTTTTCGTCCTAGACTGTTGTTAATGCTCTTGCCGGCGGTAAACCGGACACGATCTATCGTCAGCGGTAAGCGGCTATATACTTTATAACAATAGAAACTCTATTTCTATTGTTATAAAGTATATAGCCGCTTACCGCTGGCGAACGTGTTAAGGAAGTCAGCTGACCTGGTGTAAGCACAGCTTGCTGTGGCCAATGTATGGCGGTGAGCTGCAGCACAGCTATGGCTTGAAACGCCACCTGAATCTGCCTGATCCTCGCGACAGCCGCTGCTGCATTCATGTTTTCAGACCTGGACAAAAGCAATCAGATTCAGCACTCAGACTGGTCTTGTGCTTTCCGCATCCACCGCGATCCCGCGATCTTTACCAGTGCCCTAAGCACGACTTGTTGAATCCTGCGTTACGTTACGGTTATCGCATCGAGATCGAGAAAGCTCATACTAAATTTTAGTTCCAAATACGCTCACGGGCGGGCGCTGTTCCAAACGTCATACAGACTCGTTATAGTTTACTATTCGATTTTACGTGACGCAGGATTCGGCAAGTCGTGCTTAGGGCACAGGTCGTCGGCGTCGCTCCATCTTGTTGGAGGCCTACCGACAGCTTGGCTAACGTTCCACGAACGCCTTTCGAGAATCGCCATCAGTCCTGCGAGCAATGTGCCCCGCCTACTGACACTTAAGTTTCGCAATTCTTCTGGCTATGTCAGTACCTTAGTTCTACTGCGGATATTATCATTTCTGATTCTATCCCGCAGAGAAACCCCGAGCATAGCCCTCTCCATCGCCCTCTGAGGGACTTTGAGCTTCCTTATGCGCCCACGTCTCAGATCCGTAAGTTATCACTGGCAACACACACTGGTCCAAGACTTTTGACTTCAAACACTGCGGTAATTACCACTGATCTATAAAAAAAAAAACGTTTTGCTACAAATATCTTACCTGAATAGCAGGTCACGACACGTTTTTGCAATAACTGAAGAAAGACTGGCACACCTCTACAAACAATGAACCGAAACGTTACACATTACGTCCTTGCATATTAATTGGCTAATACGCTGGTAAAAATGTATAGTTTATCCATTTAAATATACCATCTCAAATCTACTACAGTAAAAGTGAGCCGTTTGAAAAAACTGGACAAGTGCGAGTCGGACTTGCGCACGAGGGTTCCGTACAAAGATTTCAATGCTTTTGCAAAGTGTAGGGTCCTGGCAGACAGACAGACAGACAGACGGACAACAAAGTGATCCTACAAGGGTTCCGTTTTTTATTTTGAAGTACGGAACCCTAAAAATATGTGTACCTAGGTCTCAGAATACCGAACAGATACTCCTTGGGCAGTCGGATAATCAGAACCAGTCTTAACTGTACACCGTGCACTGTATTAATTTTTTATTGATTTATCCGTTTTCACTTAGAATTTAACCATTGTTTTTTATCTGCATGTAAGAACGACACGAGAAGGGATTCATTAGTATCGTCTCGAAGGGACCCACTCCCCCTTCAAGGTAGTAGTTCCTTTGAGACCATGGACGCAACGTTGCGTCCGAAACGTCGAGGTATTTTAATATGTTTCCGTGATTAAGTCCCGAGTATCATTTGTTTATTTGTACGGCGCAATATTTTTACTTCATTTTTGTTGGTAACCTGTTATCTAGGTGATTATTAATCAAAGACTCCACAGCTCATTTTAGTCTTAGCGTGTGACAAAATGTCTGAATCCTGATTGATGATGCTTCATATTTTCAAGAGTCAGGCAGGACCCCTTGCATTCGCTTTTGCTAATTAGCAGGGTTTTAGTTTCTTTCTTGTATCGAGGCGCCGGAACTTCCGCCGTGCTGCATAATGTATTTGTTCTCAACTTGGCGTACACTGCCGGGCTAACTGAAGATCATTAAGATAGTAATTGTCAACTCTTTGTTAACTCTTAGTGGCCCTTTTTTATTTCTGTAACTGTCGCGTATTTGCGCTCTAAGCGTGGTGTGTCGGAACGAAATGTATTTGCTTTAGGTGATAGGTATTTGGGTTATCCGTGGTCGTTTTAGATTAGGTATAATTTTGTTCGACATTTCAAATGAGGGTTTAATATTTCTACTCTTAATTAAAGTGTATTGACATTATTCATAAATGTCACTTAAGCCTCCATTAGTTGAAATAGGTTTTGTCTTCTTCTTACTAACGGAAATGTCAATGTGACAAAAAAGGACAATCAAACTTTAACGGCATTTTAGTTAAAATAGGTTTATGAATAATACGGTATATTATTTATGTCTTAATTAAGTAACTGAAACATGAAAATATTATTTTAAATACAATCCTCGATTATAAATAGTTTTAAAGTTAGGTCTACTGCAGCACTTTTATCGTTTCTGAAGCAGAATGACAAGGCATATTGTAATTGCTATTGAGCTAAAATTAAAGTAATTATTGGTTATTTTTGGTTAGACCGAATCAATTCAATACTTTAGATTTTTACCCAGAACAATTTTAAGCGATTTGGCGTTTATGTGGTTATTTTGAATAGCCCTCTCTCTATTGACACACGAGTTACTGGATTGTCGTGTTTTTTTTGCATTATGTCTAGTATTATATAAATTTTAGTTGTGGTAACTTTACGTTTAGAATGAAAACACTGTGGTCGGGCTCTGCTCCCCTCTTCGCTGGAGTGGGGATCGGAGCTTATGACCTGTGGTTGGACGGCCGAGCGGGCATTCGAGAGACTGAGATCAAAAGTTAAAATATTGTATGTGTCGACTCTGAAATAAATCTTTAAAGTAAAACGGATCCATCGTGACTGATGGATCCGTTTCAGGTAGCTGTAGGTAACTTAGCAATCATTTTATAATATGCTTCGTGTGAACTTCATACCCGTCGATAATTGAGTTCATCGATATAGAAACTCCTTACCTGTTATAAAATTTCGCCCCGTGCATTCCTGTCTAATCATTACAAACATACGTCGTATTTGACTACCGGATAGCCTAGTGGTTAGAAACCCTGACTCTGAAGCTTGAGGTCCTGTGTTCGATTCCCGGTCGGGACAGATGTTTGTATAATAATAATAATGGTTTGTTGTCTTTTACCACTACCAAGTAATTACAAAAAATAACAGTCTCAAATACACTATAAAATAACAGACCTGTGGACTTGTGGAGGAGACTGGTGCCCGAACTAGGGAAGCCCTGTGTGTCAGGTCACCAAGTCTCCGATCCTCAGTTGCCCGTTCTCGGGTCTTGGACGTTTCAATAAATAAATAATAAATCACAACTGACACCAATTTTATTGACCTAGTTCCAAACTAGGCAAAGCCGGTACTATGGGTACTAGACAACGGGTAAACATATAAACATACTTATATAGATAAATACATACTTAAATATATAGTAAACATCCAAGACCCGAGAACAAACATTCGTATTCATCATACAAATATCTGCCCCGACCGGGGATCGAAACCAGGACCTCAAGCTTCATAGTCAGGGTCTTTAACCACTAGGCTATTCGGTCGTCAAATACGAAATACTTTTGTATTTATACGTATATAAAGTATGTATTTATCTGTATGTATGTATTATTCATTATGCCACATTAAGCACTTTCCGCGTAAAAACAACTATATCTAAAGACACTTAGTCGCCATCACGATGCGTTAACTTTAGCAATAAAGGGCGTATGTTCTAGCTCAGTATCTTTAAGGACTATAAATCTGGGCAACAACACAACTCGGCGTAATATTTGCTAAGGCGGCGTGTTAATTTATCTAATCTCATATCATAACTTTCCTACAAGATACGATAAGCTAATGATCTCTATTAAGAAACTTTTATCTGTGGCTGCATCTTGATGTTTAAATGAAAGTGCCGTTAAGTGACACTTAAATTGCATACATTCAAATTTCGAACGTCTTCTTAAAAAAATAATCATGTTTGTTGCGATAGTCGAATTAGTCGATTTGTAATTTCATTCAATAATAAAATTATTGTTACATTTTTTGAATTGCGAATATTACAATCGATTTGAGAATCAAAATCGACTCAAGCCTAGATTGTTTATGAATTAAAAAAACTTTAACCTGTCACTGTCAGTCATTTGTTTCGAATTCCAAATAATATTATTGGCAGAATCATCAAAAGCCTGATGGGGTCACATTTCCCTAAAAATTGAATTGAATTCAAATAATATTAGAACGAGGTTAGAAAGTTCTCGAATGGCGTCCGCGGACCGGGAGACGAGCTGTCGGTAGGCCTCCAACAAGATGGAGCGAAGACTTGGTAAAGATCGCGGGGCCGCGGTGGATCGGAAAGCACAAGACCGGCCTTGGGGGAGGCCTATGAGGCAGTGGACGTCTCTTGGCTGACGTGATGATGATGATGATGATTCTAATTCCGAATTTCATAAAAATCTGTCTAACCTTTATAGCAAGAACAATCATAACTAATAACATACAATGACAATGCAAAGAAAAATCCGTTAAGCAGCTGGACAAATCATAATCTAATAAATCATTATAATACTTTTATTAGGAACTAGCTGTTGCCCGCGACTTCGTCCGCGTATATTTCGGTTATCGCTTTCCCGCGGGAACTATATAATTTTCCCGAATAAATGGTAGCCTATGTTATTCCTCAATATTCAAACTGCCTTCTTACCAAATTTCACCTAGAGTGGGTGCAGCGGTTTTCCCGTGAAGAGGTAACAAACAGACAGACAGAGAGACAGAGTTACTTTCGCATTTATAATATTAGTTAGGAAGTTCGGATAAAAAGTATCCTACGTGATCCAGGTATTAAATTATCTGTCAGGTATTGAATTAAATTATAATTCAAATCCGGTCACCTGTTTTTTGCATGATTGAGTAACAGACGTTCAATCAAACACACAAACTTTCCCATTTATTATTAATAGGACTGGCTGTTACGCGCGGTTATAAAGCTTAAACAGTAGAGGCTGCAGAGTTTTAATTGATGTGAATGGATTGTTACGTCAGCGTCATAACGTATTGACAGAGGATTATAATGTCTGACGCTTTGATTTTGTACTCAAAAAAACTTTTAACATGAAACTACCGCGAGACTCAATCATAGTGAAATAAAAACGGATCACTCACGTACGTAAGTCGAGTTTAGCCCGACTTGTTTCGGACTAATTCGTAGTCCTTTCTCTTGGAGCGTACGACTCAGCGGCGGCGAGACGCACACTGCGCGCCGCGGCTCTGCTCGCGCGACTACTAGACGCAGCTGACAGCGGCACACAGCTACCCTCGTTTTCATCTTCATTTTTATTACTGTCAAATGCAGGGTGGCACACTACACTGATACCACTCAACTCGACTTATATACGCGAGTGATCCGTTTTTATTTCACTGTTTTAAAAAAACTTTTCATGTGCTACTTTAAACTCTTTCATAATATGGCAACAATTTCGCACGTCATTATTCATTCCTGCTTCATCTGTATTCTACTCTTTCTTGCATAAGGGATCAACTTAACCTACTTTCCTCCATCGGTTAATAAATAACTCTTCAGAATAACGCGTTGCAGCGAAACACTTGGCAGGCAGCCATCCGATTTTCGAGATTAGAATGTTAATGCCGGTAGTTTGTCCGGGCGACGTTTGTCCGGATATTTGTCATACTCATACTCACACTCATACTCATGTATGAGGATAGGATAGGTTTGTCATATGTAATCTGCTTTGTCTTTCGGGGTTACCTCACTGTGCTGAAGGAAATTCAATGGCGTGTGATGCATACGGGAACTATTGAGCGTGACACGTTTATGTGCTAAGGAATATTTATGGAAGGTACCAAGTAACTAATTTGTCTTTTGCTTGTGGTTCGGGTGCCAAAGGTGGCTGCGATGTTACCCCAATTATGCCTTACATTGCGGGGTCGTGATTCGAAATATTTAGCATTAATCGATCGAGCGCGTCAATGTACAGCAATTTATAAAAAAATGTCAGGGGTAAAATTCATACGAAGGATAATACCTACAAGGGATAATAAAAACATCGTTTTGTATCGCAGAACTGTACAGTAACTTTTTAAGAAATACTAAGTATTTGCCGAAAAGGCAGCGATAGAGAATAGTGGTTTGACCTATGGCCTCTCAAGCAGAGGATCGTGGTTTCAAACCCCGGCTCGCACCTCTGAGTTTTTTGGAATTTATGTGTGATGTTACATTCGTAATTTATCACGAATTTTTCGGTGAAGGAAACCATAGTAAGACCTGCACGCTCTTGCGAAACAATTCAATGGTGTGTGTGAAGTTCCTATTCTGCCCGCAACTAACTATAGTCCAAGCCCTCTCATTGTGAGAGGAGGCCCGTGCCCCACCAGTGGGACGTGAGGAAAAGGCTGGCGATGCTGAAGAACTAAAGTCACGTAGCAGAACTTCGGGTAAAAAAATAATCATCCCTCAGTTTTTTTCTGACTGATGTAAACCAAGCTTCCTAAATTGGAAATTTCAAGAGCTGCGTCCTACAGGATCTGTGATTTATATGCCTTTCAAGTTATTCCTTTCGCAATCGCCACTATTCAAGTATTCAGATGATATCAAAAATTCGCCGGAAGATAAATCTAGACCGCCGCGGCAGTTGTCAGGATCGGGTGTGTCTTCAGTGCAAGAGTTTTAAGTAAATGTCAACCAACTTAAAATACTGAAAAGCGCCATACATCTTTATACTCATTCTAAACCGCAAAACTGACTTCGTTGAAACCACAAAGCAGACAGGCGGGAGGCGTCTATGGCTTATCTATGCACAACAATTTTCTGCCACTTTTTGAGGGGGACGGGACACGTACAGAACACGTCTACCCATGTCAACATTTGTTACGTTCCTACAAACTCAGACTAAAACAAAACTGTCACACAAAAGCCAAAAACACGCACACAATCAACAGACCCTGTGCATGTTGCACAGACTTAATGTTAGATTTTTGGCAGAGGGGAAATCGCGCGTTAACATCTCCATTCTTTTTCTGAGTCTAAGGTTGAAACAATGATCGAGCGAGCTTGAAACGTGAGCGAAGCGTTTCCGTTTCAGCTTGGGGAAAGATGCTTTCGTACGGCTCAACCGATTCTCGTAAAATATTGTGAGCGGTTTCGATAATTTTGGAAATTGATAAAAAAACCGGGCAAGTGCGAGTCGGACTCGCGCACGAGGGTTCCATAGAAAGATTTTAACGCTTTTCTCCATTGCTTTAAGAAGTCCAGTGTTAGCAGAGCCCTGCTCCTAAGCAAAATGTACGCAGTGTGGGGTCAACTTATATTGGACTGCGAAATCTACAGACAGATATATTTTTTTTAGATTTTGAGACTTTTCGGAGTGGTTGTACTATAAGAGCTACCTTCATACCAAATTTCAAGTTTCTAGAACATCTGGAAGTACCCTTTAGGTTTTTGGAAATAGATTTTTTAATGACTGTATCTTTTGATTGCGTTGACTTAGAAGGTTGATTTTTTCACGGCTTTAAGGGACCGCAGGCTTGAGGTTTGATATTAATTTCAGCATGCTACCTCCACGCGTTCCAGAGAAAAATTGTCGCGCGTCCCACCACCGGCTAAGACTATATAAGCAGCCGCGCGACGCGACAGAGTCATTCACTCGAGCGTGCTGCACTGACGCGGGTCTAAGGAACTGGCCCACGCCGCACAGAGCTAACTCCAAGTGGATCATCCTTCTCCTTCCCTCTCATCCCGAGCGTGCGAGGCGGACCCCACCTGCGCACCTAACTAACTCTCACTCTCTCTCCCACTCATCCCGAGCGTGCGAGGCAGAACCCACCTGCGCATCTACCTAATTCTCTCTCTCTCTCTCTCTCTCCCGAGCGTGCGAGGCGGACCCCACCTGCGCACCTAACTAATGCTCCACTCTCTATTCCGAGATTCCCGTAGCGTACTCTGACCTGCCCAGGTCCCGTAGGAATCACACCCTCCCAGCTCGTTTCTGAGCCCCGAGGCTCCCGTAGTATATAGTACGCCCTAGATCGTAGATCCGCGTAACCCGTAGTTATTAAGGAACCCTAGTTGTAAGACCTATTTCTGTTAAAGTATCATTAAAGGCCTATCAAGCCCATCTCCTGGTTTCCTTTTATCAACCCCGTAGGCTTCTTTGGTCATTTGTGGTCACAATCACGAGTAAGAAACCCTCACAGCGTTCCCCGCCGAGGGATTTGTAACCTGTAGCCCTCCAGCTCTAGCCGGGCCCAGGGCAGCTCCGTTACAATTGGCGCCCAACTCAAAAACCCACTCTCTAAGAGGCGCCAAGCTCCGTTCCACTAGCGCCCCCATAGAAATCCACTCTCCAAGAGGGCGCCAAGTTCCGTTATAATTGGCACCCAACTCAAAAATCCACTCTCTAAGAGGCGCCAAGCTTCGTTCCACTAGCGCCCCCATAGAAATCCACTCTCCAAGAGGGCGCCAAGCTCCGTTACAAATGACGCCCAACTCAAAAAACCACTCTCTAAGAGGCGCCAAGCTCCGTTCCACTAGCGCCCCCATAGGAATCCACTCTCCAAGAGGGCGCCAAGCTCCGTTACAATTGGCGCCCAACTCAAAAACCCACTCTCTAAGAGGCGTCGAGCTCCGTTCCACTAGCGCCCCCATAGAAATCCACTCTCTAACAGGCGCTAAACCCCATTCCACTAGCGCCCCATAGAACCCCACTCTCGTATAAGCGTCAAACTAATTGCAGTTAACGCCAGAAGAAAAATTCCACTCATTTAGAGACGCCAAGCTCTTCCCGCTAGCGCTCTATCGAGAAAATCCACTAGTAAACAAAAGACCAAGGAAATTATCTCAAAACTCCCGAAAAGAGGCACCAGCTTTCATTGCAAGTTAGCAACCAGAATACAACCGCAACACTAAAGGGTACCAATTTCCAACAGGAAAAAAAAACCATTAAACAATTAACTGAATTTATTTCCCACAGCATAGACACAAATAACTAAATGACGTCCTGGGTTCACCACTTGAAGAAAGAGGAACTAATAAACGAATTGCAAGGCAGGGGGATAGAAACCGAGAATCAAACAGTAGATCAGCTACGTAAAACGCTGAAAGAATCCCTAATAAAGGAGGGCACCGTCGAAGACAACGATACGAAGTCAGACGTAACAGAAACGGGAGAACCAACCGAAGATAAACCCGAAGAAACAAGAAAAATGACGGACAGAATACCCTAATGGAGAATATCATTCGATATAGGGGAAGATGCCGTAGAGTTCCTAGAAACATTAGAGGAACTAGCCGACACAAGCAAAGTGCAGAAGGAAAAACTGCTAAACCTGATACCCAAGCATCTCCGAGGCAAAGCTCTGTCGTGGTACAGAAACAACTGCGAATCATGGGAGACCTGGGAAGAATTCACCGAAGATTTCAAAGTATACCACTGTCCAGGTATTTACGACAGCAACTTACAAGAGCAAATTATATTTAGGAAGCAACGATACAGAGAGAGTTTCGTCTCGTATATGACCGACATTCAGACATTGATAAGGCGATATGGAAAGCTGTCAACAACTGAAAGTCTAGAATGAATATACGACAATATGAATCCGAACTACAAATACTACATAAAAAGAAAGGAATTCAAAACACAGAAAGAACTGTTGAGCTTAGCGAAAGAGTATGAACAGATCAACCTCGTCCGATACCGATTTGAACAAAGAAGCAAACCGACAGAACCCCAAACGAGCACAACCGAGACAAAGAATTACACCACCACAAGACAAACGGAATACAGAAGAACACTAGTACAAGACAGGTAGGACCCGAAAACGTGTTGTTGGAACTGCGGGAAGGCAGGCCACAACGCGAAGCAGTGCAGGAACGCACAGAAGATCTTTTGTAGCACCTGTGGCAAACTCGGAAAGTTAAGCAGAAATTGTTGTCGAAGAGGGAAAACCGAGATGAACTCGTGTACACACGAAGAAAGAAGATGGAAAGACAACCGCATGTTTACGCAAGTAAAAATAGGAAACAACGAATACCAGGCATTAATTGATACAGGCTCAACCGCGTCGTATATAAACAAACAAGTATTCGGCGACCTACCAGAAGAAAGCACGGCAATAGTAAACAAGAAGAAGGAGATATACCTAGCCGACGGAACAAGAGTAGAAGTGAAGAAGGTAATACAAATCGAAATAGAGATAAACCGAGAAAAACTAAAGCACATGTTCTTCCTACTACCGAACGCCGAAGACGTAATCCTGGGGATCGACATGATCAAAAGAATCGGGCTAAAGATAGAAGGCACAGAAGAAAACAGAAAAGACAAGCGCATACGAGACGGAGCACACTTGACTAAGGCCGAACGGAATGAAATACAAAACCTGCTAGACGAAGAGTTCCGAAAGTGGGAGAAAAGCCCAAAAGGAAACACATGGGTTAGCCACAGAATAAAAATAAAACATAACGAACCGGTAAAACAGAGATACTACACCCGCAACCCGAGAATGCATAGTAGGATAGACGAACTATCGCGAAACACCATTTGCGCGACCAACACAAGTGAGAAAGAGATATGGTACGAAAGAAAGCTCACAGAGATCGCAAGAGACCAGAAAGCCAACCCAGAATGGTGTGTTAAAGAAGGCAAACTATACAAGAAGATCACAAGCAACGCATACGGGAGGCAGCTAAAGGCAGAATCAGAATGGAAGTTGTGCGTACCGAGCCAAGAAAGAGAAGGAACCATCAGACAAAGGCACGACACCCCAGAAGCAGGACACATGTGAACGTCGAAGACCCTAAACCGAGTGGCACAACGCCATTACTGGCCAGGCATGTTTAGAGATGTAGCAAAATATGTACAAAAGTGCACAGTATGCCAAGTACATATACAGTCAACAAAGCACTCACCGGCATACCTACTGTATGGACGAGAACTAAAATTAACCCAGGATAAAAATAAATTCCCGACTCCGACCGTACACAACAAAGGTAAAATGGACGAATTATACGACCTAGTACGACAGTACCAGGCATCCGCGACAGCAAACCAGAAACGCCACTACGACAAGAACAGACGAGACTGGAAACCGAAAGTAGGGGATCTGGTACTCAAGAGAAACTATCCCCTATCCGATGCGTAGAAGAATTTCTGCACGAAACTCGCCCCTAAGTTCTCAGGCCCCTTCGAAGTAATGAAGGAACGGTCACCCGTAATATTCGTATTAAAAGATAAACAGAACCCAAGGCGCACCATGACCGCACATGTAAAAGACATTAAGAAGTACATCTCCTAAAGAAAACCCGAAATATCAAACAGAAGACCGAACAAATACCTAAGTAAAACCGAAGAAGTACCTTGGTAGGTACCAAGGTATAAAAAGAAGAAAATGCCGTCACCCTCACACACCAGCTCAGCAATATACCCTCGCGACAAGAGTGGTCCTTCACCAAAGAGAATATAACTACGTTTTTACGTCACCTTAAAAATACTGCTAAGACCAATGATATTATAAGTGAAGACATATCATATTATGCTCACAAGACAATCGACATGTTTCGGACATGTTGACATTTGCGCGCAAGTTTGAACCTTATTCGAGAGCGGCTGAGGCCAAATTGTAGCCTTTTCTGCGCTTCATTTTTGGCGTGCCGATGACATATCTACCTCTTTTTTTCAGGGTTCATGTAAATATTATATACGTAATATCGTTGGCTAAGATACTCGTAAGAGTCGTGAGCTAATGACAACTCTCGTAATAAGTGATTCAAGCATCAAAGCTGCTTATGTAAAAACAACAGTTACAAGCGTAAAGTGGGACTCCGTTTTTCATAGCGGCGAATAACCCTTTTGGATTTCGGCCAAGCGCGAACACCTTTGTAGTGGAAACATAAATGAGTTATGACAATCTAGGAGGTTGCATCAATCTTTTTAATGGTGAATTTAAATCACTTTGTGCCGTGGGACTCGTATTTAGCGAAATAGCTTGTATTTTGGTAACATTTGTGGGTGGTATTCACATTTCTCTCATAGAGAGAAAGGGAGACAGAGAGACAGATTTATTCACAGAAATTTGTCACACACACACACACACACACACAAAAACAGAATATTAGAAAATCAACAATCGATTTTGCTTAACGTTCTTTAGTTAATGTTATACAGGCTAAAATAAGGACTGTTTTATGAACCAGCTGTTTCCGATACAAATTGTCAGCTCATACAAAAATCAAAGATCATACAAAGATTCCGAGCGAGTCAGACAATAGTCTGCTGGTTCTCATTCATATTGAACCTAAAAAACCGGCCAAGTGCGAGTCGGACCGAGGGTTCCGTACAAAGACTTTTTCGGTTTTCCCCAGTGGTTTATGTTGTCCCCCTGCTCCTAAGCGAAATGTAAGCAGTGTCGGGTCATTTTATATTAGTCTGTGACATACAGATAGACAAAAATTTTAGATTTTCAGATTTTTCTGAATGGTTGTGCTATAAGATAAGAGCTACCTTCATGCCAAATTTCAAGTTTCTAGGACAACTGGGACTTTGTGACCAAAGGGCTGGCAGTTTTCTCTCTCAAAGAATCAGCATCGCTATTCAGCGAGGCAACGCTACCAGCCTTTTGGGCACTATGCCACGGGGGCCTTATTTAGATTTAATTTAGTTTTAAGTTGTAGTTTATTTAGTTTAAGCTTAGATTTAATGTCATTGTAAACTGGAAGTACGATTTAGATTTTTTACATTACGGCAATTTGTATGAAAACCACATTTTTATTGCCTTTTTTGATTGCGGTGACTTAGAAGTTTGATGTTATCACAGTTTCAAAAGGGACTGCATGCTTTAGTATTTGATGTTAATTTTGGCATAACCTAAACGCGTTCCAGAGAAAAATGGTCTTAACAGACAGATTGACGACAAAGTGATCCTATAAGGGTTCCGTTTTTCCTTTAGAGGTGTGGAACCCTAAAAACTGTGTGAAAGTTCCTTGTCCGAGTGAATGTGGGCACGAAATTGTCCCTAAAGTCTTTATCGTCAGTGAATGTTTGAATTCTAGTTAAATTCCACAAGTTAACAAACTAACTTAAACCAGCTTTAGTAACTAGAAACCTGAACTGGAAGTTTGTAAATCGCATTTGAAAGTTGTCTTTACAGTCAGCAGCAAAAGTTGCTACTCTAATCACGGCTCTATTGCAATAGACATAAGAGCTTGTGCAGATCATTGTAATCGCTTCGGTTGCTTAGCAACTTTTGCTGCTGACTGTACAGATGAACAGACACTGATAATATTATAGCTCAGAAAAAAAATGTTTGGGACTTGAAATAAAAAAAATAACGCGTAAAATTTTCATTTTTATTACATGTTTTTCATAAATTTAAGATTGAATAAGGCGGAGGTCCAAATTCTTGAACTAAAGACAACTAATTCTCACCCGCGACCACACGTGAAAAATGTATGTTTCCATGCAGCGCCTCCACCTCCACTGCTACACGAATCAACACAGTCACACAGACACAACTATCACCACCACCACTGCTCTATACGCTGACGCGGTGCGGCACTCTCTACAAGGCCATTTTCAAAGCGCCAAAACAACCGTTCAACCAGCTACTCTACAGTTACTCTTTCTTAGTGAAACAAAACGGATCACCCACGAATATAAGAAGAATTTAGCCCGACATGTTTTGGGCTAATTCGCAGTCCTTCCTCTGGGAGCGCACGACCCAGCGGCGACGAGACGCACACTCCTAGTTTCATGCTAAAAGCTGCTGCTAGTAGTACTGCAGGCCCCTTATTTCACCAACTTTACAATAAAATTGACAGTTTTCAATGACAGTTCGGTGTCAACTGCTGACTTGAAGAGCTTTTGTTTTAGCGCGCTTCATATTGTCAAAGAAATGTAGTTCGAATTGTCATATAAAACCGACAATTGTAAAGATGGTGAAATAGGGGCCAGGTAGTTTCATGTTAAAAGTTATTCTTTCTGTTATGTCGTATAGTCAATATTTAACCAACTTCAAAAAAGGGAGAAGGCTCTACTACTAATTATGTATTTTTCACGTTTAAACTGTGCGCTTCGGCAGGACAATATTGGCTGTTTATATCATACTCATAAGATGTTTCATAAGCAGCTAATAAATATTTAATAGCTACCTACCTTATATCAGATTTTCTCGGCATCGCAATAACGAGGACGCACAAAATCCTAGCGCTGTTGGAGGCTTGAAATTGAACCAACAGATTACCAGCGGCACAAGTATATTGCATTAATAGTACATTGTATAATAAGGGCAATAATTATAGTACGGAACCCTCTCCACGCGAATCGAAATCACACTTTTGTTGTACAGTTTTTTTTTTGTCCTTTTCAGTCCGGCACGGGCTGCAAGTAAGGAGTTACGCATGAGGAATTACGTAGAAGCCAGAAATCGAAGACTTACTGAGCCGAGGTTCCTATTCCTGTACTGCGCGTGAAACATACAATATCAGACACTCATAACACACACACAACACACATACACACACACAAACACACACAAACATAGACGCATTCTTGCGAGCGAGATAGGGCCGTGCCATGCTCGCCATTACAGCCCTCGTGCGTAATGACGCCATGGGATAGATAAGAAAAACTTAAATCGAAATTTAAAAAAACCCCCGGCGAAAAAAACAAACGCCAAAAAAAATGGAAACCAAAAAAAGTAAAAAATAATGTCTAATATATTTTGTTAGTATGGATTAGTATGGATTGGCCCTTTCAGTTCAATATACCTAGCAAAATTTTTATCTAAGCGTTGTCGGTGTCGGGGGATCGCTAAAGTCAACCACAGCTATTTTTTCTTTCTATAAAACAACATACTATAGTTTGCTGTTGACTTTAGCGATCCCCCGACACCGACGACGCTTAGATAAAAATTTTGTTAGGTATATTGAACTGAAAGGGCTTATCCATACTAATCCATACTAACAAAATATATTAGACATAATTTTTTACTTTTTTTACTTTTTTTTTGTCGGCGTTTTTTTTTTGTCTGCTTTTTTTTCGTCGGGGGTTTTTAAATTTTGATTTAAGTTTTTTATTTCATGTTTTTTACATTATAATTCAATAATTTCACAATATATGTATTTTATTACTTGACGGCCGAATAGCTTAGTGGTTAGAGACCCTGACTATGAAGCTTGAGGTCCCGGGTTCAAATCCCGGTCGGGGCAGATGTTTGTATGATGAATATGAATGTTTGTTCTCGGGTCTTGGGTGTTTAATATGTATTTATCTATATAAGTATGTTTATCCGTTGTCTGGTACCCATAGTACAGGCTTTGCCTAGTTTGGGACTAGGTCAATTGGTGTCAAATTGTCCCATGATATTTATTTATTTTATTTATATTTATTTGGCTTAAACCAACAAAAATCCAAGATATCGACGAGCTCCCGGATTACGAATTTCCGAACTTAGCCATACTGAAAACATCAACGGGCTCTCACATCTTGGATCTGAACTTGAGACATTTCAAAGTTTAATATCTTAATAACTGCTCAACCGATTTTTATGAAACTTAGCTAAGAACCATCTCGATCAAACTAGCTTTTGATTAAAAAAAGCCGCGTCTAAATCCGTTCATCCATTTACGAGCTACGATGCCACAGACAGATACACAGATACACATGTCAAACTTATAACACCCCTCTTTTTCGTCAGGGGTTAAAAACACACTTTAAGTGTGAGTAGGGGAGGGACCATAAATCAATATTCATTATTTTATAATACCGTTCTGTCGGCGTGATTGATGTATATAAGTACATGTCAAATTACAGCTTTTAAGTAGGTACTAAGAGTGTCTATGCTATACCGCTGAACAAAAACATGGCTCAAGAAAACTCTTGTAGTGGGAGAGCCGTGCTGTAGTCGTTTGCTGCAGTACGAATGGGCCCCGGGAAAGTACCACCCTATCGTAGAAAATCGGCGTGAAGCAACAGCACCCCTGTTGCGTTTCGTTCGGTCAGTGAGAGTGCAGGAGGCCCGATCCCCCCCCCCCCCTTTCATCTATCCCTTTTCCTCCTAAAAGGCCGGCAACGGACTAGTGACTCTCATGAGGTAGCGGCTGTGACGGCCCAGCCGAGCACGTCCACCGAAGCCAGGGCAAAGCTGTAACAGTGGAAACACTAACAGCCTCATCAGGTATCAAAAAAACTCGCGCACGAGGGTTCCGTAGAAAGATTTTAACGCTTTTCCCCAGTGTTTTAAGAAGTCCAGTGTTAGCAGAGCCCTGCTCGCAAAATGTACGCAGTGTGGGATCAATTTATATTGGTCTGCGAAGTCTTCAGACAGACATAAAAATTTAAGATTGTGAGACTTTTCGGAGTGGTTGTGCTGTAAGAGCTACACTCATACCAAATTTCAAGTTTCTAGGACAACTGGAAGTACCCTTTAGGTTTTTGGAAATCGACAATTTGTATGGAAATTACCTTTTTAATTACTGTACCTTTTGATTGCGTTGACTTAGAAGGTTGATTTTTTCACAGCTTCAAGGGACCGCAAGCTTGAGTATTCGATATTAATTTCAGCATGCTACCTCCACGCGTTCCAGAGAAAAAGGGTCTTGACAGACAAACAGACAGACAGACAGACAGACGGACAACAAAGTGATTCCATTTTTTCCTTTTGAGGTACGGAACCCTAAAAAAAAGTGACTCTCTTGGGATTGCTGGTTCTCATTAATGGCGGTGATCGCTTGCCATCAGGTGACCAGCTTGCTCGTTTGCCTCGCTCTTTTAATAAAAAAAAAACTCTTGTAAAATACCTTTTCTGCTGAACAAATTGTTACAAATGAGGTGTTCAGTTGAGTTGGCGGCAACAGGTCGCTTCCCCCTGATTACTATGGCGTTTCTCTTCGTTTCTTTCATAGATAACCTCCCGTGTTAAATAATAAAAATACCGGTATTTCGGCAGTTAAGCTATAAGCCATGTTTTAACCCCCGACGAAAAAGAGGGATGTTAAAAGTTTCACCTGTGTATCTGTGTATCTATCTGTGTATCTGTCTGTGGCATCATAGCTACAACCGCTACAACCGATTTCGATGCGGTCTTTTTTAATCGTAAGTTAGTTTAATCGAGACGGTTCTTAGCTAAGTTTCATTAAAATCGGTGAGCACGTTTTTGAAATATTGAACTTTGAAATGACAATGTCGGGAGTTTTCAACTTTTATAAGTTGGTTAGGTTATTAACCCCAGTTCCCAGTAGTTCTACCGAGTAGTCTTACCAGTAGAACCACTGGTAATTTTCATCCCAATAAACTTACTGACAGTAGGACTAGATACCAATCACCAGATTAATTAATTAGCACCACCTGCTTTAATATGTTCTTACCTTTATTCCATTATGGTTGCCTGGTAGAGATCGCTCTGTAGCGATTAGGCCGCCCATTGTTACCTTGTATTTTCTTTGTGCCTTATTTCTCGTTTTGACTGTTAAGTGGTGTTCAATAAAGAGTTATTGTATTGTATTGTATACCACTGATAGATGGTTGCCTGCATTTCACTATCAAATTTAATGTCATACAAATAAAATACTTATTACAAAATCTGTAAGCATGTTACAGATTTTGTAATAATTAAACTTGGTACAGACTTTGTAATAAGTGAACATGTTATAGAATTTGTAATAAGTGGGTGAACATGTTACCGATTTTGTAATAAGCATTTTATTTGTACGACATTAAATTTGAAAACGAAATGAAGGCAAACCATCTGTTAGTGGTAAACTAACGACCGTTCCCAATATTCAATCCACCGAGGGTTTTCCTTACCAATAGTTACATTTTGACACATTTTTTATTCGTACTGTAAGTTGAGTCAAGGAAATTAATTCCTGACCCACCATAGAACATTTTCATAGTAAACGTCATAATGATTTTCCTTGTCAAGCTATGCGATGTTACTATGACGTTTACTGTGAAATGGTTCCATGGTGGGTCCAGAATTAATTTCCTCGACCGTACCTAGTTAATGGTTTTTTAGGGTTCCGTACCCAAAGGATAAGGATGAGAGTTAGACAGTTGAAGTTTTCACAGATGGTGTATTTCTGTTGCCGCTATAACAAAAAATACTAAAAATAATCCCCAAAAAGCCGTGAGTTTTATGGCCTAGCAGAAATATGAAGTCGGTGCTTCATTCCAAGAATATTCAGGTAGCACCCGCACCGACTTCATATTTCTGCTAGGCCATAAAACTCATGGCTTTTTGGAGATTATTTTTAATATTTGTTGTTATAGCAGCAACAGAAATACACCATCTGTGAAAACTTCAACTGTCTAACTCTCACGATTATTACGGTCTGGTGACAGACGGACAGACAGACAAATAGACAGACAGACGAACGGACAGCAGAGTCTTAGTAATAGGGTCCCGTTTTTTATCCTTTGGGTACGGAACCCTAAAAAACCATTAACTAGGTACGGTCGAGGAAATTAATTCTGGACCCACCATGATTATTTTGTATTTTTTCTGAGGTTTTTTTTTGAAGGCGGTTTTACTTTTTGTTAAAATGTTTTTTATTTCACAATTTTTAGTTACGTTAATATTTAAAATATTATCCTCCAACTCCTAACCGTTAAGGAGTTGTACCTTCCATCATCACCTCATGTACACGAAATGATGACTACTAGACGCAAGTACTTGAATAGCTTTCAAAAATATATGAAACACATGATACGTCCGTCGCGCATTGGCTTTGCTGTAATGCTGTAAAATTGTTTTGATAATAAATAAATAAATAAATAAATAAAATTTGAAGGTTGCCCTCGATTTCCCTGGGATCCCATCATCAGATCCTGACTTAGTGACAATGGGACCACCTCAGGAGTATACCCTTTCGAATAATCATTTAACATTTTCAGAATTATCCTCCACCTCCTAACCGTTAAGGAGTTGTACCTTCCATCATCAGCTCATCAACATGGGATGATAAGTACCAGACGCAAATATTTAAATAGCTTTAGAAAATATATGAAACACATGATCCGTCCCTATAAAGTTTGAGGTTTGCCCTCGATTTCCCTGGGATCCCATCATCAAATCCTGACTTGGTGACAATGGGACCAACTAGAAATTATACCCTTTCAAACAAAAAAGGAATTTTTGAAATCGGTCCAGCCGCCTTCGAGTAATCGGGGAACATAATTTAAAAAATAATGAAAAAAAAAAATTGAGAACATCCTCCTTTTTCTGAAGTAGGTTAAAAAATGGAATAAAATAAATATTTAAGTGGGGCTCCCATACAACACACATGTTTTTTTTTTTGCTGTTTTTATAATAATAGCATGGAACGCTTCGTGCGCGAGTCCGACTCGCCCTTGGTCGGTTTTTATTTACTACGACTTACAGGAGAAAGTAGTTAAGCATGAACTAACTTTATTAATGTGTGATTTAATATCTAGATATCTAAAGATAAAGCTATCATAAAGAGACTTCACACACGATTAACCCAAACCTATAAAGGGCAAATTGCTGAGTTATCCAACCGTTAGTTTTTATGGCGAGGCGTTAAAATTCTGACGTGGAAGGTAATCACCCTGGACTGAATACTTGGGCTTGAGTGGATGGAGCGGAATTAGCACATGGGTTAACCCGACGCAAAAAAAGGGGTGTTATAAGTTTGACCAGTATGTCTGTCTTTGTTGGGAACCATCTTAAGTATATCGAATAATTTTTTTAGTCATATTTTTGAAGGTTAATCTTATTTTTCGGGGTTATTCATATTTTACTTGGTTAATCATATTTTTCAGGGTCTCTGTGATATTTGAGTGAGTATTTAACAAATAATAAAAAAATTAACTGTCGGTACCTACTAAATAAAATATTGTTAAGGGATTCGGAACTAATAAAAAACATCAACAATAAACATTTAACATAAAAAATAGTGTCCCTTTACACTTACTTACATTGTTGTAACCAGAACTCGGAAAGGGTGAGCTGTTTTCAGAGTTTGCAAAACATGGACATACCTTGTCATTAATAGATAGATTGTTGATTTAATAGTTATGATGGAATGTGATACTAATCCCTAGAAAATGAGACTTATGTATTACTAACAATCTATGGACCACGGTCTGAATTAATTATTATTATTATTATTTGTACTCGAAAAGTTTTGTTCTCGACCTGAAGTCGATTTTTTTTTTGGTTCATGATACGGGCTTACACCAAGTATTATGTTACCATTTGTGTGTGTTTTTATGAGGTTTGTTGTGTGTTTGTGTGACCGTCGTCTTGGTTGCTGTGTACGGGTAATGAAGTTGGGTTTAGGAAGCGGCGTACTATTGAGCATGTGTCAAGAACTACCGATTTTTGTAGGGGTATGTATGTGTTGTCGTGGAGGTCTAGTATTTTCAGTGCAGTTTTCAGATATTTTGGAATGACGCCGATTAATGAAATAACGACGGGGATGATTTTGACTACTTCTTGGTGCCACGTTTGTTTGATTTCGTCACCCAGAGGTATGTATTTTTTCAGTGTGTTTCTGTTTCAGATTGTGCGTGTCGGGTACGGCGATGTCAATAAGATAAGTGGTTTTAGTGGATTTTTGTATAAGTGTAATGTCTGGTCTGTTACTGAGGATGGTGCGGTCTGTTCTAATGTCTCGGTCCCAGTAGAGTTTTGTTGTGCTATTTTCTAGAACATTCTTTGTTTTGTATTGGTAGTAGGGCGTATAGGTTTCTAGAAGTTTGTGTCAGTGCAAGCTGTTGGTGTATATGCTTAGCGACATTGTTGTTGCGGTGAGTATATTCCTTATTGGCGAGAAAGTTGCATACTCCTGTGATATGGTCTATTGTTTCTGTGGTTTGGTTGCATAATCTACACTTATCGGTTTCAATTGCTTCTTTTTTATTATTATTATTGTTATTATTATTATTAAATGATAGATGTCCCATGAAGTCCCATGTGTAATTTAATTACTAATGAAATTATCTTACTGGACTGCTTTCCTGTTACGAGCTTTACGTCGCCGTCAAAACAAATGAACTAGAATCTATGGAATGCGTTTGGTCTGTTTTGTACAGCTCTGCTTCAGTTTGCTTGAGTGAGAAGACATTTTCAACTAGTATTAAAGCTACCCTCTTTAGACAGGTAATAAATCTGTTTAGGGGTGCCATATTCAAAGAGAATAACTGACAGTTCTTTATTACAATTATACAGAAAAAACAATTACTCGTATTATAATAGATTGTCATTTTAGTATATTAATTATTAATAAAGTATTGTTTTCTTTTCATAATTTTCAGGGTGTATCCATATTCATATCTACACATGAGATTAATGACGTAATAATAGCTCACCCTTTCCAAACTCTGGTTATAACCACCCTCCAGGTACTCTGGTGGTGGTTACTCTGGTCACTCTGGTGGATGGTTGGTCTGGTTATGGTTGGTGTCAATTGTCCCATGATATTCATTTATTTATTTATTTTATAACCTCTTGCTCATAGAGTATAATCAAACGTGCATTGTAAATCACTTATCTTATTGTCTTATCCCAAGGAGTTATATTATTTTTCACCTCTCAAAATCACCTTTCAATAAGCTTCGGCCGTGATCGAAATGAGGGATGGCTTCCTTCAATTTGTTGGAGAAAAATTGAGGCTTTGAAAAATTGAACCCTTCATTTATTTCCAGGCAGTTGACACTAGCCCTGCATATAGTGATATAGCTGACCTATTTAACCGAGTTAAAAAAAAGGAGAAGGTTCTCAATTCGTCGGAATATTTTTTATTGGAGCAAGTAAATGGAAATAGATGTAAATTTTCACCCTCTCTTCAAAACAGAGGGATGCTGATATAATATTATGATTAACGTGTGTATCTGTCTGTCTGTGATTGTGAAAATACGAATTTAAAACTGCCTGGCGCCCAAACTAGGGACTTGCATATTCGTGAGCATTGACTTACCAACACCATAGACTTCGAGTTAGCACTTGAATACATCCGAACCAAAAGATCACAAATTTGCAAAAAAAAGACCACTAATTGAGGTTCATTCAGTGTTAATTTGGTCGAACGACAGCGCTCTGACGTATTTAATGTAAGTCAATGTTCGTGAGCGAAAGTTTTAAAATATTAACTTCTTTACCGAAAACAAATATGGCAAACTTTGAAGTCACAAGTTAATTTGACAACATTGACAGGTAAATCTATACCTATAAAACAGTATCGTGACTGGCTGACTGACTGACTGGTTGACTGATTGACAGACAACGCACAGCCTAAACCACTGGACCTAGAGACTTGAAATTTGGCAAACATATACCTTGAGTATCCTAGAGGCGCACTAACAAGGGATTTTTCGAAATTCCCACGGGATAGGGAACTAGCCCATTTTGAAATATTTCACGGGGGCAAAAACGAGGGCATACCTAAGCTATACCTAAAATAATATTTCTTGTCAAATACAAATAAAGTACTAGGTACGTTTTTTTAATGCATAGCTTCATTTTAACGAGGAACTGTGGCGGCGGCATGTAAATCATGACAGATCTGACAGAGAGGCTGTGTGACATGCCTCAGATGTCAAGTAGGTAAAGAGCGATTGCGATTTAAAACAATTCTTTTTATTTTTGACGCCGACGCAATCAGGAGCTAGGTCATCCTAGTGTAGAAGGTACGAAGCCTATGCCTGGCAGTGGAATGTGAAACGTATAAGGGTTGAATTAAGTTCATTATTTTATGTTGTTGAGCCTAGAGGATTTCTTTAGATTTTTTTAAAAGGTAATTTATTTAAGAGAAAAGCAAATGAAAATAAATAAAAACCTTAAACTATATACAAAACTATGATTAAATATCTATTAACAAAGTAGAAGTACCTTATAAATATAATTAAAATAAGTTTAGAAAATAGCCCCGCCCCGCGGCATGGTCGCGAAGATGCTGGCAGCATTTCGTCGCTGTATAGCGGTGCTGATATGTTGTGCGAGGAAGCTGCTAGTTCTTGGGTCCTTCTCTCATCTTTTTGAGATAACTCTATTTTTTTAAGAATATACCTGTTACCGTTTTGTGATACATAAAATTCATGAATGGGGTTTAGAATGATGGCGACTGAGAGTAATATACCTACTTAGAGCATGGTTGCGACAAGCAGTATCAACTTATCAAGTCCTAGACAAAACTACTTATATAATGCTATATTCCGCTATTCTGTCACTCTGTTAAGTTAAGAAAAATCCAGTTTCCAACACTGCCTCAATTTTTGGCAAGTTTGAATTTCACATCATGGCAGCCGATTGCCGTTCACTGCTGGACATAGGCCTCCTCCAAGGCTCTCTACTCAGACCGGTCTTGTGCTTTCCGCATCCACCGCGGTCCCGCAATCTTTACTAATCTTGTTGGAGGCCTACCGACAGCTCGTCTCCCGGTCCGTGGACGCCATTCGAGAACTTTCCGACCCCATCGGCCATCAGTTCTGCGAGCGATGTGTGACTTTGAATTTAATTCATAGCAAAAGTTATTTTTTTGGGCTGGCAAGCCCCATAAAAAACAATAGAAATGACGAAATAAAAACAAAGATAAAAAAAAAACCAATATCAGCATCTATTCTTTACACTTGGGCCGCACTCTTCATCTCGAAGAAAGTGTAGAAAACCACACACACCCTGCAACTCGAAATGAGCACATAGCGCCTATTGATGCACCAGACAGTACCGTTGGAAAAACAACGATTTAGGTCGAAGATAATAATTACCTGTGTAATTATTATTTTCGACCTAACTCGTTGTTTTTCCAACGGTACTGTCTGATCAATCCAAATAGATCAGTAGGGAGAAGTCAGCACGTATAAGAGACTAGCTTATGCCCCTCGGCTTTGCCCCCGTGAAATATTTCAATATGGGCTAGTTCTCTATCCCGTGGGAATTTCGAAAAATCCCTTCTTAGTGCACCTCTAGGATACTCAAGGTACATGTGTGCCAAATTTCAAGTCTCTAGGTCCAGTGGTTTAGGCTGTGCGTTGTCTGTCAGTCACTCAGTCACGGTACTGTTTTATAGGTATAGATAGGGAAATCTGTTCTCAGGAACCATGGCGTCTCATGGTAGACTCTACATGGAGTAATTTATGAAATTTGACCTAGCCTATATTACTCAGGCTGGCATAAGGAATCTAATGATACTCTAATCATCAAAGTTCTCGAGTTTCGGTGAAATATAGAAACTCACAATAATTACATACTTACACGAACCCTGAAAACAATACACTCTTTTTTTTTGGGCAATCGTGTAAAAATTAGGTACTTTGCTTGTAACAACGACAATGTCAAAAGTACTATAGGTTAAGTGCTATACCTAATTATTTTTCTTTTTAACCCCTGACGAAAAAGAGGGGTGTTATAAGTTTGACCTGTGTATCGTGTGTCTGTGTATCTGTGTATCTGTGTATCTGTGTGTGGCATCATAGCTCTCAAACGGATGGACCGATTACGATGCGGTTTTTTTTAATCGCAAGCCAGTTTAATCGAGATGGTTCTTAGCTAAGTTTCATTAAAATCGTTTGACACGTTTTTGAAATACTGAACTTTGTAATGAAAATGTCGGGGGTTTTTCAACTTTTCTAAGTTGGTTAGGTTATTGTGATTTGTGTTTCGCACCGTACCCGTCAAGTTCATTAACCTCTTTGATGACGTCACGAAGGACCCGCGTGGCTTTCATAGCTAATGCTCTTCCTGCCCAGGACTACGCACGATTGGCGGCGCGGCAAGCTATTCCTCAATACATTGCGTGCGTTGCTAGATATCCACTATGCGGTGCGGGTGTCGACCGCGCAACGGACGGGTAAGTCGATGGATGCTACACTGGCCGCGCACATTCGTAGTACTTAGACTGCAAGCCAACCTGAAAGCTACGTCGAGGAGTTTCGTTCGTATTTTCAGTACATTTTTGTGAACAGAGGCATCGTAAAACGATTGGCTATAAAATCGTTGAGTTATCGTTTTATGACATAAATTGACTATTTTTCTTGAGGCTCTTTCGATGTTGATAGGTATCTAATGATAAATAACGGACCGTCTCCTGTAAAAGTCGTTTCGGCGCTATCTTATGGATAGAATTACTAATTATTATAATGCGATTTTTTTTGAGTTAGTGAGTGAGTGTGTATATTTGTTACTTCTTCACGCTAAAACGGCTGGACGGATTTGGTTCAAATTTGGAATGGAGATAGCTTGTACCTTAAATTAAAATAAAGGTTATCTTTACTTCCGGAAAATTGTGAAGTTCCTGCTCAAGTATTCGCAGACCAAGGCGCGGGCAACGGTTAGTAAATTATATTTACGTGTAGCTTAAACGCGCAAAATCTTGGCCTAAACTACGATATTGCGTTAACTCGCGTTTTCAGTAAATCATTAATTAGTTAACTATAGTTAGCAGTCGTCACAAAACCGACGGTCATTGTCGGACACAATACATTTCATCACAAAACTGTCCATTAAGATGTGATTTAAATATAACTTACGATATGTTGCCCGCGACTTATTCCTCGTAGATTTCGCTATCGAACTATACAATTTTATCGAATAAAAAGTAGCCTATGTTATTTCTCAACATTCAAACTGTCTTCTTACCAAATTTCATCTAGATTGGTGCAGCGGTTTTTCCGTGATGTTACGTTTGACGGCACAAGTTAAATGACCTAACACATGAATATAATGGGTTTGTCAACTTAAAATGGATTTAGGGGGAAACGTGAAACTTTAAAATAGCTGCCCTGTAACACAGCAATTTTTAACCCCCGACGAAAAAGAGGGGTGTCACATGTTTGACCTCTTTATCTGTGTGTCTGTGTATCTATGTCTGTATGTATATGTGCATCTGTATCTGGCATCGTACCTCGCAAGCGGATGGACCGCTTTCGATGCGGTTTTTTTATTCGAAAGCTAGTTTAACCGAGATGGTTTTTAGTTAAGTTTCATTAAAATCGGTTCACCTGTTTTTGAAATATTGAACTTTGAAATGACAATGTCGGGGGATTTTCAACTTTTCTAAGTTGGTTAGGTTAGGTTATAGACTTATCAAGTTATTTCCGCGTAGGTACTTTTAGATAAGCATGTTCTTAGCAAAATTGAATAATTAATAATAATATTAAATTCTGGTAACTCTCGCGGGAGCATGTTCTATCTCAAGACAAGAACACCCAATATTAATTATCGTTAAAATGTTCAACCCATGTTAGGTTAAAATAATACTTAATTAAACCAAGACCATGTTGAAGGTAATTTCGACTCTGACCCAAATACTGAAGGCATAAAATGTGGTGACTATGTTTAACTATTGGCTTATCGTGATCTATAATATTGTGGTGTCTCACGCTACTTGAAATATCGTTTAATGGGATAAGTTAAGTATTTCCATGCTGGGATTTTGGTGTTTTCTCAATGGGTTGATGACAATTTAATGGGATTATCATGATAGTGAAATAAACGTTTCATTTTAGGTATAAGGCGAGTTTAACTCGAATTTTTTCGTGATTTTAAATAATGTCAACTACCTACATTCTGATATGAAACTACCGCGAGACTCAATCATAGTGAAATAAAAACGGATCACTCACGTACATAAGTCGAGTTTAGGCCGACATGTTTCGGACTAATTCGTAGTCCTTCCTCTGGGAGCGCACGACCCAGTGGGCTGAACTAGACTTTTATACGTCAGTGATCCGTTTTTATTTCATTACATTCTAATAGTTAACAAGACCAACAATTAATTGTGATTTTAACGAAAGAGATTAGAGAATACTGTGACGCACTAAGCAGTAACTACAACAAAATTGTGCTATAAATATATTCTGTCCGTTCTTGTAACAAGAAAAATAAATTACCAGTGTCAGCAACAAATATTTTCTACGAAAAAAATGGCCGGCTCTGCAGTACTTTCATTTGTTTTCGTCTACAATATATATCTTGTCATCAATATTGCACGTCACAGTGTATATTGGCAATCCACTAAAGCCTATAATTTTGTAGAATCACCCGTCCGGGGATGCCGTGACCCTTCACGTCACAAGGGAAATCTGCGTCGTTTTTATGTACTAATACATCGAATAAGGGCTAAAATAGAGTAATTGGTAGTTCAAGAAAATTGTACCTCAGTTTTGCTCAAGCCTTTGTTTAATGTTTTCGATAAAAATAATTCAAATACGCAGTCCCTTGAAGCTGTGAAAAAATCAAACGTTTATGTCAACGCAATCAAAAGATACAGTCATTAAAAAAGTTGTTGAAATCCTAAAGGGTACTTCCAGCTGTCCTAGAAACTTGAAATTTGGTATGAAGGTAGCTCTTACATAACAACACGTAAGCACAACTCGGAAAAATCTCAAAATCTTAAATTTTTATGTCTGTCTAGATATGTCACAGACCAATATAAATTTACCCCACACTGCGTATATTTTGATTAGGAGCAGGGCTCTGCTAATACTGGACAACTTAAAACGCCGTGGAAAGGTGGGAAAATAAGTAAGTAAACGTAAGTAAGTAAGTAAACGCTTTATTGTACAGAAAATACAGAAATAAATACAAGTTGCAAACAATGTATGTGTATAGTAAGGCTAATTTGAAATAGGCATCTAGTTAAGGGATTGCTGTTACTTCAAAACTTGTATTGCTTTGTTTAATTTGGAAGGGATATTGTTTTGTTTAAGTAAGAGAATATACTCAATAGTGTTTCGTTAATAAATTGGCAGCCACACTACCATTTTTCACATTCAAGGTGAGGACTGAAAACCAGCACTCTGCTGAGTCCTCGCCTTTTCACAAAATTGTAATGGCTTTTCATGTGTTGTTACTTGGTCTATTTACATTATTTTTTTGTGAATAAATGATCTTTTTTTTTTTAAAATCTTTGTACGGATTCGTACTTGGCCGGTTTTTTTCAGTATAAACAAAAACAACATTTAATTTTTGGTAATTAGCTTTTTTTTGGTAAATGTAAATGGTTTATTTTGGTATTGTAAATACTGCTAAAAGTACGCTAAAGAAAGATTTTTTTTATCTTTTTTTATACCGTTTTTATATCGTTTTAACCAAATTAATCTGCCCTCTCCCGACAACCGGTAATTTGATCTGAATCCGTGTAAAACGGAACGCAAGTAAATGCTTGTCTATGACAGAAACGGCAAATTGGCTGAATATTGGTAGGTACAAGTCGAAAAATACTACGGCATTTGATAAATAGTGATTATTATTATCAACTAGCTGTTACCTGCGACTTCGTCCGCGTACATTTCGGTTATCGCTATCCCGCGGGAACTGTACAATTTTCCCGAATAAAAAGTAGCCTATGTTATTCCTCAATTTTTCAAAATGTCTTCTTAAATAAATATCCCGTTCTAAATGTGACTTTGCTAAACTGTCAATAATGCGTAATGCGTGTAATTTGATTGTTGTAACTATCTTCTTACCAAATTGCATCTGGATTGGTGCAGCGGTTTTTCCGTGAAGAGGTAACAAACAGACAGACAGAGGCAGTTATTTTACAAAATACAAAAAATGGACTTTGTACTAAATAAAAACCTAATTTTTAAAATACAAAAGTCTATTCTTTGCACAATCTGCGTGTGAGGCACTCCTGGGGTAAAGTTTCATAAATGTTAAAGTGCGAGTGTTATTTCGTAAAATATTCACGTTCTTGAAATTTTCTCGAAACATGTACAAAGAAAATCTTGCGCCATCACGCGCTGGCTCTTGTTTTATTCAAGTTTTTTTCCGTATGAGATTTCGCGAAATCGTTTCCTTATGATTTATGTTCAATTAATTAGGTATAAATTTATTAGACACGGTTTAGTTAAAAGTTTTAAAAGAGATTGTTTTGATGTAGCATGTGTACTTCTTCGAGCTCGATGAAGATGATTATTGCTGCTGTTCCTTCACGTTTCATGTTCAAGCACAAAAAAGCAAGTTTTTCTGCAATGCTACGATTTAAATTTGACCCATTTGCAGTGGTCCGATTAACATGAAATTTAGTACAGAAATCGGTCAAAAGTCGGACGACAGTAAAGGTACAAACGCAAAAAACCTTGTAAGTACAAAATTTTTTTTGAACAAAAAAATTTTTTTAATCAGTACCTGGAACTTGACAATAATCCAATTAGGTACACCCTAAATTCGTACAGGCGACTAAAGCTAAACTATGTACCTACTTACCGCACATTATATGGAATTGGTTTTCTTAAATCTCCTCGTAAAGGTTGACAGCTACATGATGAAGGTAAACTTACAAAAGACCGACAAAGGTTTGCTATGATCTCAGAATAAATAACAAACCAGAACCCGCGAGCGCGTCTAACACTGAGGAAACTAAAATTACTCTTAAATAGAGGTGACCGTGGAGGCGTTTTACACCTCTGCTGATTTTAAATTTAGTTTAAATTGACCCTAGAGACTATACATCTCTAAGCCATTTAGATTAAGTATCATATTATAGTATTAATTCTGGGACCCTATACATCCCCTTGTAATTCTAAAGATATTTGACCTGGAGACCCTATACATCTCCTGCTCAATTAAAACGTGCCAATAAATTAAAGTGTTCTGGTTTTGCTGTTCTAATAAAAAAAAAAATTACACTTTTTTCTAAAATACGGTATTTTTTTTCTCTTTATTTTTTTTAATGATAGAGTGAGCTTTTTTGTGTAATTTATCTGTGGTTACGTATTGTAAGATCTGATGTAATTTGTTTTTAGAAAAAATGACTTTGTGCCAAGTTTCTTGCGGCGCATTCTTCTTGGCAATCATGGTCTTTCCGAAAGCGCTGGTAGACTCGAAAAAATGGCGTGTAAAAGATCATTCATCTGCCTATTTGCTGAATAACATTTTGAATTTTGAATTTTGAGGTAGTTTCGCTTAATCATCTCCGTGCACGCAGCGTATCGTGACGTGCTTTACGAATGGCAATACTAATTAGTCCCTTCTCGTCTCGTTTTTACATGCAGAAATGCCGTTGGATATGATTACATTTGAAGTGTAAAACGGTAGCGAAATCAATAAGAAGCAGCGTGCGGTTATGACTGAAGGCGGCTTCTGTTTTGTTCTGTATTCTGAGGCTGTGATTCGCTGAGAGCCTATTTTTAGCTGTCTTCGACGAGACTGAGGCCTGACAATGACTGGGGGAAACTTTTTAAGCGTCCCATTAAGGGTCACTAGCTGAAGACTTGGCTTGACATCTGTTTATCTTCTTTCTATGTCTCGCTTACGTTCACCGTTTGCATATGGGTGATACAGTGAGTTTGTAAGTAAGTAAATAAACACTTTATTGTACAAAATAACAGAATAAAAACACAAGTTACAACAATCAAATTTGAGTACAAAGGCGGACTTATCCCTTTAAGGGATCTCTACTAGCCAACCTTTGAGTGGTAGTGGTTTGTCTTCTTGTAACTAGGACATAGTTCGTAGCTTGTGTAGTGTGTACCCACTGCACAATGCAACGATTGATTTTGAGGGAATTCTTATACCTACTATAGGAAACGTAATCTGTTCGTTTTTGTGTAATTAAAAAAAAGTTGTGTACGCACTTTTTTTCTGGAAATTTGATTTTTTTAAGATATGACGTCTACTTAGAATTACGAGTACTACCTATTGATTTTAATAAGTGAAACAATAGTGTCCTAAAATACCCTTTATTACCCTTTTCAAATACACTTATATGAGAGTAACGGAATGGAAGTACAAAAACCTTCTTTTACAAAAACATGAAACATTCAAAAAACAAAAAAAGTGTGTGTATACAACTTTTTTTTTAAATGACCCAGTTAATCACCCTAAAATGGCATATAATACAGACAACCAGGTTTGCAATGTTGTTTTCCAGACTGGCCGAGAAGGGAAAGTTACTGCCCACAAGAGACAAATCGCGATAATTCAAAGTTGCTAAGGTGTCTGGACATGTTCTTTCCGTGTACCATTCATAATGGTATTTAGTCCTTTAGCCTGTGGGTTGACTATCATGAAAGTTGCTCAGTTTTCTCAGCTAAGACTCTAAGAGGAAAATAACAGAGATATAAAATAATACGCATGCTTCTGCCAAACTTTAGCGTAAGAGCAACATTAACACACACCCTAAAAGCTGTTCCCGATAAAGTGTGTAGATAAGTAAAATTTACGATGCAAACTTCTGGACTAGGTCAGGAGGTATGGAGCTTTTCAACTATCCAGAAATGGGGTGAGGGCGTTAACCGTAGAGTTATTGCAGTTGAATTCATTGCTATTAACGAACCTTAAATATTTACTTGCGAGGCTCTATAAGCTGTGGACAAATTAGGTATACAAAAAAAAGATCACTATCAGTATAGTGCTTCGTCGACAGAGATTACCTACACGAAAAGTGAAAAAAATTACAACTCTGTATTAGAGTTAACAAATGAGCTTCGCTAAATAAACACCTAGATAACTGGTCTCGAAAAAAAAAGCAAACCGAATCATCCGCCAAGCCCCAAGCCTTTTTTTTGACCCGCGGTGCGAGCAATAGGCGTAGCGTCATTCAGCCACCAACAGCCAAAAAGGTTGCGAATTCAAAAAAATTATATCATTCAAAATACTTGCACACCTAAACCCTTAAGTGGTTACAATACCGTGCAAATGAATTAGTTAATGTAAATACTTAAGATCCCATTCTATGAGGCCAGAATTCGGTGCACAGGAACATCTGCTGGTACTTGGCAGGCACTTGGAGTTTAAAGGAGCTAAGATTGTTAGCCCCGTTAGATTCGAGCTTCTAGATGAACCGGGACCCCTGTAAGCCCTGTAACCGACTCTGAGCTGCCTCTCGGATGTGCTCGAAGACCTCCTTAGTCGTCTTCTTGTCCAACCGAGACAGGTAGATGTACACCAATGGTACTGGAGCTACACCCACACACACCTACTTGTACTATTAGCACATTACTTCTAAATCAGTAAGTATCCATTACTGGCCTCAGCTGCCTATCCCTCACTACAGCAATTCGGTCACTGAGATCTGTTAGCGTACGCTGCGTACATGAAGATTTTACTTAAAAATATATAAATAACTTTAAACGCTTCATTGGCTTAAGGTGCCTGTATTCGTCAGATACTTTGTTTTCACAACTTATGAACAATGGTTCATTTACTTATTCATAAATTAGATTCAGGCTTATCTAAATTTAGTTTTTAATACCTACGGTTGCTCAAAAAGTGGTCTTTTTTATAGCTATGTGTCGTGCGGAAAGTTGGATTTTAAGTGCTTTTACATTTCATCTCTCCAGTGCCTTACAGCAGACGCCGGCTGGAGATGATAGCGACGGTCCCCGCGAATAAACGTGTACTCGTATATAATAATAATAAAATACTAAAAAAGTTGAATCGTTCTTCACCTGATAGATAAAATTGAAAACAATGTATACAGAAAACAACGGAAATTAATAATCAAATGTATTTATGCCCTAAATAAAATATACGTAAAGCGGGTTTTCGAGAAAATGTAAGAAAATCATACTATTTTTTTATTCTTGTCAAATTTTATTTGTAAATTTAATATCAAAGAACTTTACACTGTTATTCGTGTTATAACGATAAGCGCTCGACTAGGTATTAGATCAATACACTAATGTAAAACTTCATAAAGTTAACAGTAATAGGCTATTACACGAGCAATTCGATTTGCGTGCATATTGTATGAGACAATACGAAAACTTACGTTAGAAAAAATTACACGAATAAACGTGCAAAGTAGTTTGCACAAGCCGCAGGATGCTCCGTGTGAGGACACGCGCTCTTATTGTTCAAAGTAGACGAGGTATTGTGTGTACCGGTGGTTTAGTATTTTTTTCCTGCGTATTCCGCATTTGTGTTTTCCGTAGAACAAACATTGAAGTTAACTTAAAATAGGTTATTTAAAATTATTTTTTCAAGGCAAAAAATTAGGACGTGCGTTATAGATAAAAGAACGATATTATGCAAAAAACAAAAAAAACGTGTAATAGCTCTTACACGATTATTCGCGGGGACCGTCGATAGGGCCGCGCACGCCTTGCTCACCGCCAATTGTAATTTTTTTTCAAACGTAGGTATTAAAAAAGTCGTTTGGTTTTCACTCGTCAGCAAAATGACATACTTTCCGCACACGTATCAAGAAGTACTATATTGGTTTCCTATAGTCCGAACTCAGAGGACTTACAACGGGAAACGAAATACGCGCAAAGAAAATAATCGATTTATTAATTATTTTTGTTTTTATTTTTATGAAACATTCATAGAATGAAATTCAACACACAATGACAATGCAAAGAAAAATCCGTTAAGCAGCTGAACGGATTTTTCTTTGCATTGTCATTGTGTGTTGAAATACGCGCACTCAAAGAAACAAGGTGAACGTGAAGGTGATCTGATCACCTGAGTACCATGAGTGCCTTCTGAGTGCGAAAGCTCAAACTCATCCCGACCTCAGTGCGCAGTGTGCATCCACAGTAAGGGATGAGCGGATTATCGCAATATATGTGACAGTCCCATCCTTTAGGCTAGGGTCGCTTCACACGGGCCCAGCCGACCCTGGCTAATGTAGGTGACGACATCGGGTCAACGACCGGGGAAAGTTCGTCATACGTGCAAATTATTGGTTACCAACCGACGCCCTTGACTGCGTCCGAGATTCATCTACCGCAGTTTTACCATCGGGAAAATAGACTTTGACCTTTGAACCAAGCCCAGCAGTGGGACGTACAGGTGGTGACCTTTCACGACACTGGACGCACGGAAAATTAAATGGATAAGGTATGGAAAGATGTTGGATTTGGCCACTATCGAACAACTAGGGGGGTATAAAGACACGGTTTTGCGGGTTGTAGGACCTTGTGCGAGGTCCGTCCGAAACGCTACGCGTTCAGGAAAGAATTAAGGTCACAAAGGCAAAATAAACCAATTATTACTACCTAAATCAAACCTTGTTGTTTAAAAATGCTCCATATCACCGATGCATACGCATACCTAACAAAATACCGGAAAACCTCAGACATGAAAACAACGACAGGATATTCAAAATGAAACTGAAAAAAATGCTCATCGAAAAATGTTACTACACGATTGACGATTATCTGAATGAAACACCATGAATACTGTGATACAAACATTACGTAAACCCACTAACCTATCTTTAATTTTTTTTTTAATTAACGGACATAATATAATATAATATAATATACTTGCACGACATTCTAATCTACATTTTATTAATTTAATCCTAGATTTCGAGAAGTGACATGGAGAATTGTATCATTTTAATTATTTTATTTCATTGACCTTATTTAATAACTATGCATAATCCGTATAATTAACGAATGTGTACAATACCTATTAGCATTAACATAGACATAAGCATTCTTAACATTTTATACCCGAAGAGGGTGTCATGTACCTACCGCCTGTTGATCTAACACCGTATATGTAATGAACATGATTAAATGAATAAATGAATATGTATATGAATACCATCATATTACTCGCTAATCCTGCCGCTAAGCAGCAGTGCTTGCACTGTTGTGTTCCGGTGTGAAGAGTAAGACAGCCGGTGTAATAACGGACACAAGAGGCATTTCATCTTAGCTCTATCTATCTATCTATCTACCTTCCTTGTCGTATAAAAAAAAACCACCCCGAAATAACTACTGACTGGTCACACTGACTTATTATTGCCCAGCCTGCACTGCAGTCCTTAAGTATTTATAAATCCACTTTATGGATAATAATGTACTTATAATATGCTACTTTTTAATAGTTAATGGATTTTTCGGTCCGGTTTTTGTTTTTTAAATAATTTCGTTTGTTTCAGTAAACGTCTTAACACTTCACTCCCGAATTTCAATGGAACCTTTACGGAGAAACTCGATATTCGATACTAACTCCATCAATCCCTGAGCCTGAGATTGGATCAGCAAACTCATACATTTCCGTAGTGCCAAATAACATCTCAATTTCCATTGACCATGTATATTCGAATACATAAATCGTTCCATGACAGAAGGAACAAAAATTTATGGGCCGGTCTGCGTCGGAGAGCCTCCAGAATTACAGTCCAAGTTATAAGACTATCGCGTACACATAACTACCTAATAATTACCCAGTGAACTATAGACATGAAATAAAACAAACAAAAACAAAAAGAATAATAATAATAATAATTAAATTTAGAACCTAAAATGGAAAACGTCCCCGAGTCCGCTACCTCGGGGTAAGGTGCCCAAAAGGCTGGCGGCATTGCCTCTTTGTATAGCAATGCCTATACGTGAAAGTATAACGCCTATACATCAGCGCACGAAAATATGACACTATAACACGCACAACTACGCACGCATAAATGTATTAGAGAGAGCTTGGAATTATTGCATTTGTAGAGGTTGTACGGTTCGCATGAAAAGGAGAACCAGCTGTTAAAATATACGCACAACTTAAATAATATTTTGAATTTGACACTGACATTATTTTGGAATATTCTTCTTCAATGTAATGATTACAAACCTCTTTTTATACTGATAGTACGGGATAAGAGAAATTCCATATATAGAATGCCTATAAACACACAATACCACTACATTATATGGACGGTTATGACACGGTCTCGATCATTTATATATTTTGTTTTTATCGTTTAAATGATGTACAGAATGGCTCTAAAACGCACCCATTTCAGCGTCTGAGTCAGAGGGTCGAGCACGACTTTACGAATGCTGTGTAACGTTACTGTTATCGTATCGAGATCGAGAAACCTCATACTAAATTTTAGTTCCAAATACGCTCACGGGCGGGCGCTGTTCCAAGCGTCATACAAACTCGACATCGTTTACTATCCGTTTTTACGTGACGCAGGTTTCGAAAAGTCGTGTTCGGCCCTCAGCGTCTGGGTCAGAGGCCCCTAAAGCTTGAAAAGCCTGTGCCAGAAGGCACCGCTCCTCCATTATGAATACATTTTGTTTTATTATTGCTAGCTTTTTACGTAATTATTTTTTTTGGACATCTTCGCTAACTTGCACCACAGGAAAACAACCCCAAAGTTATCAGTAACTTTGTTATTGGTATAATAAGAATGGAAGCCGCTGCGAAAACACCAAACCGAATCTCCTCCCTCCTGCCCCGTGTTAAGGTTTATTTTTCTAAAGAAGAACTGTATTTACAGTTGTGTCCTGAAGCGTTGTAATAAAAATATTTATTTAACCATTGATTATGATTGGAGTAACACAGAGTTTTATTTGCCCAATGGCTTTGTCGCTAAGTGCTTGGAAGTCTGCCGTTTTTAGGGTTCCGTAGCTAAAGTGGATAAAAAACGGAATCCGTACAGTTTTGTCCGTCCGTATGTCACAGGCATTTTACTCGAAAACTATAAGAGGTAGGTAGGTATATTGATGAAATTTGGAGTATAGGTGTCTTGTTGTAGATTTAATTTAATAATTTAATAAAAGCATTCCTCCGCCAACCAGTTTTCATTGCTGATGCGTTTACTTGAAGTTAACGATAGAGAATAAGGCAAACGTGCCCAATGATTTACATGTTAATTCCAATAATTGGCATGTTAATTCGAATAATTGACACGTTCATTCGAATAATTGGCATGTTCATTCGAATAATTGACATGTTAGTTCGAATAATTAACATGTTAATTCGAATAATTGACCATGTTAATTCCAACAATTGACATGTTAATTACAATAATTGACATGTTAATTCGAATAATTGACATGTTAATTTCAATAACCAGCATGTTAATTCCAATAATTGACATGTTAATTCGAATAATTGACCATGTCAATTCCAACAATTGACATGTTAGTTCGAATAATTGACATGTTGATTCCAATGATTGACATGTTAATTCCAATAATTGGCATGTTAATTCCAATAATTAACATGTTAATTCCAATAATTGACATGTTAATTCGAATAATTTGTCACCTTTATGCTACGTTTTATGATTGAGGGTGCCATCTTTTGGGACAGTGTCGGGCAGACGCTTATTTATTTACTTTACTTAATATGTAATATTTGGTGGAGTACCTACTTACCCATTATTACGAGTAGATACTTATAATAAATAATGTGAAACGATAACCTTTGGATCCTTTTTTAACCGACTTCAAAAAAGGAGAGGAGCGAATAAAAACCTTACCTAACCAACTAAGAAAAGTTGAAAACCCCCCGTGATTTTCATTTCAAACTTCAATATCTCAAAAACGGCTGAACCAATTTTTATGAAACCATCTCGATTACAAAAAGCCGCCTTGTAATCCGTTCGAATCCGTTTAGGAGCCACGATGCCACAGACAGATACTCCCACACACACACAGGTCAAACTGACACCTCTTTTTGAGTCAGGAGTCAAAATTGATATGAAAGAATTTTCGCCATTTTATCCATCAAAAGACATTAAAACTACACTATCATTGTATGAGATTCTTAACGTTGTCTTTACACGCAATAATGCTCCACATTTTACAATGTACCTGGAGATTGCAGCAAACAATTTTCTCAGCATCACGTAATAGGATTACAGCGGACTTAATAAGGAGCTAGACCTGGCTTGCAGGATAGAAAATTCGTAAGACCGGGCTATAGTGTGCAACATGAAAATCGTTGTCAATTTTAAAAAAGCTTTTTAGACTACCTATGTGAATCAACATACAATGACAATGCAAAGAAAAACCTGTTAAGCAGCTGGACTTGAACCAGCAACCTCGGTAATCCGTACCACGCTCCACCAATTAAGCCATACTTAACGTTGGTGCACCTAACGAATTTTTCAATGCATTGTGTCATATTTTTATTTGGAAGATCTCTCCTCGGCGCCATCTATGAGTAGCTTAATCAAGCGGCTCACCCACTAAGGAACTTTACGTATTAGTGGCAAGAGATTTTTCTGTGCATTGTCATTGTATGTTGATTTCACACTATGAATGTTTCATGAAAATAAAAACAAAAATAATCAATAAATCGATTTTTTTTTTCCTCTGTGAATGATTTTAAAGCTTAAACAATGGAAATGAACTAAAAAACAATTACTTTGCTCACCCGCGACCACTAATGACAAATAGTTATATCTGTGCGGCAAAAAAAAAAAAAAATTAGTGGGTACGTTGGTAATGTCATTAACTAAGTTGAGTACATGGTTTACATATGTCAGTAGTGGAAGTGGTGGCATGTTGAGCGGTTGTTGTTGTGCTTCGTAAATGGCCTCGTGGAGAGTGCCGAAACGCGTCAGCGTTTAGTATAGTGGTGGTGGTGATAGTTGGGTCTGTGTGGCATGTGTTGATTCGTGTAGCAGTGGAGGCGGAGGTGTTGCATGGAAACATACATTTGCCGCACAGATATAACTATTTGTCATTAGTGGTCGCGGGTGAGCAAAGTCATTGTTTTTTAGTTCATAAATATGGACCTCCGCAAAGTAACGCCTGATTCAATAAATTTATGGAAATGAAATTGCTTTTTAGACTGTCTAACGCAGGAAAAGTAAAATCTATTTTGACCGGTCATCAGTGTAACTGCCCTAATTTTAAAGGGCACTATGTAGGTATTTGCCTCGTTTCATAATAAGATCACAGTGCCCTAAGCACGACTTGTCGAATCCTGCGTTACGTTACGGTTATCGTATCGAGATCGAGAAATCTCATACTAAATTTTAGTTCCAAATACGCTCACGAGCGTGCGCTGTTCCAAACGTCATACAAACTCGTTATATCGGATTCGCCAAGTCGTGCTTAGGGCACAGATACGAATTTGGCTGTTCTTCTAAATCATAGACAAACATTTCGAGCCGATGTTTCTTTTCAGACATAATCCTACTACGACAGATAAGAACATTTTCAAAGTAAAACTGACTGTCATTATGCTACGGTTTCTGAACGCAATTCTAATATAAAAGATTTATATGTTAAGTGTGTAGATAAAGTACTATTAATCATCATCGTCACCAAACTTAAGAGTTACACTCTTGTCGGTTGAGTTTCTACCAATCATCTCTCCTATGAGCCAGTTCCTTGACCTCCTGATACGACACGACACAGGCCTTCCCCTTTATCTGGTCCATGTAGATTCGTCCAAGTCCCCTCTTCCTCTCTGTGCTTAAATGTTTCCTTCTAAAATGGTCTTAAAGAAATTGTCGTGTCGTATCAAATGTCCAATCATTTTACCGCGTCTAATTCTCTATAGTATTTAGGATCGTTCTCTTCTCATCAACCATTGAGAGTACTTCCTCATGGTCTTCCGTTACGGACCAACTACCCTCTGGAAAGTAATTACGAAAAAAGCCTCGGTGAGCGAGCCGGGGGAATGCGTCGTGTTCGGTTCATAGCTTGTCATCTCGCTTTTCATCTGTTCGGAAGAGAGCCGCGATTGGAGGTTAGAGAGATTTATATGTGCAAATGAGCATATGCGTTTCGGAAACGTTCGCCCTGCCATTTGGTGTCCAGAGGGTGGTTGGTCCGTGTCTTCCGTACTATTATAAAACAGTAAAACTTTATTATATCTTTTCATTTCCGTTGATACTTAAGGCACCTAAAGTAAAAGAGCAGCAACGCTCGAGTTTCGTACAGAATATAGAGCACAATCCAAGCGCAATGTCTGAAGAGATTAAGTCTTCTACGAATTAGTAAAGTAGCGCTGTTACACTCGAAAATTAACTGTTTCGTGCAAGAATTTTTAGAAATACTAAGTAATCATCGTCGTCCACACCGTGTCCGGTGACGGCGACTCCTAACATGTTCAATCAAACCGAGCTACTAGTAAAGTTGGCCCGCTGGATTATACATGTAGTTGTAGGATGGCCTTGGTTGCGTTTTCCTTTTATGACGTTTAGCATCAAGGTCCTCTATACGCCTTTCTTCATATGTCGCTACAGTCCCACGTATAGTACGACGCCATTCCGGTCTCTGACGAGCGCGCTCCTCCCAACGATCCGGTGATATGTCACAAGCCACAAGGTTACACTTGAGCACGTCTTTATATCATAGATATTGCCCACCCCGTCTGCGCTTTCCACATGCAAGTTCGGAGTAGAACACTGCTTTTGGCAATCTGCTTTCATCCATGCGCAAAACATGGCCACACCATCTAAGCTGCTGTTTCATTATAAGTGCTTCTACTCCTACCAAGCCGGTACGGCGCAGTACTTCCGTGTTTGGAATACGGTCTTGCCACTTAATACCCAGAATTGACCTAAGGCACTTAAGGTGAAAGGAGTCCAGTAGTTTGATGTTTGCTTTATAGCAGCACCACGACTCCGTGGCGTACAAGGTTGGCAAAACGATTGCTTTATACACTAAAATTTTGGTCTGAAGCTTGAGATCGTGTGAGTTCCAAACACGTGTTTTCAGTTTCCCAAAGGCAGCTGCAGCGCTTGCTATTCGGGCTGGTATCTCAGACTCCAACGTGTTGTCTTTTGTTATTCGACTGCCCATGTATCTGAAGTATGAGACTTCCTTCAATGTAATATTCTCCAATATGACACTGGAGTTATCTTCATTACAACCTCGTGGAGGCTGTTTCAGAACTTGGGTAATACCTATCATGCGTCAGGAACTGAGAACCCTGTGCTCTGCTGCCGAACCAGTTTCGAGTCAGCGGAGTCCAGCGGAATAAACATAACCCCTTTCGGGTAGTGGGGTAAAACACATCTACAAACGTAAAATAATCCTCGTCGTATATGTTTAAAAGTCCATACTGTCCACTCGCCACAGCCGTCAATTTTGGCTAACTGACACAGTCCATGACCTTGTCGGTAATGTACTAGGGTAAGGAGGCACGGCAGTGACAGCGTTAACGCAACTTATCAGATTATATTTTAGTGACAATATCTTACATTGCCTCGTGGCCTAGTCCAGTGGTTTGACCTATGGCCTCTCAAGCAGAGTGTCGTAGGTTCAAACCCCGGCACGCACCTCTGAGTTTTTCGGAATTTATGTGCGGAATTACATTTGTAATTTATCATGTGCTTTTCGGTGAAGGAAAACATCGTGAGGAAACCTGCACACATCTGCGAAGCAATTCAATGGTGTGTGTGAAGTTCCCAAGTGAAGTGCGTGGGAACTGTAGCCCAAGCCCTAAGAGGAGGTCTGTGTCCAGCAGTGGGACGTAAAAAAAGGCTGGTGATGATGATGATGATGATCTCACATTGATCACACATTGCCGACACCGCTGAAGTGGCGTTTAACTGGCCCCGTATGTCGTAGGTATGATGAACTGCGGAGCAGAGGAGTTCTCGAATGGAGACGATGGACGGACGATCTTAAGAGGGTTGCTGGCGGCGGATGGATGCGAGGCACCGAAGACAGAGTGTTGAAGAAGAGGCAGTGATTTGAACTGCTGTGGGCTGATGATGATGATAATTTATGTTTCAAAAACAATGGACACAACACAAAGATACAAGCCCCCCCGAAATAAAATAACCGACTTGGTTTAACATTAGGTAAGTACAATCTGCATCTTAAAACTACTTTTTTGTTGTTTATTACTTACCAATTTAACTTCTATAGCATTCATATCAATTAATATCAGTGACTAACCAATTTACGTCGATAACATTACTTATCGTACAGACCTGTACTTATACCATTATCTTTGTGTTTCAGTCAAGCGAATTAGCGTGAATTCAACATTGTAGTGTCACTTGCAAATAAATACAGCAGTTATTTCTTGTTCACAAGCTCTAAAAATCATCAAAACACATTAAAAAATGTACCCGAGCTCCAAGTGTATACAGTAAGTATTAAAGTACGATTGTTTCATTGTACAGAATATTTTTGTATCTAGGTAAAACTGCTGAATCTGACGACAGAATAGCCTAGTGGTTAGAGACCCTGTCTATGAAGCTTGAGGTCCCGGGTTGGGGCAGATGTTTGTATGATGAATACAAATGTTTGTTCTCGGGTCTTGGATGTTTAATAGGTGTATAAGTATGTATTCATATATACAAGTATGTTTATCCGTTGTCAATTTTATTGATGCCATTTGTCCCATGATATTTATTTATTTGATATTTAATCCGCCTTGTATCATCTATACAAAATAAGTTAAAACCGAGCCAATATTTTATGAGGTCTGTCGTGGGGACTGTTTTTGGGATTGTAGGTAAAACCTCGTAAGGGCTCGATCTACCTTGATTTTGATATTCCAAAATTAATTTAAATTTAATTAACATAATAAAAGCAATTTACAATGACATTAAATCTAAGCTTAAACTAAATAAACTACAACTTAAAACTAAATTAAATCTAAATAAGGCCCCCGTGGCATAGTGCCCAAAAGGCTGGCAGCGTTGCCTCGCTGAATAGCGATGCTGATTCTTTGAGAGAGAAAACTGCCAGCCCTTTGGTCACAAGTTGCATCAACTAAGCGCTTTTGTAACTCAGAAATAAGCTTGTAAGCGCTGGGACCCCATGGACCCAAAGTTTCAAACCCGACAGGAACAAAATTATAATTCGGACCGAGAGATTGATACTTAGATTTTTTTCTATTTTCAGCCGTTTCTGCCGCCGCACCAGCTTTTTGTGTGGTTCCCTGGAGATGTGAGGGTGCTACTGTATCGACACAGGTCGCATCCCAAACCAGAACCCTACCCATTCTCCAGGGAATCAGAGACATACCGTCCGGCCTTTTGCCATCGTCGCGGGCAATGCCGCTTGGCTCCAAAATGGCCGGCACGTTCGCAGAGGCAAGAGCCCGGCGGATTATGTCATTGAGCGCGGCATGACGGGAGAAACGGCCGGCGCTCTTTTGACAGGAAAGACCATGGTGTCCCGTTTCGTCCACATTGGTGCCACAGAGGCAACGGTGTGGTGAACACAGCGCAACACCCAGTCTTAGCCCGACTGCAATTCTCAGTGTTTCAGGCTCAAGAAAGGTTCCGGTGTTAACGGAAGGATAAGCATGAAGCCAGTCACCGGATTCCTTTCTTGCCACAGCCAAAAGCCTTGCGCGGTCTGGGCCTGAACTGGAACTGAGAATATTAGAATAAGTTAATTTGGATAGTGTGTCATCCCAGCTCCGTTGGAAATTTGGATAAGCGGGAGGATTTTCACCCGGACAAGCCATTAGCCAAGCATTCCTAGCATCGACCAAACCCGTCGTCTCGTAGTTTGAAGGACAATCCTTTAGGATTTTACCTACGAGGGTGGACGTGCTGTGGACAGATGATAGGAACGCTGGTAAAGCAACACTAGAAATTTTGCGGATACCTAGCCCACCATATCTGATAGGAAGGGAAGCCTGGGTCCAAGATTGCCCATTGAATTGTAAGTTAAGTATAGATTCCAAAGAAGTTTTCATAAGGGAATCAATTAAGGTCAGAGAATTTTGATGTTTCCAAAAGGGACAACAACGAAGCAAATAAGTAAATTTTGGCACAAAAAGGCAAAATTTTAGAATAGTGATAGCAGTGTGAGCACTGATTTCCAGCAGCCGGTCTGCAGAATTTTGAAATTTTGAAACAGTTTTTGCGATTAAATCTGGAATGGCATCGTCGAAGATTGGTGACCCTAGGAGGCTTAAGTTTTGCTTATCGACAATTTTGATATTTGGACAAAGTAAATTAAAATGTTGGAAGAGATCGGATCGGATCGCGTTGTTTATGAACAGTTCGCATTTATTAAAGTTTAGATCTAAACCAATGGCCTTAAATTTATTTATAATTTCTGAGAGATCTGAAAGTACCGTAACTGCATCACCTCCTAGGGAACCATCATCAAGATACCATACGTTAAATTTGGACTTTAAATTTTGAATGATGGGGTTAATGGCTAAACTGAAAATGGCTGGTCCGAGGGGATCACCCTGCTGACAGCCGACTTCAGAAGATAATTCGTTGCTTTTGTACATTAATTTAGAAGGTTCATGATAACAGTTAAGTAGGTAATTATAAATTTCCGGAATATTATTCCTAATTTCTGTGAGCAAGGTGTCCCTGTTTACCGAATTAAATGCATTTTTGACGTCAATTTTGAGTAAAACCTCACACTGATCGTTATTAAGGTAGGTGCGCAGGGCATGGACTGCCGCTTCGCACCCACCTTTAGTACCGAAACCTAATTGAATTGGTTCAAACTGAGGTTGCAATTTTGAAACTATGTGACGAACTGAAATTTTAGAAGTTAATCGCCGAAATGTAGAGCCGACCGCAATGGGTCTGACACCTCCGTCTTTTTTAGTGAGCGCAATTAGGTTGGCTCCATAAAGAACGGGAACTATTTCGGGATTAACATTGCCAGACAGCATGAGGTTTATTAATTTTGTTAAAGCGAGGATTAAATGTTTGCCTGCGTCGCCCACACAGTGAGAGGTAAGGTCTTTTAGGTGTTGGGGAGCAAGTCCGTCAAGACCTGCTGCAGAACCGGTTTTAAATGAATAGATTGCATTCACTGTGTCTTTCTCGTGAATGTTTAAACAAACATCGGGCGACGTAGGCGGGTCCAAAAAGTATGCGTTTGTAGGAGCTCGAGGGTGTTTAGTTTGTAAGGCCGAGAGTGTGTCGCTATTATCTGGAGATAGTACGTCACTGGAAAAAAGTAACCGCGCGGCCCCCTTCAGGTCTCCGTCGCTAACTTTAGATTCCACTTTGTTTTTAAAATAATTTTGATTGCTATTTTTGCCTGTACTAAAAACTGTAAGGCAAGGCGGTGAATAATTGGAACAATTGTTTTTTATTTTTTGGGTAAGAGAAATCTTAGACGATTTATCGTCTTTAACGTGAAGTGTATTAAATGGGAAAAGTAACAAATTCTGCCAGTCCGCATAGCTATTATTGTCCAAACATTTCGTTATAAGTTGAGCCAAATGAGTAGCGACGGAGATCCGGGCGCCACGGGGAATTCTTTTTACCACCTTAACATTGTTTTTTAAGTGGCTCAAATGCAGATGGAAGGGAATAGTGGGTGGATTAGTAGGAGTACGGTTTGTATTTGGGGAGACAGGATTTATGTACAAGGGGGGGGCATTCTGACTTAAACATTTGTGCAATTTGGATTTGTGAATATTCAAACCTCTACTACTACTAAATGTTCTACTGCATATTGGGCATACATGTGACGTACCATCTACGGGTTGCGTTGCATTCTGCATATGATCTAAGGGCATAAAAACACAACACAACGGAAAACTAAATAGAAAAATAGTCTGACAGCCGCGACAAAACTGCACTGACGGGGCTCCGCCAAGAGCGGCGCGTGCGGGAGTCGCGGGGACTCAGGCCGGCGTGGAAAGAGGTCGAGGTGGCCGGGATGCACATGAAACAAACATTATTATTAGTATTTAATTATTAAAATATTTGGGAGCTTTATTTGAAATCGTGTTGACGTTGACGTATTATTTATTTATTTTCGATTTTACCTTTAATCTAAGGCTTAGATAATATCATAATTATCATTATGATGTCATTAGAAAAGAATAACTAATTTTGCGCATACAAAGTCGCAGATGTAACAGCTAGTATTATTGTGATAATTATTAAATTTTTTCAAGATATTATTAACAGATGTAGGAATAAGGATCGAAGGTAAGAAATTTTATAATTGGATGTCTAATTGCATTACAGATTTTTTATGAAACAATATGGCCCGTCATCAAGACTAACCATTTCAATTGAAAAAATCAAACCCTACCAAGGATCATTAATTAATATAACAAGTAACGAATACAACATTAGCAACTTTGTTAGTGTAAAGCTCAAGGCATCACAATCAGTAGGAGTAGTATACATCACCGGCGGTCCGTGTCCATTAAGATATGACATGGCAGTAAAAAAACACATATCAGCAAAAGACGTGACAATGTCATTGAAAATTGCTTGTAAAGATACAAATTTCATACGAGAAAATGTTATTTGCGAACAAGATTATTGTAGTTGGATATCTATTGGTGATGTCCAAAACAATTCTTTTATGATCGATTTCGAAGTAACGCTGCCGAAAAATCAGTCAGTCATTAACACTAAACTGTACAATGACGACATGTTTACTGACTTTACTTTGAACGGAGAAGATGGTAGTGTGGCGGTGCACAAAGCCCACCTAGCTGCTCACAGCGACGCATTTACGACAATGTTTCAGGGTGAGTGGAAAGAGACAAAACAAAGCTATATTGATCTGAAAGGAGTCACTCTGCAAACCTTAAAGCACTTAAAGGAGTACATATACTTAAGCACTTTGCCTAAAAATAACGAGGACTTGCGTGGACTACTGCTGTTTGCAATGCAATACTTAATAGATAGTTTGAAGGCAGAATGTACATTGAAGATCCTCCAGACAGTAACAGCTAAAAACTTGGACAGCCTCGTTGAATTTTGTACAGCGAATGATGTTCATGAATTATTACGCATCATTCACGAGACAACTCCTGAAACTGTTCTTGCTGAATGTTATGCTAAAAAGATAAAACAACAGATAATGCTTCCGTAACTGAAGTTTTCCGTAAAAATAATGGTAGGTACCGGGAAAAAAGCAGTAAGGAATAGGAAAAATGGTGACAAGGACAATCAACCAGATAGGTACGGTCAAGGAAATTAATTCCTGACCCACCATGGAACCTTTTCACAGTAAACGTCTTAGTGACATCGCATAGCTTGACAAGGAATATCGTTATGACGTTTACTATGAAAACGTTCTATGGTGGGTCAGGAATTAGTTTCCTCGACTATACCTACTCGCATTTCGCACTTCTGCTTACTTAATTTATTGCTTTTTTGTGTGTGTATTCACTCTCACTCTCTCTCTTATGACTTTTGTTTAGCCGCAATGCTTTTTCGAACTCTAAACAACCGCATGAACAAAGTAATTTCCTATATTACTCGTTTTATTGTCGTATTACCTTTGTTAGAGCAGGTATCTATGTGATGTAGTACCTCTTCGATAGAAGTTAACTTGAAGTTTGTTTATGGTTTATGAAAAAGTATTGTTGACGTGTAGACCTGATTGATTGGTGTCTTGTGAGGAAAATTGATTGTATTGTGTTTGTGAATTAAATAAATCTTAAGTAATCGACCGGCATATTTATTTACAGCCTTTACCCGCTGTAACTGGAGCCGGCCCTAAGGGTCAGGGGACGTATTCTGTGACGGTGCAAAAAAGTCCCTACCTACTTTATTATGTCGGGCCGGACATTATGCCGCCGAAAGGTTTATAAAATCCGCCTATTCAATTGGGTAGTGGACGTCATTAACGGCTAAGTAATTCTGTTGGTCCTAAAAGGCTTAATCCAAGGGAGTTAGGCTAGAATAATTATGTGGAATCGAAATTAAGAGATTTGAATTACGCACGCTAGAGTCTTATTTGCAAATGAATGTGTGCTTTATTTGCAAAAATTAGGACAAAAACTAAAAAAAAAAAAACCTATCTGGCTTGATTAACACAATCAAAACGCATATCCTCAGAATCCTAACTAATATTATAAATGTGTAAGTAACTCTGTCTCTCTGTCTGTCTGTTTGTTACCTCTTCACGCAAAAACCGCCCTTCCGATCTTCATGAAATTCGACAAGAAGATAGCTTGAACATCGAGGAATAACATAGGCTACTTTTTTTCCCAGAAAACAGCAAAAATCCCACGGGATAACGATAATTTGAGAAAATGAAATCGCGTACCCCCGAAGAACCTTTTCACAACAAAATTTACAATGATTTCTTTGGCAGATGTATGGTACGACAATATGAAATTTGCAGTGATACGGTTCCACAGTCATACGATCAACAACGATTCAGTTCGCGCAATTCTGTGGAACCTTCTCTCAATACATTTCGTATTGAATTCTTTGTCGGATGTATGGTGAGTGCATTATAATATATTTTTTGAAATATTGCTGGCTCCAGTTATTAAAAACTTACTAAATTTGACGGTGAATAGCCAGTTGGTTAGAGAACTTGACTACCAACCAACAGGATGTCCCGTATTCGATGCTGGTTGGGGCAGACATAATGTATGATGAATATACAAATATTTCAGGTAACAAACATTGACAGTGTTTAACAGGGCTGGTAACTCTCTTACAAGGTTTTATTTAACTTGCTAAATACTATAACAACTATATACCAAACTCTCGGTCCGAACTAAAATTTTGTTGCTGTTCGAAACCTTGGGTCCATGTGGTCCTGGCGCTTACAAGCTAATTTCAGAGTTGCAGAAGCGCTTGGTCGATGCAACTTGTGACCAAAGGGCTGGCAGTTTTCTCTCTCAAAGAATCAGCACCGCTATTCAGCGAGGCAACGCTGCCAGCCTTTTCGGCACCATGCTACGGGGGCCTTATTTAGATTTAATTTAGTTTTAACTTTTAGTTTAAGTAATTAATTTTAGCTTAGATTCATTGTCATTGTAAATTGCTTTTGTTATGAACTAAAAAACAATTACTTTGCTCACCCGCGACCACTAAAAACAAATAGTTATATCTGTGCGGCAAATGTATGTTTCCATGCAACACCTCTGCCTTCACTGCTACACGAATCAACACATGCCACACAGACCCAACTATCACCACCACCACTATACTAAACGCTGACGCGTTTCGGCACTCTCCACGAGGCCATTTACGAAGCACAACAACAACCGCTCAACATGCCACCACTTCCACTACTGAAATATGTAAACCATGTACTCAACTTAGTTAATGACAATACCAACGTACCCACTAATATTTTATAAATTCCAAACTACCCTTTTATGTAAGTCCTAAACTACCCTTTTTATTTTTATTTTTAATTTACGCCAGGTACCCCGGTATTTTTAACCGAGTACGGTAAAAAGAGAAGTCATGTTCTCATTATTACTATGACACATTATTAAAATTAGAACCAAGTCGTAACAAAGGCCAAGAAACCAAATTAACTTGTTCATTAATAATAGACCCCATGTTGTTGTACCTAATTATTTCCAATTGTTCTAAAACCGATAGCCGCAAACCCTTATCACAATAATGTAAAATTTCGTACGTATCTGAGTCTAACAACGAATGATTCGTTTCTAATAAATGCTTGGCAAAGTTTGATTTCTCTGGATGATCATGCCTATATGACGAGACATGCTCTTTAAATCTAGTATCAAAGCTTCGACCGGTTTGTCCAATGTATACTTGACTACAGTCGCCACAAGTGAGTTTATATACGCCCGACCTGTTCCCTTTATCCACCTTTTCTTTGTTATTACAAAGTCTAGAACGTAAAGAATTAGTAGTCTTAAAGGCAACATTGATGTTATTTGATTTTAAAATATTATAAATCTTGTCAGACAACCGGCCAACATAAGTAATACTAGATCCAAATTTGTTAGTTTGTGCTTTTGTTATGTATGTTAATTTTCTTATTTTGCAATGTTTGTAGGTGTGTAAATGTACTCGTATACTTATGTTCGGGTGAAATCTTTTTACTAAATTTTAAAGCAGTTACCCTCAACCGATTTAGATGAAATTTGGCATACTCATGTAAGTCCGATGACAGTACAATTAGTACAATTATCTGGTAGTGGTGGTGGTGGTTGTTGGCCCTGCCAGAATCGTTTCCGCAGGCGGGAGGTCCTCAACTGTAAAATAAATCGTGTATATTTAATTATACTTATTGTAAATACATATACGTACTAATAGCACAAACGAATTGACTCGGTTTGCATTGCATTAGCAAAATATTAGGAAAAAGTTTCCATTTAAGTCTAACAGGCTCCCATTCACTAGTTAATTTTTCTACGGAAATGGCGCGGTACGCTACACTGGCCACTTTGGATCACTTCAAACGGGGCAGTCGACTATGCAAATAAATGAGGCTTGAACATGCCAATTTAGTACGCATTCTTTCATTTTGTGAGCACCCCCTCCATAATGTAGCATGATAGTTTTTAACACCCGACGAAAAAGAGGGGTGTCATAAGTTTGACCAGTGTATCTGTGTACCTGATGTGTACCTGTGTATCTGTGTGTCTGGTTATCCGTCTATCCGTGTATCTGTGTATACATCTGTGTATCTGTGTATCCATGTATCTGTGTATCTGTGTATCTGTTATTTGTGTATCTGTGTGTCCGTGTATCTGTGTGTCTGTGTACCTGTGTGTCTGAGTATCTGTGTATCTATGTGTCTGTGTATCTGATTGCTCTACTGCCAAATTTTATTGTTTCACACAACATCCGGTCATCTTCACCCCGGGACTAAGGTAATACTTAAATCCATCTCCCAGGACATAAATTTGGCGGGCAAGTTTGCGGCTACCACGGATCCTGTTTGCTTTCTTAATTAATTTGCATACCGTTATAAGGGACCCGGGGGACCGCCTTTAGGTACTCGCTAAACTGAATTAGGTACCTATTTATTGTAACCAACTTTACATAGAGAGCTGTATTGATTTTGTTTCCATTTTCAAGCTTAAGCCAATACACACTTCCACGTGGTTAGGGCTTATGAACAGGGCTCGAAATTTTCATAGCACGACAAGATGATAGCAACTTCGCAAGCTATGGAGTCGCCATTAATACTAAAATTCATCCTGAAATTTAAATAAAAAATATTGAAAACTAGCTACTGTAAGGAGGTCGCCCTCTGTTTGTCGATGTGTAGAGTTAGTTCGTTATTTGAAGAAGAATGCAAGGTGTCTGAGACGACAACAAACAAGTGCAACGCTCTGACAATAGGCTTTGACGAAGTCTTGTATTCGCTCATTGGAAAAATATAGTAAAAATCATTTAAAAACAACTGTCGTTCCTACTACACACGCCTCTCGCAGCTATGAAGCAACCACTAGAGCTACATACATCCAAACAGCAGTGTCTAGTTAGGCACCGGCTCACATTATGGTGGAGGTGTGACTTCACATATGGTGGAGGTGTGAATTCACATATGGTGGAGGTGTGACTTCACATATGGTGGAGGTGTGAATTCACATATGGTGGAGGTGTGACTTCACATATGGTGGAGGTGTGAATTCACATATGGTGGAGGTGTGACTTCACATATGGTGGAGGTGTGAATTCACATAGGGTGGAGGTGTGACATCATATATGGTGGAGGTGTGAATTCACATATGGTGGAGGTGTGACTTCACATATGGTGGAGGTGTGAATTCACATATGGTGGAGGTGTGACTTCACATATAGTGGACGTCGGGACCCCAAAGAAGTAGGAACGACACATGTTTTTAAATGATTTTGATAAATGATCCAATTAGCGACTTTTCGACGCGATCCAACTACCGTACAACTACCGAATATTAGCCCAACTGAATAGCCCAGTGGTTAGAGTCCGTGACTATGAAGCTTGAGGTCCCGGGTTCGATCCCCGGGCGGGGCAGATGTTTGTTTTCTTTAGCCAGGGCTTCGATTTGCAATACCTAAGAAGCTTTTAAGAAAAAATAAAGCATCAAAGTAATAGATACAAACTTCCCTGTGGGGATAAATATAAGTAAATAAATGTCATGGGACAAATCGACACCAATTGACCTAGTCCCAAACTAGGCAAAGTCTGTACTATGGGTACCAGACAACGGATAAACATACTTATATACATATTAAACATCCAAGACCCGAGAACATCTGCCCCGACCGGGATTTGAACCTCCTCCTCAAGCTTCATAGTCAGGGTCTCTAACCACTAGGCTATTCGGCCGTCGGATCTGGTAAATTTTCGTATTTGATTAAGTTTTTCTTTTATAATATCCTTTTTTTTACACGACGAGGAAGGCAAACGATCAAGTGGGTCACCTGATGGTAAGTGATCACCACTGCACATAGACACCCACAACCCCGGAGGGTTCGCAGATGCGTTGCCAACCTAGAGAGCTAAGATGAAATGCCTCTTGTGCCCGTAATTACACCGGCTGTCTTACTCTCCACACCGGAACACAACAGTGCAAGCACTGCTGCTTAGCGGCAGGATTAGCAAGTAACATGGTGGTAGCGATCCGGACGGACGGATTGTAAAAAGAAAATGTCACGTTTCCACGAACAACTAAGACTCAGATAATTCGTTATTTCTTTTTTTTACAAGCTTACGTTTCTAAGTTAATAAGTGTAATTATTTCCTGAACAAGTCGAGCAAATTTACACAGCATCTTACTAATTAATTAAAGACGGGGGCTGCCACAAGTCGAAAGAGAACATTCTGATATAGAAACGTGCATTTTTCCCAAAAGGCGATTCACAAGAGGAGTTGCCTTTCACTTGAATTCTTCATTTGCTGGGCAGTATCACGTTAATTTGTTGTGTAATACTATCTTTACTATCAACCAAACAACATTAAGCACAGAAACTGTTTAAAAATTTGCTATTTGATTTATGCTCTTAGATTATGTTAAGAAAACCTGGTTTTGATTATATGATATAGCCCTCTACATGACCATCCACTGTCACGGTTAAAATTGCTTGAAGCTCTTAAATTGCGGAATGGCCATCACCCGACATTTCAGTGATGAAGTGTTTACTTCTGCAAGCCGTCAACTGACCTTTTCGACAGTTTCCTTATGCGACAGACAGTAAACATAAAAGAACTGAACCTTGCGAACGTGGCTAGTCATCCACGACTGTATTAGGGCAGAAAAAGACCTCAGTTCTGTTTTTTTCACTGACTACGAAATAGAAGAAAGTTCTATAATCTCGTCTATTTTTTTTTAGGGTTCGTACCTCAAAAGGCAAAAGCCGGCCAAGTGCAAATCAAACTCGGGACTTCCTTATAAATTTGTAGGTAATCCTAACTAATATTATAAATGCGAAAGTAACTCTGTCTCTCTGTCTGTCTGTTGGTTACCTCTTCACGGGAAAACCGCTGCACCGAGATGAAATTTGGTAAGAAGGTAGTTTGAATATTGAGGAATAACAATAGGCTACTTTTTATTCGGGAAAATTATATATGGTTTCCGCGGGATAGCGATAACCGAAATCTATGCGGACGAAGTCGCGGGCAACAGCTGGTAGTAAATAAAAGGCATTTGTAATTAGTTTTTTCTATCACAGGAATCGAGTTTCGAAGATTTTTCCCGCTTTTCCCGAATGTTTTATGCTATCCAGGGTTAGTAGAGTCCTGCTGCTCCTAAACAAAATGTACGCAATGTGGGGTGATTATTGGTCATTGAATTATACGAGTAGGTACGGGCAAACTTAAAAAAAATAATAGATTTTTAGATTTATCTCAATGGTTGAGCTGTAAGTTTTTAGGCCAACTGGAAACACCCTTATGTTTTGATTCCACGGCACCCCATATTGCGTACATTTTGCTTAGGCGAAGGGCTCTGTTAACACTGGTCAACTTAGAACATCCGACATACAAAATTTACATACCAGAAATTTGTACGGAAACATTGGTGCGCGAGTCCGACTCGCACTTGATCGGTTCAACGGTCCCCGCGAATAACCGTGTAAGAGCTATTACACATTTTTTTGTTTATTGCATAGTATCGTTCTTTTATCTATAACGCACGTCCTGATTTTTTTCCTTGCAAAAATAATGATAAATAACCTATTTTAAGTTAACTTCAATGTTTGTTCTAGGGAAAACACAAATGGGGAATACGCAGGAAAAAAATACTAAACCACCGGTACACACAATACCTCGTCTACTTTGAACAATAAGAGCGCGTGTCCTCACACGGAGCATCCTGCGGCTTGTGCAAACTACTTTGCACATTTATTCGTGTTATTTGTTCTAACGTAAGTTTTCGTATTGTCTCATACAATATGCAAGCAAATCGAATTGCTCGTGTAATAGCCTATTATTGTTCCCTTTATGAAGTTTTACATTAGTGTATTAATCTAATACCTAGTCGAGCGTTTATCGTTATAACACGAATAATAGTGTAAAGTTCTTTGATATTAAATTTACAAATAAAATTTGACAAGAATAAAAATGTAATGTGATCGTCTTACATTTTCTCGAAAACTCACATTACTTATTTTTTATTTAGGGCATAAATACATTTGATTAATAATTTCCGTTGTTTTCTGTATACATTGTTTTAAATTTAATCTATCAGTGCCCTCAGCGCGACTTGTCGAATCCTGCGTCACGTAAAATTGAACAGTAAACTATAACGAATTTGTATGACGTTTGGAACAGCGCCCGCCCGTGAGCGTATTTGGAACTAAAATTTTGTATGAGATTTCTCGATCTCGATACGATAACCGTAACGTAACGCAGGATTCGACAAGTCGTGCTTAGGGCACAGGTGAAGAACGATTCAACTTTTTTCGTATTTTATTTTTCCTGTAAAGTTGGTGTTTTGATAATACACGTTTATTCGCGGGGACCGTCTGGTTTTTTATGTAAGTTCGCTGTTGGTGACTGGCTGCGGCGCGACCTTTTTATAGTTTTATTTGTCTTTTAATATGGTTTTTTTTTACGACTCATGTCAGTGGTTTGCTGTCGCTTGATCTGTCGGTCTTAAACTAAAATTGTAAACTAATATTATTAAATTCATATCTTTTAAATGAATATAATCGATTTATTGATTATTTTTGTTTTTATTTTTATGAAACATTCATAGAATGAAATTCAACATACAATGACAATGCAAAGAAAAATTCGTTAAGCAGCTGGACTTGAACCAGCAACCTCGGTAATCCGTACCACGCTCCACCAATTAAGCTATACTTAACGTTGGTGTACCTAACGAATTTTTCAATGCATTGTGTCATATTTTATTTGGAAGATCTCTCCTCAGCGCCATCTATGAGTAGCTTAATCAAGCAGCTCACCCACTACGGAACTTCTACAGTTACGCATTAGTGGCAAGAGATGGAGCTATTTTCTGAATCAATGAATATAATCGATTTATTGATTATTTTTGTTTTTGTTTTTATGAAACATTCATAGAATGAAATTCAACATACAATGACAATGCAAAGAAAAATTCGTTAAGCAGCTGGACTTGAACCAGCAACCTCGGTAATCCGTACCACGCTCCACCAATTAAGCTATACTTAACGTTGGTGTACCTAACGAATTTTTCAATGCCTTGTGTCATATTTTATTTGGAAGATCTCTCCTCAGCGCCATCTATGAGTAGCTTAATCAAGCAGCTCACCCACTACGGAACTTCTACAGTTACGCATTAGTGGCAAGAGATGGAGCTATTTTCTGAATCAATGAATATAATCGATTTATTGATTATTTTTGTTTTTATTTTTATGAAACATTCATAGAATGAAATTCAACATACAATGACATTGCAAAGAAAAATTCGTTAAGCAGCTGGACTTGAACCAGCAACCTCGGTAATCCGTACCACGCTCCACCAATTAAGCTATACTTAACGTTGGTGTACCTAACGAATTTTTCAATGCCTTGTGTCATATTTTATTTGGAAGATCTCTCCTCAGCGCCATCTATGAGTAGCTTAATCAAGCAGCTCACCCACTACGGAACTTCTACAGTTACGCATTAGTGGCAAGAGATGGAGCTATTTTCTGAATCAATGAATATAATCGATTTATTGATTATTTTTGTTTTTATTTTTATGAAACATTCATAGAATGAAACTCAACATACAATGACAATGCAAAGAAAAATTCGTTAAGCAGCTGGACTTGAACCAGCAACCTCGGTAATCCGTACCACGCTCCACCAATTAAGCTATACTTAACGTTGGTGTACCTAACGAATTTTTCAATGCCTTGTGTCATATTTTATTTGGAAGATCTCTCCTCACCAAAAAAGATGGAGAAGATGCCTTTTTGAGCTTCTACACTTGGGGTGCGAAATATTAAAGAAAATAATTTTGATAACTCCTAGGCACAAGGAGTGGTTAAGTGGACTGTATATGCGGCTGGTTCTATTATAAATTTTTGAATAACTAAAGAAATAAACAATTTACTTGCATGTACTTGGTATGTAAGGAACGACTGAGGTCGACGAAATAGGAAACAGGTAAGCGGGACATGCGCACTCACCTCACAATCCCGGGTATTTCTCGTACAGACACTGTCAGCTTTCACAGTTGTCATTGTATGTTGAATTTCATTCTATGAATGTTTCATAAAATAAAAACAAAAATAATCAATAAATCGATTATATTCATTGATTCAGAAAATAGCTCCATCTCTTGCCACTAATGCGTAACTGTAGAAGTTCCTTAGTGGGTGAGCTGCTTGATTAAGCTACTCATAGATGGCGCTGAGGAGAGATCTTCCAAATAAAATATGACACAAGGCATTGAAAAATTCGTTAGGTACACCAACGTTAAGTATAGCTTAATTGGTGGAGCGTGGTACGGATTACCGAGGTTGCTGGTTCAAGTCCAGCTGCTTAACGAATTTTTCTTTGCATTGTCATTGTATGTTCATATCTTTTATCCCGTGTTTCCATCAATTCTCATATAGTCTCCTCATACAGTCCACCACTAGATATCATTTTGGTCCTTCGAACCGGATAATAACATCCAGCGAAAACCATCTGTCACATTTTTTTTTCACACGTAAGTTCTTTGCAGATTTTATTTAATTTTCGTGTAGAATACATCACTTACGTTAATTTCATACGTATTCACTATGGTCGAAACACGGAGCAAGTCAAAGACAGATCCCGCAACTACGGAAACCGAGCGGGTGCAGCGCGACCGCCGCGAGCGGTCACCGCGCGGCACCCGGCCGGGTTCGACCACAACCGATGTCGGTGCTTCGGCATTGCCTGTTAGAATGAGCATACCCACGATGGGCAACGCCCCTGGTAGCGTGGCACTACCTGGCCCCGCTGCCGATCGCCCAAATGCTCCTTCTAGCTCGCGCAACGACGGAAATACCCAAGCACTAACTGCTTCTAGCGTCCACAGCAAGCAATCTCGCAGCGAGCGCACCACCTCATCGCGTTCGTCGGCGACCGTCCGTGCACAGAAACTGGCGTTAGAAGCAGACGCGATGCGGCGCCAGGTGGAGCGCGAGCGCGAGATTGCCCGCCTGGAATCCAAGGCGGAGCAAACCTAACTTCAAGCGAAACTCGCCGCTTTGGAAGCATCAGATAAGTCAGCTCGCAGTCGTAGCTCGTATTTTTCTGATCATAACGTAGAGAAGCGCACCTCCACGTGGGTTTCAGAACAAAATGCCAACGAGACCACGGCAACCCAAGTAGACATGCCCGGTAGGGCGCCGACTGTCACCTTGAGTAATCCTCAAGGACTCTATTCACAGCCGGCCGCCCCTACCAACACGGTATCGTTCTACGTGCCCAATGTCAATCGTGCAAACCAAGCTAAACCCACACATATGAATTGCCTTCTGAATAATAAATACGACACCATGACACAACAGTTATTTGAACATTCTTCTTCCGACCCGATAACAAAGCTATCCCAAGCTATTAACGCTCTTTCCAACAGGCCAAAGAAACCCGAACTCGTCACGTTCTCGGGTGAAATCAGTCAATGGATGACGTTCAAAAGTAGCTACGAGAGAACTAAATCCGCTTTCTCTCCTTCAGAGAATCTAGACCACTTGAACAACGCAGTCCGCGGTCAAGCGTACCAGTCCGTCGCGTCGCTCTTGTGGACCTCCGGCGACCCCGACGACGTCGTGAAGGCCCTGGAGCAGACTTACGCTCGACCGGAGCTCCTCGTAGCCCGCGAGGTCACCGAGCTGCGCAACAGTCCTAAGCTAAGTTCCGCACAGGATTTAAACGACCTAGCCAATAAACTACGTAACTACGTTACGACCCTCAAGTTACTTAATCAACACGAGTACTTGTCTTCCCCGGAGCATTTGCGGTGCATTTTGGTTAAGTTAAGCGAGCACACTAGAGCCCGCTTTACGGATTTTGCCTCCATTCACTTACCAGAGGAACAAAATATAACAAAACTTGAATTACTGTCACAATTCCTCTTGGCCGAGGCAGACAAACAGTTAAAATATAATTTTGTTGCCGACAGTACATTCAAGGCGCCAACTCAACCGATGCACCAAACTTGCCTCGAACAAATAATTTGAAATTTCATTTAAAAAAGGAATCTGTACACGCTACGGTATCCAACGGCAAAACGTCTGAGCGCTGCACGTTTTGTAAGCAAGGGCCTCACGACATAAAGGCCTGCAAACGCTTCCTCGAGCTTTGCACTGACGATAGATGGCGCTGGGTCCGCGAATCAAAAACCTGTTACCGTTGCCTTAAGGCCAACCCGCATATTTGGAACAATTGCCGAGCGAAACGTTGTGGAGTTGACGGATGCTTAAGACGTCACAATGCACTTCTCCATGGCACGGAGACTGCCGGCACCAATGTTAGCGCGACATCAAGTGGACAATGTAACATGACTGAAGCGTCCTCTGGCATTTCAACTGGCTCCGTCAACGTTAATAATGTTGGCACCGCAAGCAAACATCCTGATAATATCGCAAATACTTCAGACTGTTTAATTAACGCTTCAGGATCCTTGCCGTCGACCGCACGCCCCCGTGGCCTGCTGAAGGTAGTCCCGATTGTACTCGAGGGTCCCGACGGCGACTTCGAGACGACGGCGCTTCTCGACGAGGGCAGCACGGCGACACTGATCGACGGCGAGGTAGCTGAACGCATTGGCGCGAAGCCCATCTGTCAGGAGCGTCTTCGCATCGAAGGCGTTAGTGGTATGAGCAAGGAACTTGACGTGAGTTACGTTGATTTCTATATTCGCGGCCGCGGCCATGCCGATCGTTACTTAATTAAACACGCACGGGCTATTAAGCCCCTAGGGCTTAGAGCGCAAAATCCTGACACGATAAATCTTACGCATTATAGTCACCTATCTGATTTAGCTAACGAACTTTCGTACTGCACCGACATTTCTCCTACGGTCCTTATCGGCGCGCCAGACTGGCATTTATCTTTAAGTCGTGAAGTTCGTAGTGGAAATAAAAATGAACCCGTCGCCTCCAGAACCTTGTTAGGCTGGGTACTCCATGGTGCAGTTTCTCTTTCATTAAAGCCACTCGAGTTTGTAAATCACACTTCGGACGACTTGGAGAGCCTTATAAAAAGTCAATATGACATCGATGCTCTAGGCATCACGAAAAGGAGTCCCCGCCCAAACGACAAAGACCAACGAGCGGTAGATGTCGTCGAATCCTCAATGCATCAGCTTGACGATGGCCATTTTGAAGTCGGTCTACCCTGGAAGAAAGATCTGCCGAAAATCGTTCCCGACAGTTACCCTCAGGCACTATCTCGCTTTAAGGCACTCGAACAACAGATGTCAAAGGACCCAGCGTTCGCTACAGCTTTCCAAAAATTTATAGACGACATAATCGACAAAGGCTACGCCGAGGAGTGCAATCCAGACACTTACCACCAGCGCCTTCCGCAAAACGCCTCTTGTGCCAACACAGACGGCTCGATTCGTTGGTACCTGCCTATTTTCGGTGTTTTGCACCCTCAGAAGAAGAAGCTCAGAGCAGTCCACGATGCGGCTGCAGCAACGAAAGGCATAAGTCTCAATAGCCTCCTCTTACAAGGACCTGACCTCTCGTCCTCACTTCTCGACATTTTGTTCCGTTTTAGAGAAGGTGCCGTTGCTTTAAACGGTGACATCAAGGAAATGTTTCCCCAAGTCAAAATTATCCCTAGAGACAGGGACGCGCAACGTTTTCTTTGGCGTGGTAAGGACGGCAACCTTAGAGAGTACCACATGTCATCCATGATCTTTGGTGCCGTATGTAGTCCCTTCATAGCGCTCTACATAAAAAACAAAAATGCAAAAACGCTGGAATCCAGCTACCCTACCGCTTGTAAGGCTATCATTGAAGACCATTACATGGACGACTACCTAGGCAGCTACCCCAGTATCGCTGACGCGGCGCAATTAGCCGCTGATGTTATCACGGTGCACAAAGCCGGCGGCTTCGAGATGCGCGCGTGGACTTCTAATCACGCGGAGGCGCTCTCACTCGTTCCCAAGGAACTTAGAAGTGTTTCCACATCTGACGTTTACCTGCCTCTCAGTAGTGAAGTCGGCGTACTGGGTGTCAAATGGAATCCAGGCCAGGATTCGTTAGGGTTTCGCACCGCGCCTCAGATACCGACTGACACTCTTACCAAACGCAAACTATTGTCAAGTGTCATGAAGGTCTATGACCCTCTCGGCCTCTTGATGCCAGTCGTCATCTGGGGCCGCATTTTGATCCAGAAGCTATGGCGGTCAGGCGTTAGTTGGGACACGCCCCTACCCGAAGCGTATGTCAGCGAGTGCGAGGACTGGTTCGAACAGTTGCGAATTGCGGCCAATATTAAAATTCCTCGCTGGTATATGACTAGGGCAGACGTGTCGGACGTTCAGCTGCACGTTGTGGCCGATGGTGGCGAACAAGCCTACGCCTGCGTGGCTTATTGGCGTCTCAGGTATAGCGACGACTCCGTGTCCACGTCACTCATTGGCAGCAAGGCTCGCGTCTCGCCACTGAAACTGGTGTCAATTCCTCGTATGGAGTTACAAGCAGCTCTTATAGCGTCGCGTTTTGCTCAAACTATTTTACAAGCTCATCGTTTGAAGCCCTCCGAAACCACTTTTTGGACCGACTCGACCACGGTCCTCAAGTGGATTCGGAGCGATGCTCGCGCGTTTAAGCCGTTCGTAGCGCACAGGTTGGGAGAGATCTTGGAAACTACCAATCCTTCTGATTGGAGGTGGATCCCGACCTCTCTCAACGTCGCCGACGACGCGACAAAGCCGAAAAAACTAAACCTAATCGCTTCTCATCGATGGTTCACTGGCCCGCTATTTCTAACGGAGCCGTCATGCACTTGGCCAACCGAGTGCGTTGCCGTTGAGGAGCCGAACTCACCAGACCCAGAGTTGAAGTCAGACGTGGTGGTCCTGTTCCTCACTACAACACCCTCGAGTTTACTACCGAACCCGACGCGATTTAGCTCTTGGCTGCGATTGCTACGCACCACCGCCCGTGTTATTCAGGGCGCACGACTATTTCGGCTAAAATTATCTCGGCCAATAGATCCAAATTCTAAATTGCACATAGACGGCACCGCATCCCCTCACCAACTGCACGCTGCGGATATAGTGGAAGCAGAAAAATTGGTCATCCGTCTAGCACAGATAGAGAGTTTCCCTGAGGATCTATTAGCCTTGAAATCGTCAAAGCCAGTGCCCAATAATAGTCGCATTAAGAAGCTCGCACCAGTACTAGACAGAGATGGTATGTTAAGACTAGACTCACGTATAAGGTCCGCCCCTGGAGTAAACGACAACATGAAGTCACCAATCATCCTCGACGGCCGTCACCATGTCACTCGACTCTTGATCCTGCATGAACATATCAAAGCGTCACACCAGTTTAATGAGCTCGTTTTAAACGAACTTCGCCAGAGATACTGGATATTAAAAGCGAGAAGCACGATCCGTGGCATAGCAAGCTCCTGCGTACGTTGCCGAAGATGGAAGAATAAGCCCATCCAACCACAGACTGGAGACTTACCACTAGAACGCCTGGACCATCACAAACGGCCGTTCACTCACGTCGGGTTGGATTATTTTGGCCCTATTTTGGTAACAATATATCGACGCAAAGAGAAGCGTTACGTCGCATTGTATACATGCCTAACAACCAGAGCGTTACATCTAGAAGTTGTCAATTCTCTTTCATCCGATGCAGCCATAATGAGCCTCAGACGCTTCATCGCACGCCGAGGATCCCCCACCACCATACTCTCCGATAACGGAACGAATTTTGTCGGGGCCTCTCGTGAGCTACGTTGTCTTCATGACGACTCCGTGAGGGAATATGCCACTAACCACAAAATCAACTGGCGCTTCATCCCACCCGCATCTCCATTCATGGGTGGCACATGGGAAAGACTCGTACGTACAGTGAAAGCAGCTCTCAGATCCTGCCTCACAAATCAAACAATAAAGGAAGACGTCCTGATAACGCTCCTTCTTGAGGCAGAAGCAATCGTCAACTCGAGACCACTTACCTACATTTCATCCTCCCCAGATTCCCCGGAAGCCATAACGCCATTTCATTTCGTCCTTGGCTCCTCATCCGTCGTACCTTGGACCTCATCATTGACTGACGCAGACCTAATCCGGCGGTGCGACTGGCGAAGAACGTTGCGACTCGCAGACCAGTTTTGGGCACGATGGCTTCGCGAATACCTTCCCACGCTCCGACCGAGAGGACCCACAAACATTGCCATGAATCTCGGCGAGGGTGATGTGGTGCTAATCGCCGACCCTACCCTCCCTCGCGGGCTTTGGCCACTAGGAAGGGTAGCGAAGGTTTACCTAGGACCTGACGGAGCGGTCCGCGTAGCAGACGTTCGCACTAGAGGCGGCACGCTGCGCCGACCGGCCCGAAAACTTATTTTACTGGAAGCCGCACCTCAGTCAGTGACCACCAGTTCTTAGTGTTCCACTGGGGGTCCGGAATGTTGGTGACTGGCTGCGGCGCGACCTTTTTATAGTTTTATTTGTCTTTTAATATGCTTTTTTTTTACGACTCATGTCAGTGGTTTGCTGTCGCTTGATCTGTCGGTCTTAAACTAAAATTGTAAACTAATATTATTAAATTCATATCTTTTATCCCGTGTTTCCATCAATTCTCATATAGTCTCCTCATACAGTCCACCACTAGATATCATTCGCCGATAACTTCGTCAATACTTCCGAAATCCGCAGAGAACTAATACGGAAGTGACCCTTAGTTTAGGTACATGTCTATGTACTTACTTCATCTTTTTTGCTCTATTACTTGCTCAGCTGCCAAAAAGTCATTTTTAGGGTTCCGTACCTCAAAAGGAAAAAAAACGGAACCCATATAGGATCACTTTGTTGTCCGTCTGTCTGTCTGTCTGTCTGTCTGTCAAGACCCTTTTTCTCTGGAAAGCGTGGAGGTAGCATGCTGAATTTAATATGAAATACTCAAGCCTGCGGTCCCTTGAAGCTGTGAAAAAATCAACCTTCTTAGTCAACGCAATCAAAAGATACAGTCATTAGAAAGGCTATTTCCATACAAATTGCCGAAATCCGAAAACCTAAAGGGTACTTGCAATTGTCCTAGAAACTTGAAATTTCGTATGAAGGTAGCACAACCACTCAGAAAAGTCTCAAAATCTTAATTTTTTATGTCTGTCTGTCTATGTCACATACCAATATACACTGCCAACGACATCTAGCGTCGAATAGGAGAACTTTGTGGATGGCGCGCGGGCTCGAGATCATTAATGCTTGTTCATCTACTCGCCACAAGATGGCAGTAAAATCCTAAGCAAAATATAGGAACAGGGCTTTGCTAATACTGGACAACTTAAATCACTGGGGAAAAGCAGGGAAATCTTTGTATGGAACCCTCATGCACGAGTCCGACTCGAACTTGGCCAGTTTTTTACACGGAAAGCTCACGTCAAAAATCAAAATCACATTAAAACCATTTAGGTACGTTCTTACAAACAAACAAACAAATGATAATAAAAAAAAACTCCCACAATAATGGAAAAACGTGCACACAATAAAATAAACATTTACCAACGACCGTGACCGAAACGGTCATAGTCTGTATTTTTTTGGCACAGGAAAGCGAGTGCTATCTCCCATGTGAGTGCTCTGTGGAACATGGTTATAGGAATACAGGGTGTTCTCTTTTCCGTTAGGCAACTCAAAAGACTGTGACTCGGGTATTTTATTCATTCACGAAGTGTAAGGTGTTCTTAGTCACTGAAAACGTGCATGCACCTTTGTTTGAATACAAAAGAAAAAAAGTGGAGTTTCAGGTAATCTTTGCGTGAGATTGAGACTGCGCTAAGAAGCGTAGCGAGTTCAGAGGCATTTATCCTTACAAAAATCGGGCAGGAGCATTTATTTAAAAACCGGCAAAAGCGTATCGGGCCATGCCTAGTGTAGAGTACTGTTAATTGTTACTACAAAGAAATGCAGTACCTATAAAAAGGGCGTATCTCCATGGTACTTACGTCCTTTTGTTGAGAAGCAATAACTCAACAACGGTAAATCCGATCATGTTGAAAATAATTGTAATTGAAAGTATTTATTAAGCGTTACCCTTGCGATTCTTTTCGTATTTTTTGGACCTACGGATTAGAAGATAAGGGAGGGGGAGATCGGACACAATTTATGCAACTTTCGGAGCGATTGTTTACGAAAATATTCGCTTAATCAAAGAAAACTCTTTAGAACCCCAATTGTTCTCTCTATTCTTAAAAGAGTTGTCGAAATATTATGTGCCACACGTTGACGTTTGATGATTTTTTTTCAACTTTTGTTACATGTTGGTAGATATGGAGTAATGAAATAAAACAGATCACTCACATTCACATATCTATATAAGTCGAGTTTAGCCTGACATGTTTCGGACTAATTCGTAGTCCTTCTTCTGGGAGTTAGTTCACATTGAACACCACATAACAGGCAAAACAGAAAAGAAGGCATAAAGAAAATACAAGGTAGCAATGGGCGGCCTTATCGCTACAGAGCGATCTCTACCAGGCAACCAAAACCAAGGGTATGGAGTGCCCCCTAGAAATATTTATTTTTGTTATTTTACTACCAAACTAAGTAGCGGCATCTACAAGACACGTATACTCCAAATTTCATTAACGTCCCTCTTATAGTTTTCGAGTAAAATACCTGTGACTTACGGACGGACGGACATGACGAAACTATAAGGGTTCCGTTTTTGCCATTTTAGCTACGCTACGGAACCCTAAAAAAGCTTCCGCCCCATCACCATATCCTCCTCCGAATTGGGTGCCCTGCGTTATAACAACGCGCTGAGGGCTGTTGCCACAATTCAAGACAAAGCCTCCCTACGTTCAACCTATAGATAAATTAACGAGACCCTGTTCTGGTCGTTGTACGTTTTACCACAGTGTAAATAGCTTATACCTACCAGTGGTCCGACGCCTTTGATGTTTGCATAAATGCCGACACCGCAACCGCATGGCCAAAGCACCAAGGAGGGCGAAAGTTCCTAACTAATCGGGCAGTGGCGGCGTATGCAAGGGGGCTCGCCCTGCCCGCCCCGCACCCCGCACCCCCCGCACGATTGCCCTGTCTAGAGGCCTTCGTCGGACGACTGTATAGACTGTGGTTTTACGTTGAGATAGACGTTGCATTTGTGAGTTTTGCAATTTATGACAATGTTTTTTGAGCGTCTATAGTGTACATAATCAACAGCCAAGTGTAGTGAATGGCAAAACATACGTCTCGATCGCGTTTGCGTTACGTTTGTCAAATAGTATGAGAATTGTTTGTTGTCTATACGTGCCACTAGTGGCACTGCTAATGTGCCCATAGTAATTCAGACATAAACGCAAACGCGATCGAGACGTTTTTTTTGGTCGTTGATTACCTACACTAGACGCTCTGCAAGACTAGAGTTACTGAACCTTTAAACCTTTGGCCTCATCTGCACTTTCTGTCAGGTGGGATATCTGATCACTAAACAGTATTTGTAAAAAGAAGGAACAAACATACGTACATACATACATAGGCTGATAAACATATTACCCTCCTTTGCGTTTCGCAGTCGAGTAAAAAGCTGCCGCCCCATCACCATATTCTCCTCCGAAGTGGGTGCCCTGCGTTATAACAACGCGCTGAGGGCTGTTGCCGCACTTCAAGACAAAGCCTCGCTACGTTCAACCTATAGATAAATTAACGAGACTCTGGTCTGGTCGTTGTACGTTTTACGTTGAGACAGACGTTGCATTTGTGAGTTTCGCAGTTTATGTCATGGTTTCTGAGCGCCTAGTGTAATCGCCGACCAGCCCAAGAAATACGTCTCGATCGCGTTCGCGTTTAACAATTCTCATACTATTTGACACTTTAACGCAAACGCGATCGAGACGTATTTTGTGCTTTTTGATTACACTACGTCACATAAGTTTTCTCGATGACGATATGATAACGTTATTACTCGATTCTTGGTGAAAAACTTGTGCTCGGCCTACTGAACACTTCGACACTGCAAAACTCACACAAATGCATTGTTTAGACAAAAATCAAATAACTAATTTAGTTTACCCAGAGCAATTTTAAACGCTTTGGCGCTTACGCCCTGCGTTTTAAGCGTATTTTGACTAACCTTTTTTCTATTGAGACACGCGTTACTGTATAGCGCTGTCCCGCTCGAGTGAATAAACTCCGCCCCCAAAAGTAGCGAATTAAATTATCATTAGCTACATTCTACAGACTTAAACAATTATCAAAGTTAACTAAACCCGAAGCGATCGTGCGAACATCGACCTATTGTGCACGAGAACAATGTATTCGTAGTATCGCAACCCGGGACCACCACCCTGATTCCACACCACTGCCTTGGGAAAATCAATCCGGCCCTTAGAGCATTTGATGGAGGTTATTTTTAGGATGCGGCGATTTTATGATACATTGCGTGTGCTGAAAATTACCTAATGAGCAGTATGCGGCCTGATGGTGCAATGAACAAAGAATTTGCTTGCTGCGTCGCCGGTAATGAAGACGCTAGTCGGGGCGTAAAGGTTTGATTGAAAGGGATATTATTTTGTGCAGGGGACACGAATTTCGACATTGTTAAGTCAATTGCTTATTATATTAATGTACCTACCTATAACTTTTTATTTATTAAGAAATACCTCCATCTCAGCATGGTCCCAAAGACGCTGATAGGGTTTCCTCGCTGTATTAGCGATGCTGATACGCTTTGTGAGGAAGCTGCCAGCTCTTCAGTACTTAGTGGTGTCCTAAGGAATTTTTGATATTATTTTCATTAAAATGTGTCCTTGAGACCGGACCCAAGGTACAAAGGCACGGACATGGAATGGTACAAAGTTGTATTCGGAGACGAAACCTCTGTAGTTCTTTGTCTCCGTTTTAGAGCAAGCGGGTCACCTGATGGTAAGCGATCACCGCTACCCATGAGATACAGCAACCCCAAGAGAGTCACTAGTCCGTTGTCGGCCTTTAAGGAGGAATCGGGCCTCCGCCACTCTCACTGATCGAACGAAATGCAACAGGGGTGCTGTTTCACGCCGATTTTCTGCGAGAGTGTGGTATTTCCCAATTTTATTATTAAGTGTTTTAGTTTTACTTTAATACATTTTATTTGTTATTTCGTTTAAATATCAATTTACTGCAAAAATCATTTTTCACGTTTTAATTATTACAAATTGTTTAAGTTTGCTATTTCGTTTGAACTATTTTTAATTTGGACTACCTATTTACAATGCCTGCTTTCTAATTTTACTCTTTTAATTTTGCCTATACCCACTTTTTCATTAAGCGAAATGTATTTTTTTTTATACAACGAGGAAGGCAAGCGAGCAAGTGCCCATAGACACCCGCAACTCCGGAGGGTTTGCAGATGCGTTGCCAACCTAGAGGGCTAAGATGAAATGCCTCTTGTGCCCGTAATTACACCGGCTGTCTTACTCTCCACACCGGAACACAACAGTGCAAGCACTGCTGCTTAGCGGCAGGATTAACGAGTAAGATGGTGGTAGCGATCCGGACGGACCTCGCACAAGGTCCTACCACCCGCAATTTCTTTTGAGAAACTTCTTCTTTTTCTCTTAAGAATATTTAAACAGATTTACTGCCAAATTCTTCTATTATGTTACCTTACTGTATGGTTGTCGTTGTACAGAAGAGTTCATAGTTAAGGATAACTTAATAGTCAGTGGTCAATAAAAAAAACGTAAAACTTTCATAAAAAAATACTTAGGTATACTGCGTTGTCGTAAAAACGTAACGGCATTCAAAGTGTAATAATTATACTGGGACTAAAATGTAGGTAGGTGTAAGTGTGTGTATGTGATAAAATATATGTTTGTACGTCAGGCAAGCCGTCGGGGATAATCGCATTTATCAACAAACAAGTTAGGGCACGCTTTGAAGACACTGTTCTTAGTTAGAAATTAATTATGTTTTGAGGCAATGTTGGAGATTAAAATGAGCTGCTACCTTGACTTCGATAAATCATTCATCACACGTTTTGTTGTTTTATTAACATAACCCCCGACGGAAAAGAGGGGTGTTATAAGTTTCACCGTTATATGTGTGTGTGTGTGTGTCTACCTTTGTGCCTCTCTGTGGCACCGTAGCTCTTAAACGAGTAAACTGATTTGGATGCGATTTTTTTATTTGAAAGCAGCTTTTCTAGCGTTGGTTCGGAGTTGGTTCGTGGCTACTCTAGCGTTGAAGTGTCAGTGGACTAGTTAGTGAAGATTTACGCTGCCTCTTCTGTACTACAGGTAACCCTAAGTTTTTACCCGACTGTCGACGGAGAGTTATGCTTTTCGAATGTACTGTAGGGCGCTATACAGCCTCCTTTGAACATATGCTTCGCCTCGTTTTATAAAAACACACTCGTGTTTTAAGGACCCTCATTCTGTAGCATAACAGTTGCATAAACTTATAATAATCATTGCCGCAAATGTAAACTGTGTCGTTCCGCCTTACCCAAAACGTGGCCTGCAAACGGCGAGCAATTAATCCAGATCTCAGCATCACTATACAACAAACCGTAACAATTAGATGCGATGATTGATGTTGCAAATATCACGTGATTGAAGATGATAAAGATATGAACATCCATTTCAACGCGATATTCGTATTAGCTTATGATATAATAGCTTATTACAACATTACAAGCCGTGATAGCCTAGTGGTTTGACCTATGCCCTCTCAAGCAAAGGGTCGTGGGTGTAAACCCCGGCCCGCACCTCTGAGTTTTTCGGAATTTATGTGCGGAATTACATTTGTAATTTATCATGAGCTTTTCGGTGGAGGAAAACATCGTGAGGAAACCTGCACACTCCTGCGAAGCAATTCAATGACGTGTGTGAAGTTCCCAATCCGCACTGGGCCCGAGTGGGAACTATAGCCCAAGCCCTTTCATTGTGAGAGGAGGCCTGTGCCCAGCAGTGGGACGTAAAAAGGGCTGGTGATGATGATAGCTTATTATGGGTCGCAACCACCATTTTACTCGCTAATCCTGCCGCTAAACGGCAGTGCTTGCACTGTTGTGTTCCGGTATAGAGAGTAAGACAGCCGGTGTAATTACGGGCACAAGAGGCATTTCATCTTAGTTCGATAGGTTGGCAACGCATCTGCGAGCCCCCGGGTGTCTATGGGCAGTGGTGATTCACTTACCATCATGTGACCGACTTGATCATTTTCCTTCCTTGTCGTATAAGAAAAATAATACTGTAATGCCCGTTTTCACCAACGACTCCTAAAATTTAAGGGATCCCTTAGCTCTTTTAGGGGACACCTAAGATCAATTTCCGTTTCACCAACGCTTAAGTAACACCTACCTGCTTAGGGGGTCCCGTAAGTTTAGGGGGTCGAATATTGACCCCCTAGCGCTAAGTGACAGTTCGCGCAGTCGCAGATGCGTTTTAATTTTTATAGGTTATCGTGCATTTGTTATGCAATAATTAACTTGATTGATAATATTTATATAAAATGGAAGGCTATTTAAATGATTTTGTAGAGTTTGGAAGCTGTTGAATAAATAGATTAGTTATTTAGATCAGACTGAAATTCAGATGATTTATCAAAGTATGATAGGTACTAAAGATTTTGCATAATGTCGCAAGAAAACGTGCTTTTCATACTTGAAAAAATTTAACATTAGAGGTATTTGGAATATAAGAATAACCCACAACAGAAGAAGAATAGTTCTGTATAAAGGAAGGCCTCATCGCAGTTGAACGAATGCCTAATACTAATTATCCATCATCAGTCTATTCTTGACCCTCAGAATACAAAACAAACCAGAAGCCGAGTTCAATCATAACGCCGCGCACTGTGTCAATTTATTATTGATTTCGCTATCCGTTTACACTTAAAATAATAATCCTATTCTGTTTTTTTATAAACCCAACGGCATTTCTGCATGTAGGAACCACATCAGAAGCGATTAATTAACATGCGCGCTCGCGGGTTGTGGTCTGTTCTGTATTATACGGGTTTCAAAGAAATCGAATAACACAATACTTTGAAAATATGTACAGTTCATGAATAAATTATCAGATAGCTAATCATTCCAGTTTCAGTCAATGAATGCTCGCTAATAAACTACAATCATCGCACCGAAAGTTCGAAAAAAAAATTGATAGTTATAAACTGTTCTGATTTTTCTGGATGGCAAAGATAATGCCATACAGCCTAGTCAACATTTAAAAATAAGAAATAAGACGACAATTTAGTATTAATTATATATCTGTATAGTTTTTCTATGTTTTTATAATGTTGGTTTAATTTTTTACAGACGATTTTTGAAGTTATTTCTCTTAAAAAAAATTATCGATACAAAACCGGTTTTAGAAATCACTATAGCTAAAACAAACCGTCACTTAGTTAAGTAACCCCTATTAAGGCGTTACCTAAGATGGTGAAAACGAAATTAGGTTAGGGAGAGATATAAGGGGCCACTTAGGATAGGGGTCCCCTGACTAGGTGATGACTTAAGTGTCGTTGGTGAAAACGGGCATAAGATATATTGCAGCAAAAGTGGTCGGAAATATATGACCACTGTTTTAAGCAAAGGCGTTCTCAAAAACCTAACCAAATTAGGAAAGTTTTCAAAAACCCTCGACATTGTCATTTCAAAGTTCAATATTTCAAAAACGGGTGAACCGGTATTCGATCTATGTAGGTATGTATCTGTCTGTGGCATTATGATGCCACAGACAGAATGCTCCCAAACGGAATGACTGATTTCGATGCGATTTTTTCAATCGAAAGCTAGTCTAATCGAGATGGTTCTTAGCTAAGTTTCTTAAAAAACCTTTTTAATTATGGGTTGAAATTATTATACATTTTTTTCCAATATTGAAGTAGATAATATATTTTAGAATCTAAAAGAAACATAGCCCAGCGCCTTACAAGGGTGTACTTTTTTACAGTCCTACAAATAAACTTTTTTTTAAAGACAGAATAATACAGTCACGTACAAGAGTTACCCGTGATCACGGATTCTCCTGGCGTATACTTGTCGAACTTCGAACACTGAGTACTTTGAAATGTGACCTTAATGGAAAAACTTCGACACGACTCACTGAGCTGATTGGGCTCCGCCACCATTGCCTTTTAGGGTTATCGAAAGTTTTTTTTTAGATCCATCAGACGTATCTCAAGCAGTAGGTACGAACTAAAAGTAGTGGAAATGGTGACATGTTGAACGGTTGTTGTAGTGCTTCGATAATGGCCTCGTGGAGAGTGCCGAAACGCGTGAGCGTTTAGTTTAGTGGTGGTGGTGATGGTTTGGTCTATATGGCATGTGTTGGTTTGTGTAGCAGTGGAGTGGTTTTGTTGTGTTGCATGGTCGCGGGTGAGCAAAGTAATTGTTTTTAGTTCATAAATATGGACCTCCGCAAAGTAACGCCTGATTCAATTAACCAGTAGGTACGACTGTCTTGTCAAAGGTACACACATAGAAATACGTCACCTGTCTGTGTAGGTGTGGCTAGCACGACTGTCCGCGACTAAGCTTGTCGCGCGAGATTATATTACCCGTCCTGTTGCATTCTGAGTGACAGAAAAGGACGGGCAGTTGTTCTCGTGCGAGATAGAACTCGCACTGTGAGTTGTGCTAGATCTGCAGTAGGAGTACTTACTAACTTACAGTTTCTTCCGCAGTTTTCTGTTCCTAATTACGCTGACGAAGTTTCTAAAGTCTGTTGCATACATACAACTTCCAACTCTCTTCTTTAGCACTTCGGTCCCCAGGCATAACATCTGCCTGGAGACAGATCTCTCTTATGTGCCCACATACTCAATGAAACCAGAAAACACAGAAGACCAGAAAAATATGACCAGATGACACATCTTTTACACTAGTAGGGTTAGTACTAACTTTCGTTTAAATCGTTGTTAATAATTATTCCTTCGTACTCCGCGTTCCCCTTCAGAAACGATGAAAGTGCGAGGCAGGCCTAATTTATAAAAATATTTCTATCGAGGATTTTGTTTACATACACTTTCATTTTTGGGGTACTCAAGACGTATAGTTAGTCTTTAAATGGGTTGAAATATGAGATCTTTATTTCAAATATTAAACGAGATATTTGGAATCTAAATAGAGCAATGATATTTAGGCCCTGGTTGAAGCGGCTGTATTTTTATTCATTTATAATGTTGTCACTGAATAGTATACTATTTGCCAACACCAACTTATACTACTAGTGCAAAGTTTTTTGCTAGTGGATATTACGTAGCTTTTAGTAGCTTGGTTTTTACAAAATGGACGAATAATTCCAACCATTTCGCTGTAACTGCATAAAAGTACTCAATCTTAGTTCTTTACAAATGCAAACACTGTAAATATTAAAACATTACCTCTATTCTTTGTTCTCAGTCCAAACTGAATAAGTTTCCAGAGTAAATCTATGTTCAACGAGGATTGGCTGCAGCCGGCCTTGTTTAACTTTGCGAGAACTAGATGGAGCCTAACGTAAAGCTAACCAACCCGGGTCTCTCTTAACTTCACTCTAAAACCTGAGCCTCTACTCCGAACTGCGAAATTCGAAGTACGTATCTGTGCCCTTAGTGTAATCAAAAAGCACAAAATACGTCTCGATCGCGTTTGCGTTAAAGTGTCAAATAGTATGAGAGGGCACAGTGTAATCGCCGACCAGGCCAAGAAATACGTGTCGATCGCGTTCGCGTTTAACAATTGTCATACTATTTGACACCTTAACGCAAACGCGATTGAGACGTATTTTGTGCTTTTTGATTACACTAAGGGCACTGAATTGTTAAACGCGAACGCGGTCGAGGCGTATTTCTTGGCCTGGTCGGCGGTTACACTAGGCGCTCTGACAATCCCGCTCACACCAACATAAGCTAACACGAAAGCGAAAGGGATGGTCGGACTTCGGAGTATAGGTTCGGTTTTCACTATCGTGCGAGAGATTACATGAGAGTGTAAGGCTTAACGCGCACGGGTGACTTTTGTCGCCGTGACATTATTGGTGCACTGTCGTTTGTCAAGAATATGAAAAATGGCTTTTTATGTATAACAGGAAAACTTTGATAAATTTTGACCTCGTAAGTGAAATCAAATAGAAAAAAACGAAGTTTTGAGGTAACAAACATTAAACCATTAGTAGTTTTATTTACTTTGTAGTTTTAATCCATTGCACATTTGTTTTCAATAAATATGTTTATAGGTTAAATTATTTCATAGTTTTATTTCATATTAAAAAAAAAAGTACTTACTTTTACCTAACCGATTTTGATAAAATTTTATTGGGCCACCTCTGAAGTAAGTACCCTTTCAAACAAAAAAGCATCATCAAAATCGACTCTTAAGTGGCCGAGTAATCGCGTAATAAACGAAAAAAAAAGAGTCTTTTGTTTTGCCGCGAAAATTCCGATCTCTGAGGTCCGAGTACGAACATTCGAAACCTGCGTAACGTAATCGAGTAAATAGTAAACATTATCGAGAAAGTATGACGTTTGTAACAGCGCCCGCCCGTGAGCGTATTTGGAATTAAAATTTAGTACGAGGTTTCTCGATTTCTATACGAGTATAACGCTACGCAGGATTCGTACAGTAATTAGGTAGAGCGCGCAATGACCCTAGCTACCAGTAAAACTTTTAACTAATTCCAAATCATTTGCATTATAAGAGTTAATTTCAGATTACCTCACCCTTTGGCCAACGGAGCAGTTTAAAATGTAATGTCATTCTAATTTTACAAGTAACGGATTAAATTAATTTGCTCCTCCGCGAAGTAGTGCAGTATAGTCATGCAAAATAGCCTCGTCTGCGCGGAGTATTTATTTTCATGCACAAATTTTCCCGCCCTCCCTCCGCAAATTAAAAATAAAATAATCAACGCAAACGCTGCTAAGCCCACAACCAAAACTACCACCACCAGTAAAAAAACACAGCAAATTAATTTAATCCGTTACTTGTAACATGGACCTCCGCAAAGTTACGCCTGAATCAATACAATATTCTAATTTTAGGTTTGATTTGTTTGAAAACTAGTCTGGTGGCTAGTCAAATGGAACTGATATTCTCCTCTTCTTCTCTTCTTTTTCAGGCTTTTTCTATCCACTGCTGGATGTAACCCTCTCCTAATCTCCTCCACTCCGACCTATTCTCCGACTTCCTGAGCCAATACGGTCCGGCGTAACTCTTTAAGTCATCCGACCATCTCATCTGGGGTCTGCCCACACTTCTTTTTGTGGTCCGCGGTCTCCACACCAGCACTCTATGGGCCCAACGATTATCCACTCGACGTGCCACATGCCCTGCCCAGTTCCATTTCAGATATTAATATTAATAAATACTTATTTAAGCTTAGATTTTGAGTTTGTTCCTATCATCAAATTAAACTTCGTAAACTGTTCTTAGTTTGAAGCAAGGAAAATTTAACCAAGAGGACTGCCATGTACATTGTTTTTTATTTGAGTCCATAGATGACGCTATTGTTTTAAGTAAAGGTCCAAGTGTCATGCGAAATTAATGGTACGTAGAGACTTTTATAAAGTTAGTGAAACTAGCTACAGAAGTCTTATTATTTTTCAATACAGTTGCTCAAAAAGTGATATTTTATGTAGCTACATAGGTACGCATCATGCGGAAAGTTGTATTTTTCGTACTAGTGCTTTTTACTTTTCCAAGGCACCGGCGGCACTCCTTCCTCCGCCTCGGCGCCAGCAGGTGGTGGCTGGCCATCTCTTGTTGGCCAACCCCCTCTTTGTCATGTTTTCGCGAATGTATTAAAAAACGTCGCTTAGTACACGTGCTGAAGGTTCAGTTTCGCTCGTCCCGAGTCTCGACCCTCGCCTGTCGGCTCGGGCCTGGACACTTCGGGACTCGTAAAAAATGACAGGCACCTTCCGCACTTATATCAAAAAGTACTATTAAAGGGACGCGACATTGACATAGACATTGGCAGTCCTGTTGGTTTTATCTTCCAAGGGAAAGGTTCGTAGTTTATGTAACGATGTTTGTTGTGTTAGGATTTTAGGGGCGAATCTGGTGAACTTCATTAAAAATGAATATTCTTGGCCTTTGCTACGTTGAAGCCAGCCAACTGTAAAGATATAGGAAGCACAACGCCTAAACTCGTACATAGTACATCAGCGCACTAAAACATGACCCTATAACATGCACAACTAACAACGCATGCGCATGTACACATGACACTCGTGCCAAACTATCCCGCTCAGCCATGACGGTGTGTCATGAAGTATGGGTTTTTAAAATGTATGCTTACCAAAAAGCATTTTAATTTTTAATTACATGAAATATCTCAACAATCAATCAATTATAGATAATTATAAAAAATAATCCCCTTATCACACATTGATTTAGTTGCGATTGTAAATCAAAAATATCGAGCTGAAGATTATCTTACAGTAGAGGAGAACTCGTCAGTTACACACAATGTGTCTGGCGATTTTTGTTGTGGTGACTCTGTTATCTGTGGCATTTGCTGGCCAGTCGCCACATGCAGATCTCGTTGATCAGTTTCAGAATTCTCCAGATGGCTCGAGGTTCTCCACTGATATTTATGAAGATGCCAGGCTTGACATAGTAAGTGGGAATATAATTAACTTGGCTTAAGCATCGATTGGGAAGCCATTGGCTGCGGGTAGCACAAAACTGATGGACGTGGAGATCTTTGAGGAAGGCCTATGCCCATCAGTGGACGTCTTCCGACTGATATGATGGTGATGATGAAGCGTCGACTATTAGTATTGGCAGTAGAAGTCCATGAAGAGCATTAAAATACAATACAATGAGCATGATGACCAGATGATCTATAGTAGTTAGAGAACGTGATTACGAAGCTTGAGACCTCACCGCGGTTTCGATCCCCTATCGGAGCAGATATATCTGTATGACGGATACTAATATTTGCTCTAAATAATAAAAGCAATTTACAATGACATTAAATCTAAGCTAAAACTAAATAAACTAAAACTTAAAATTAAATTAAATCTAAATAAGGCCCCCGTAGCATGGTGCCCAAAAGGCTGGCAGCGTTGCCACGCTGAATAGCGATGCTGATTCTTTGAGAAAGAAAACTGCCAGCCCTTTGGTCACAAGTTGCATCGACCAAGCGCTTTTGCAACTCTGAAGTATTTGCTCTCGAGTCTTGTATTTATTATGTATTTTTGTACGTACTTATCTGTATAAGTAACGCTTCATTTAGCACTAGGTCAATGGTATCAATTGTCCCACTATATTGTAAAGCAATAGGCAACATTATGGCAACAAAGCGATCAGACAGAGAGACATTGCTGGGTTACAAAAGATTCTGCCGGGATGTCCTGCGCTGATGTCCGTCTCCACGCCTCCCTATCTATATCTCCCAGGTGGAGCTAAGGGCCGCTGATGTCCGTCTCCACGCCTCCCTATCTATATCTCCCAGGTGGAGCTAAGGGCCGCTGATGTCCGTCTCCACGCCTCCCTATCTATATCTCCCAGGTGGAGCTAAGGGCCGCTGATGTCCGTCTCCACGCCTCCCTATCTATATCTCCCAGGTGGAGCTAAGGGCCGCTGATGTCCGTCTCCATGCCTCCCTATTCTGCGCCGCCTCCCTACTGTTACCCCCCTTACCTTACCTTACCTTGTTACTACTTACTTGTTGTTACTCCCCTTAGAATTAAATACCTTATTTAATTTTCTAAACTTCCTAAAAGAGCAACTGAACCTACAGATAGATACGTTGAATTTGGGGGATCTTAATTAGAAACGTTCGTTTTTCACACGAAGTCTTGTCATCTTTCGCCCAGGAAGGTCTATTGAGAAAATACCGGTACCCATTGGAATCCCACAATGTTGTGACATCCGATGGCTACATCCTGACTGCTCACCGGATCCCCCATGGCAGGGACAGGAACAACCAGCCAGGACCCAGGCAGGCTGTTCTGGTCATGCACGGCCTCCTGTCGTCATCTGCTGACTTTGTGGTGCTAGGCCCTGGAAATGCTTTGGGTATGTGGCTTGATAATCTTGAAAATCTCCCTGTTGACGTTGCCAGATATTTATGCTTAATATTTCATGACCGAATTGTTACGAAGTATAGTATCAAATAAAATACTTCCCTATTAGTGTACAAATGTCATTCTGCACTTACCTTCGTTATTGATCGGAAAGTGTGTTCAGAAAAGCGCCTCAAAATTCACTATGTTCATATACTTTTATGCCATCAGGTTACTATCTCGCCGAGGAAGGCTACGACGTCTGGCTCCTCAACGCTCGGGGGAACACCTTCTCAAGAAACCACACCACCATGGATCCTGACAGACGAGGAGATGCCGAGTTCTGGATGTACAGCTGGGACGAAATAGGCCATTTGGACCTGCCGGCGTACATCGACTATATTTTAGAGACTACTGGCCAAGAAAAAGTCCATTACATTGGACACTCGCAAGGAGGAGCTGCTATTTTAGTCTTGACATCCTTGCGACCTGAGTATAACGAAAAGTTCATATCCTTCCAAGGCCTTGCACCAGCAGCCTACTACCGAAATAACGAGCAGATTTTCTACGTCGGACTGTCCCAGTTTGAGAGGACTTTGGACGTAAGTCAAATGATGAAAGGTTTTATTTTGTTTCTATTGTTATTAAATCTGATCTTAAAACAATTGACATTTGCACATTTGCAGTGGCACGTTTAGATTGACCAGTTGTAATCTGTTCTTAGGAAGTGTTCTTAGGAACCATGCTATCGATTTTAGTGATAAGAAAAACTGCATACATAGATTTAAAAAACTTGTACTCAGTTCGGGAATCGAAGTTCAGGCACCCGTGATACACAGATTTTCTGTATAACATTTGCATCATTTGTTAACCTAGAGGGCAATTTTTCAAATCAATTTTTATCTTATCTTATCTTACATTTAAGTTAATAAATCAATAAGAAGAATGTTGAAGAGGATTGACGAGTAATAATTGATCAAGTTGTGTCATGGGTTAGTTGTCACTAGAAAGAAATACTTAAATAGCTGGTTTATTGGTTTAATTGTACGTGTGTAGTTACATTATAAGTTTGTATTTGTGTTTATATGTTTCAGGCCATCGCCCGTAGATTAGGTATTGGTGAAGTGCTGGGCCAGAGTAACATTCTCTCCTTCTTCACATCCAACTTCTGTCGCGACGGTTCAGCATTACAGAATCTTTGCATGTTTCTCTTCGTGAACGACCAGAACGCTGATTATTTCAACTCGGTAAGTAGGCGTTAGAAATCGGAACACCTAAAAACACCGAAAAGTCGTAATTCCGAAAGCATCATTAGTCCGAATTATCACTATTCCGAAGCCTAATGAGCGAAAACTTTGGTGTATAGTCAGCAGCAATAGATGCTAAGCAACCGAAGCGCTCACAATTATCTAAGCACGGCTCTATTGTTGTAGACATAGAGCTTGTGCAGATCATTGTGAGCACTTCGGTGGCTTAGCAACTATTGCTGCTAACTGTACATGATTTTGAAAATATGTATAAGTAAAAAAATAAATTAAAACCACGGCGGAACTTAGTGTTCGGAATACAGGAAATTCGGACTCGATGCTTCGGAATTAAGTATTTAGTGTTTATGTGGCGTAGGTACCCATTGGGAATATTTCAATAAAAGTTTAATCGAAGACCATCATCTCTTCTATTCTTGTTTTATTTCAGACTATGCTACCCGTCTTCCTCGGGCACGCGCCTGCTGGTGCAGCCTTCCGCCAAGTTCTGCACTTCGCCCAAGGCATCAAGTTTGGCACATTCAGCCGCTACCATTTCGGGTCATTAAATAACCTGTACATCTATGGCCGAGTCACCCCTCCTCCATACAACCTGGACAGAGTCACGGTTCGGTCGTATCTCCACTACGGACTAAATGATGCCGAAACTAACTATAGGGACATTTTGCTCCTGTCTGAGGTTTTGCCAAATGCTAGGGCGATACAGGCCCCCAGATCGTCGTTTACGCATTTTGATTTCGTCTGGGGGGTCGACGTTAAAGAACAGGTTTATGATACCGTGTTAGAAATGATGAGAGAAGCTGAGAGGCTTGACCAGGGCTTGACTGACACTTAACTAGTGATTAAGTTTTTTTTAAAAAGCTTTTATGTAACTTACCGTATTAGTATGTTAGTTTGTTAGAGGGCCCATTAAAAGGCAAGCAATCAATCAGTCAGTCAAATCTTCTAGTGGTTGGATTAACTTAAAATTTGGTACTCGTGTATGGAGCTTCGATGACAATGTAATGTGCATGTGACTTCAAGCTGGTCTGAAGATGAGGGAAGGAGCCTAGTGAGAGGAATGTATTGATATCATCAAGTGAATTCGGCGACTTTGGTCTAATTGAAAGCGTGTTTTAGCCAGCATTTTTTGAATATTTAATTGAACTGGCATGCAGGGAGATGGTGAGAGAAACGTGATGACGATATTGAGGAAATCAGCCGAATTTAGGCTCATCAAAAGCGTTTGTTCTGGTCCAACAGCACAGTGTACACAAAATTCAAGTGTACAGTCAACAAAAAGTACAGTCAGGAAATAAAGCTTGTTTTAAAAATTAAATTTGTATGGTTAGGTTATTTAAATACATGTTTTTAAATTGAATTTGGATTCATTTCTTTTAACTTTTGAAAAGCTACTTACCTATTCATAAAATAAAAATCACATACGATTCTGCGTTATTTTACCACTTTATTAATTAGTGCTTTAAATGATTGCGCATTCTTTTGGAGTTTACCTCTACTCGCATAAAGACTATAGTCATAATTTCGAATGTCGTTAACTTAACGCATACAATTCTTACTCATAGACTTTGTTACTTCATCTATCAAAAATCAATATGGACCCAATCTGATGTGAAATTAGAAATTATTTTTGCAATTGCATTAGGTACAATACAACATAAATTTTTGTTCTTTATGGAATAGTACACTGACATAACAACAAAATAAACAGGCAAGGAACACTACTACGTTAAAGGTACACTATAGTGAAAAATTGTTTTTCACGGCCAGGCCAAAAACAATCTTATGACAATGTGAACAAATGAACGAAATGAACAAAAGGAATTTGGGCGTAATATTTCAGGAATTTGTATGAAATGAGGTAAATATTTAAGAACTTTAAAAAAGTAAGAAAATCAAGTACCTAACTGTTCATTATTTCGTGGGGAAGATCATAAAATTTCAAAAGTTTCGGTAAAACACAACATAGTCACAGATAAAAAGAAATTGATATGACAGGCAGAGGCTTCAACCTTTTTATGACAACGTTCCATTCCATTTAGTTGAGGAAGGTGTCAAAAAGATTGAATATTGTATTGTACCAGAATGCAGCAGTCCTTTTTCATAAGTAAGAAAACAATGGATTAACAAAATTATCGTACCAGAACTAGATCAATCTAATCATGGAGGTATTATCAGTTGTCAGTAAAATAATTAATTACTTAAAATTTCCTTCCTCAAAATGGTAATTTGTTTATCTTCCATTCTAGATAGTGATTGATAAATTTGACATAAGGATGTTACTCCTATGGTGTATTTATTTGTGCCCAGCAGTGGGACGTAAATAGGCTGAAGATGTTGATGGTCCTCAATTTTAGAATGAAGTAGGTTAGGTATTGGTAGGGCGAATTATGAAATACTTTGGGGTTGATGATATATGAAGGGTACACGGAAAGAACATGTCTAGTTACCTTAACAACTTTTTAGCTATCGCGATTCGAAAGTTTAGAACGATGTAATTATGATTCATATAGTTTTCGTATACGTCTTTTATTAAAGTGATAAAAAATACAAGTTACATAAATATTTATAATTTATATCTGTAACTGAGTGGTATCTTATAGTTAAAAAAAGTGACCAAACATTGTTCTTTCCGTGTAGGTATCCTTCATAATTATTATTATACAAAGTGTTATTAAATTTATTCTCAAATCTTTTTCATCGTAAATTTTCGCTCAACTTCGTCGTGTTACGCTTTGGACCGACGAAATGTATTGAAACATTTTGTCAGCTTCAATTATAAATTTCTGAAAAACTTCAGAACAACTTCCGTTGAACTTGCCTAGTCATTAGCCCAAATATTCTCAATTAATTTTGAAATTATATTCTGGTGTACCAGGCTGTCTGAGATTCAAGTGACGCAATTAGCAACCTGGCAGTCTCGTGTCAAATTTGAGTGTCTTGAACAGTATTTAATCACTTCCTGAACATGATTAATAATTCTGTCACATGATAGACATTATATAGCTTACGGACGGGCCCTTCGTTCCAATTCAGTGAGACTACAAAGTCTCAGTGATACGAGCCGCGAGCAGAGCACGTCCGCACGAGCACCGCCGGCCGCGCCGCTCCCGCCGGCGGGCTCGGCAACACCGTTCCTATTTCAAAATGTTCGAAAGAACATATCCAGATATTTATATCAATGGTCACATACCTGTTATTAATATATGAACAAAGGCCATAACTCGTAATTTTGTAAATTGAAATGGTTTACTTAACGCATTCACTGCCGGCAACGCATATATGCGTTTTGGTGTCTTTCGCCCGCACATACATTTGCAGGCATTTGAACGCGCATGTGCGTTTGTGGCACCTGAAGAAGTTTCGTGCCTGACAGCTGGCAGCGAATAGTAGGTACCGTTGTTGGTATAGGTATAATGTAAATAAATTAAATAAACAATCGCTAGCATAATCCTAGCGGTATTATTATCTAATTAGTACCCGGTTTGTACCAAATGCAATTAAAAAACTTTACTGTTATAACTATTGTACGCCTGAAAACATCACGCATCGTAAAGTTCAATGACCCAACAACAACTACGTGGTGAATCTTGTATGTGGCCACGTCGTAAACCGGGATAAAATGGGTACGGGCGGCTAGGATCGGCTCGAACTGGCTGTAACTGGTTGTAACTGGTTGTAAGCGGGTGCGACCGGATATGACTGGCTTTACGGATAAGTAATGAAGTGCGAATGGTGCTTGGCACGTGGATTTGTGTTGTTTTAATTAAAGTTTGGTGTAATTGCAATTTAATAGGGATGCTACTGGGGTGTTAAATTAACTAGAGGGTCTGAATTAATGCAAAATGAACCTTGATACTCGAACATAAAAGTAAGTATTAAATAATTTATTGAATCAGGCGTTACTTTGCGGAGGTCCATATTTATGAACTAAAAACAATTACTTTGCTCACCCGCGACCACTAGTGAAAAATAGTTAATCTGTGCAACATATACAATGACAATGCAAAGAAAAATCCGTTAAGCAGCTGGACTTGAACCAGCAACCTCGGTAATCCGTACCACGCTCCACCAATTAAGCTATACTTAACGTTGGTGTACCTAACGAATTTTTCAATGCCTTGTGTCATATTTTTATTTGGAAGATCTCTCCTCAGCGCCATCTATGAGTAGCTTAATCAAGCGGCTCACCCACTACGGATCTTCTACAGTTACGCATTAGTGGCAAGAGATGGAACTATTTTCTGAATCAATGAAAATAATCGATTTATTGGTTATTTTCGTTTCTATTTTTATGAAACATTCATAGTATGAAATTCAACATACAAATGTACGAATTTTTTTTTGTAATGTATTTGTATGTTGAATTTCATACTATGAATGTTTCATAAAAATAGAAACAAAAATAATCAATAAATCGATTATTTTCATTTAGTTAATCTGTGCGGCAAATGTATGTTTCCATGCAGCACCTCCGCCTCCACTGCTACACGAATCAACACATGCTACACAGACCCAACTATCACCACCACCACTATACTACACGCTAGTAGTAGTAGTAGTACACGTAATTATTTTTCACGAGTGGTCGCGGGTGAGCAAAGTGATTGTTTTTAGTTCATAAGTATTAATTTTTTTGATTTTATGGATTGATTGCAGGAAATAAGTAAGCTTTCCCGTGTAAGGGCAGGGCGAGTGGGGGAAGGAAGCGAGACATTTGCTCAGCTGCTGTGTGGACACCTATTTGAAAGTAGTTCAAGAAAAAAGTTCACTGCGACAATTCTGGTTTACTAATGTTTGCCATTTAAACTGGTTCATTTCCCAAAATGCATTTTTTTTCCGAAACTGTAATTATTTCAGGGTTTTCATAATTAAAACCAACCTAACTTAACCTAACCTAAAGGGTTCTTTGAGATAGCGCTGAAATAAATCCTGAAATGTTTAGTTTCTAAAAAAAAGGATTTTGGGAAATGATACCGGTAATTCTACACTGTTTTACCACTCTCAGATAAACTATACTTAGCTAACAAATAAATGTCATGTCATCTCAGTTAGTTCTAACAAAATAAACAGAGACGGTGTGACAGTTATCTAACAGATATATTTATTTCAGGGTGGTGATACTAGAGCGGTAAGGTTCGAAACTGAACTTAGACAATGTTAAAATTATGAAATCTTAAATTCTAGGCCTTCTAAGGTACCCGTGAAAAACTTCGCCTACAAATTACTCACAGTGAATAAATAAACGAAAATTATCAAAATTTTCCAAAACAGAGTTTCGCGTCCATTTGTGTAATCGTGAAGCTTGTATTTGTCCAGAAGTTTGAGAAACGCTTCCGCCTGAGCATTTTGTGTTGCATAAAATACCGCCATTCAGTGAAAATAATGGTTTTGTTTACAAGGTTAATGTTTGGTTTAGTTATAATCCTTTTCTTGGCAATGTATACATTGATACTACAGTCATAGCGCAAACATAAAAACATACGTGAATATTACTGCATTAATATTTACACACACACATTATCATGATACTCGGGACTTAATCGCGTAACAAAATACATAATTAAATTTAAATAAATGTCTCGAAGGGACTCACGACGAGGTAATTTTTTACTTTTTTTTACGTGATTAAGTCCCGAGTATCATGATAATGTGTAAAAATCACGAAAGCTGTGTAAAAATCAATGCAGTAATATCCACATACAATGTTTTTTATGTTTGCGCTATGACTGTAGTATCAATGTATACATTGGCGATACGGTTTATTTTATTTATTAAATAAAAAATACATTGCACAGTTTACAGCTTAAAACTAATGCACTGCGTACTTATAAAAGGTAGTTACAATATAACTTAAAAACAAAACAAAATATACTTAAAATAAAGGTGGGCTCGTCTCCCGGTCCGTGGACGCCATTCGAGCTGTCGGTAGGCCTCCAACAAGTTGGAGCGACGACCTGGTAAAGATCGCGGGACCGCGGTGGATGCGGAAAGCACAAGACCGGTCAGAGTGAAGAGCCTTTGGGGGAGGCCTATGTCCAGCAGTGGACGTCTTTCGGCTGACATGATGCTGATGATGATGAAAGGTGGACGAACTCAGCCGCATGGTGGGTACCGAACGACAGTCAGCGGTGGCGAGGCAGGCTCAGGCGGAGATGGCGAGGGGGACGTGGAAGTCAAAAGGAGAGGGCTCTGCCCAACAGTGGGACACAATTACAGACCATATAAATAAAATAAAAAAACGATAGAGGGTCGAGCACGACTTTACGAATGCTGCGTAACGTAAAGTCGAATAGTAAACGTTGTCGAGTTTGTATGACATTTGGAACAGCGCCCGAATGTGAGCGTATTTGGAACTAAAATTTTGTATGAGGTTTCTCGATCTCGATACGATAACCGTAACGTTATGCAGCTTTCGTAAAGTCGTGCTCGACCCTCTGATACATCAAATACCTACATTGAACGTGGATAAACGCCCATCCATCCATCCATCCATCCATCCATCCATCCATCCATCCATCCATCCTCTCACAGAGTCTCAAACACTCAACGTAGATAGCGTTAAACTATTCGATTCTGGGGAAAATTCGTGCTCGGGGTACAGTAGGCCGAGCACAAAGCTTACAAGTATCGAAATCGATATACCTCATACTAAATTTTAGTTCCAAATACGCTCACGGACGGGCTCTGTTCCAAACGTCATACGAATTTTCTCGATAACGTTATTACTACTAGATTACGTTACGCAGGATTCGAATATTCGTACTCGTTCCTCAGATCGGAAGCAGTCAACTATTTATTACTTACAGCAGTTCACTAACTAATTCCGTTTGACTATTTTAAGCTATACTTCAACGTTGCCAGGAATATCTAATTTATCCATACCTAAGCCCCACGGATCGCCTAAAGCCAGAGAAATGGAAGCAATACCGATAATTCTGTTACCAATCGGTCTTTGGAATTAGAGTAGTGTTTACTGCTGGTTGAGTAAGAGGAAGGGAAAAGCGGAGATGATTTAATATTCACTAGAAAAGTCGGCAGTCTCAAGTCATTAAGACGATGGTTAGCGACCCTGACTATGAAGCTTGAGGTCCCGGGGTCGATCCCCGGTCGGGGCAGATGTTTGTATGTTGAATGCGAATGTTTTTGTTCTCCGGTTTTGGTTGTTTACAAAGCATAATATTTTCGAGATGTTACATTTTGATGTCTGAGAACCCGTTGATGTTATCAGTATAAGTTCGGGAACCAATATCCGGGATCTTTGATACGTAAAAAGTGTAAAAATAAATAAATTTAAACCCTCCGACATAAAAAACAAAACAAAAGAAATCAGGGCCTGGTCTTTTAATTACAAACTATGTAAACTTTTGCGCAGTCGGGTGCCGTACCTATCTACGGAGTACCTACAAATACAAAAAACCTCGGAAAAAAAACATGATATAATCCCCAAAAGCCATGAGTTTTAGGCCTAGCAGAAATATGAAGTCGGTGTGGTGCTAGCGGAATATTCTTGGAATGAAGCACCGACTTCATATTTCTGCTAGGCCTAAAACTCATGGCTTTTTGGGGATTATTTCATGTTTTTTTTCTGAGGTTTTTTGAAGGCGGTACTTTTTGTTAAAAGATGTTTTATTTCACAATTTTTAGTTACGTTAATATTTAAAATAATATTCGCCAACTCCTAACAGTTAAGGAGTTGTACCTTCCATCATCACCTCATCAACACGAGATGATGACTACCAGACGCAACTACTAGAATAGCTTTCGAAAATATATGAAACACATGATACGTCCCTATAAAATTTGAGGGTTGCCCTCAATTTCCCTGAGATCCTATCATCAGATCCTGAGATGGTGACAATGGGACCAACTAAAAAGTATTACCCTTTCGAACAAAAAAATATTTTTTGAAATCGGTCCAGTCGACTTCGAGTAATCGGGGAACATACATAAAAAATATATATATATATTCCGACGAATTGAGAACCTCTTCCTTTTTTTTGAAGTCGGTTAAAAAAGACGTCACCCGACTGCGCAAAAGTTAACATAGTTCCTAATTAATTTGTAATGGCAAAGTTGTCTCCACGTACTTTGCTCCATGGCTCCTGATATAAATCGGAGATTGTAACTTAGTGGTTCTCGTTTGTTAGTCGGGACATCGAGGAGGAAATAAAGGCTTTACTAATGTTTATGTTTATGTTTATCTATTTATCCTAGTCCATTTATATACTTGTTTACGCTTTCAGACTAAACTTGTGACAAATGCATAAACAGTTTTGAAAGAAAAAGAAAAAACCGCCGTAAAAAATTTTGAGTAAGTATTTGATATTAATTTCAGCATGCTACCTCTACGCTTTCCAGAGAAAAAGGGTCTTGATAGACAGACAGACAGACAGACGGACAACAAAGTTATCCTATAAGGGTTCCGTTTTTTCCTTTTGAGGTACGGAACCCTAGAAACGAGCTAAGATTTGAATACATGGGAAAAAATCGGCCATTTTCTCTATGTCAATCGTGGAGTAGGGGAAAGGCACACGACCCGGAGTGTCGAGGATCCGGGTTCGATTCCCGAGGTTGGCATTTTTCTTAAACTAGCTTTCGATTAAATAAACTGCATCAAAATCGGTCCTTCCGTCTGGGAGCCATGATGCCACAGACAGATACACAGACATACATAAATACAGATACACAGATAAAACTTGTAACTTATGACACCCCTCTTTTTCGTCGGGGGTTAAAAATACTGTAAACATCTACTTGTTAGTTAATGACAAATTAATTAATTAATTAGTAGTGGTAATGGTGTCTTGGTGAACGGTTGTTGTAGTGTATAGCTTGGATAATGGCCTCGTGGAGAGTGCCGAAACGCGTCAGCGTGTAGTTTAGTGGTGGTGGTGATAGTTGGGTCTGTGTGGCATGTGTTGATTCGTGTAGCAGTGGAGGCGGAGGTGCTGCATGGCAACATACATTTGCCGCACAGATTAACTATTTTTCACTAGTGGTCGCGGGTGAGCAAAGTAATTGTTTTTAGTTCATAAATATGGACCTCCGCAAAGTAACGCCTGATTAAAATAAATTATTTATATGTTTGTCTTTATGATATAACAAAAGTTGTTACTATTTAATCCTTCGTTATCTTCCTACTTCGCAAGCATAAAATATTTGAGCACTTATTTAGAACTAGCTGTTGCCCGCGATTTCGGTTATCGTTATCCCGCGGGAACTGTACAATTTTCCCGAATAAAAAGTATCTTAAGTTAGTCCTCAATATTCAAACTAACATCATACCAAATTTCATCTAGATTGGCGCAGCGGTTTTCCCGTGAAGAGGTAACAAACAGACAGACGGACAGAGCTACTTTCGAATTTATAATATTAGTTAGGATTAGAATTAGGAAGTTAGGATAGAATTAGGATACGATTCAGGTTCAGGTCAATTCATGTTGATATCTCTTTCTTTGATATACCGACATTGACAGAAGATTGTGGCCGCGACTAGGGCAGGCCTAAATCATTAGAAATAATAGGTATACTTAATACAGTATTATAAGGATAAGTTGTCTGTCAGACTTTGTTTCCTACTGGACATGAAAATGGTCTCTCAACAAGTGCTCAACAACATTTTTCCTTAGCCTTTTAGCCGACATCATGTCAGTACATATTTTAATGCGTAACATTAGCTTTTAGCTCTGCTACTAACTCACTGAGAATATATTATACTTAATGGATTCTTTGACGGCATTTATTAGTCCTCCATTTAAGTACTTCTTGTAGCCTCACATAATCAGCCAATTTCTTTCCGCTCATTTCACTTTAATTGCGTAAGTTTCATGTAGATTGTATCCAGTTGAAAATAAAACAAAACCACTACAGATTTTCATTTATTTCAGTGATTACTGTTTACATATTAATAATAATATACGATACCTTACCCTACTGATTCTAAAAAAATCATTTCCAATATCACCTTATCTAGTTATTAAATTTGGATTGATCCATTAAAAATTACCGTTTATGTTTATTCTTAGCTTACAAAAATGCGATTATGGAGATTCAATGACACGGTGACGAGATCCACGATGGCTCGAAACGAACGCCATTGATACGCCATGACCGCTGAATAATGAATGAGCACGCAAGGAAATCTTTGGCTTGACGAAACTTAGATAGAATCGAATAAATTATAAAACAATAACAACTTAGCACAGTTTCTGAACCCTCGAATATAGCTTCGCCGTCAACAGAGCATTCTAAATTACAAACTTTGCCATCGAAATAATCCCAAGTTCTTATTTTACTATGTCACTTTTAAATAAACGATTACATCCTGTTTTAATTATGTCTAAGATTAACTCTGAATTGCATTTTTATTATAATTAGATTAACAATCAACTCTCTTGTTTCTTATTTATTACTAGTTCTACTAATTACGCACTATGTACCTATAGTTAACACTATTCGTGGCTAAGAGAGAACAAAGTGATGAGAGAGACAGAAGAACTAAAGGAGGATGTGACTAGAGTAGATAGAACTAATGCATACGTATTATGAATTTACGAAAGTTGCAACTCGCTGGAATGTTGCTTCTATCCCTTGCAGTAGCTCTGCTGTTCTACGTGACCATTATAATGGCGGAATTTTGATGTCTGCGCGAACTTTATTATTCCTTCAAAGGTTTATCGTATGATGTAAAGAGCGTCCACCAATTCGACATTTTACATTCGAAGAAGTCGAATTACTTACCCGTAGGTACACGCGAAATCAAATCCCAGTTCCCACCCTGTAAGCTACAGAAGCTTGTGTTAAATGAGTCGTGAGCATGAATAATTATTGTCGGTGCTTGCATTTTATTCGTATAAAAAATTCATTGACTGACTGACTGGCAGATGAGTGAAGCATCTAAATAAACTGGAAATACTCACAGCCAGAATGATTTCTCAATAATTCATGTCTAGATATGGTAAAGGGGTAAGATTTTCTTTAAAATTTATAGAGAATTTTTAGTGTAAGGTTAGATTTTTTTTATACTAAATTATCTACAGTGCATAAGTTTTTAAACTTTTCTATTTTAATCAAAACAGGATTTAGTTAATCCTTTTAAATGGAATAGATTAGTGCTAGTTCGGTCGGAGCCACTCAGACAACGCTCGTTTTAAATTAATGTTTTAAGTAAATCGACTAATTTTCTCGAATCAGTAGGTTTATTAAGAGCCGTCTCAGAGTCTCCCACCTCGAAATCTTAAGAGATAATTTAGAAGAAGTTTATTTTGGAAACTACGATAGTTTGCATTGATCGAATCGACTATCAACGACTTAGGAAGATAATTCTCGATTTAATTTTGAATTATGCTAGGCTAATCAAGTGCTACTTTGAATTTGCAGTTGAAATTAAAGTGTTACATTATGTATGAGCTGTAAATGAAACGAGAGGTTAAACCTAACGGTAAATATGGTATTGAAGGGAGCATAGAAGATAGATGCCTAGTTTTAGATAATGGCACTGCAGAATGTACCCGTGTTCATAAAAAAGTATCCTATTCAGCTTAACAATACTTCGGTTCCGAACAAGATTATGTCGCATTTATTCATCAAAGGTTACCTTATTTTTTTTTCACTAGTCTAAGTTTAAACACGATTTCGTATCGCCTACATACCTTTTATTGCCAATATTTAACCAGAACATTCCTAATCGTGATACACCAACTGCTGTTAAGTTGTGACATGCGATGCCCTATAGATTTAACATTATATATTATGTATATTATTTAAATGCGAAAATTCATGAGCTCAGAGAATCTTCACACTTAAATTTTGTTTACGCTATGTTTCGATGGCAGAGTTTAGACAATCAGTGTAACATCAATTCAAAATACACTCAGAAGAATTTCAGAATCCACAACTGTTCCATACAAATTTATGGAAGAGGAAGTTGCTTTGGTTTGCATGGAACCGCATGGGTTCTTTAACATTTAAAACAATTATACTTAAATTATTACATCCAAGCTATTATCGAGGGCGTCAGGTTAAAATAAAATCTCAATCTTAAAACGAACAGAACACCACGGCTGTAACACATTTAATTTTTGTTTATATTCTCATTACATTTTAACTTTCATTATTAAACTTCCCATTTAGCTCTACCGATTGATCCGACCGAACATTCTATTACTAGAAATACAAAATTTAACGTATTTACAACCATTTTAAATTTCAACGAAACATTCATAAGTACATCCTTCGCAGTCAAAATTTACACCCCACAGAGCAAAGACTAGAACCGAGAACGAAACCTACGCGAAATGAACAAAATGAACCAAATCTCAGTTTTGGTATCTCGATGACGCTGTGTATTCGCACGTCTCCGTCCGTGCATCCAAAACTTTGTCAACTTCTTGAGCAACTCCGCTGTGATATTTATGCCTCCTTCCGTTATGTGACTGTATATTTTAGAATTTGGTGATATTTCAGTTATCTATTAGTACAATTACATGATGACGCACTTTCCTTTCTCGGCCCAGGGATTGTTTTTCTTGTCGGGCGCGTGTATGAGAGGATCGTTTTTCTCGTTTTCCTCGACATACTCCCTCATTCTGGAACAAAGAAAGTAAACATTAATTAAGGAAAGAATAACACGACGGGAATGGAAGATTTGGTCAGTGAAATATTCTACATGTCTATTAAGTGTTCACCCAAATTGTTATAAGAAAGACAATATTCTATTTTTTAACCCCCGACGAAAAAGAGGGGTGTTATAAGTTTGACCTATGTATTTGTGTATCTTTGTATCTACTAAGCAGCAGAAATATGAAGTCGGTGCGGTGCGAGCGGAATATTCTTTAGATTAGATTAGATTAGATTATTTATTTCAATATAAAATTACATTAAATTGCACATGTCAAGTCAAAGAATTTAAATATTTGCATTTGTTTTTGAATGAAGCACCGACTTCATATTTCTGCTGCTTAGTGCTAGGCCATAAAACTTTAGGCTTTAGTTTCTGTTGTCCGAAATAAACGCATTTTATTTATTTATCATTATTTCAGAGGATTATTTTATGTTTTTTTTTCTAAGGTTTTTTTTTTAAGGCGGTTTTACTTTTTTGTTAAAAGATTTTTATTTCACAATTTTTCGTTGATTTAACATTTTCAGAATTATCCTCCAACTCCTAACCGTTAAGGAGTTGTATCTTCCATCATCAGCTCATCAACATGAGATGATGACTACCGGACGCAAATAGCCTTAAAAAATATATGAAACACATAGTACGTGCCTGTAAAATTTGAGGGTTGCCCCCGATTTCCCTAGGATCCCATCATCAGATCATGACTTGGTGACAATGGGACCATCTCAGGAGTATACCCTTTCGAATAAAAAAAGAATTTTGAAAATCGGTCTACAATTGACGGAGTAATCGATGAACATACATAAAAAAAAAACATACAGTGGAACGTAGAACCTCCTCCTTTTTTGAAGTCGGTTAAAAACAGGCAGGATCAAAGCTATCTACAACCCAGTCTTCGTATATATTCTCATCATGTGATATAGTCTCATTCATCTGTTTTATACTCTAGTAATACAATTATCATTTATTTATCCTATCAAATGCCATTCTCCAAATAAGGGTTATCGCGAGTTGAAAATCGAATCGAGAGATGTCTACCTGTCATTCTCCACCAATGAGAGACAAGCTACTGGCCTATGATTGGTTTAAATTTACAGATAGACCTATTGCGTAGCTTGACACTCGTCATCGGATTGAAATGACAGTTTTTGTATAGCTGTTTCAGATACCAATTGTCAGCCAATACTCGTAAGTACAAAAACCGTCAAAACGAACACGATGGCGATTGCTAGAAAGTTACCCTGTTATTCATAAACCTGTTTTAACTAAAATGCCGTTAACGTCCGTTTGTCCTTTTTTGTCACATCGACATTTTCGTTAGTAAGTAGAAGACAAAACCTATCTTAGCTAATGGAGGCTTGAGTGACGTTTATAAATAAGGCCCCTACAATAAGTCTGCTGACTATAAGCGGAACTTTGACTGGCGATAGCTCTCATTCTTCACTTAAATTCGTTAAGTTTTGCAATGCATTATCAAACTTCATTTAATTTCAGCTTTCAAGAAAGGTCACGACTGAAGGGTGCTTCGGTAACAACGGAATGCTCGCACTGAACAGAACTCCCCTCCTGAATGAAATCAATTAATTTGAAAGTTGAATTAAATTAGCAAGTGCGCCTGGAAGTTCGGGCTGAGTTCAGGAGATAACCAGTTTACTTTTAATGATAGATTTTTAAGGACTCAGAGACATTTTTAATGCACATACACATTATACATAAAGTTGAAAAAGTTGGAACAACAAAATTTAAAAAATGATGTTTATGATGGTAGCCGATTTTCATCATCATCATGTCAGCCGAAAGACGTCCACTGCTGGCCGGCGGCCTCCCCCGCGGCTCTCCACTCAGACCAGTCTTGTGCTTTCCGCATCCACCGCGGTCCCGCAATCCTTACTAGGTCGTCGCTCCATCTTGTGGATTAGCCGATTTTACGGAGATCTAATTGAATTAGATCTCTTTAAAGTCGGTTTATTTTATTTCGGTGTAAGACTAGATTGTTTTATCTGATTGTAATAAGCAGACATCGTAAATTTTGCAGCGTTTTCGGTGCGGTCTAGCGGAGTTAACAGAATTGATATGGACATTTTTAAGCTAAATAGATAATTATGGTTAAGAATAACGCTGCAAAATTTACGATATCTGGTGATTAGACATATTATTAACGGGATATTGACCGTGACTACCTTAATAGGTTTGGGAGAGCTACCGATATTTCGACGCAGCTACATGCATCATGATCAGGGCTAGGCTGACGAAACGCTGGTAGCATCCCGTAAAACGCGTTTAAGTACAGGTGGTAGAACCTTGTGCGAGGTCCGTCCGGATTGCTATCGCCATCTTACTTACTAATCTTGCCGGTAAGCAGCCGTGCTTACATTGCCAGTTACGGTTAATAACAATAATAATGATTTATTGATATAAATGTATCATTTACATGTTATGGTTGAGGCCTTCTAGCAGGTAAATGGATTACCTGTAGCAGGAGACCCCGCTCTTCCAAAAATAGCACATTTTTCAGGTTACAGTCTACATTTAGTGACAATGAGTATTAACTTAGCATTAAGATAATAGTACTTAAAAACTAAAGTGTGTGTATGTGTGTGCGTGTGTGTGTGTGTGTGCGTGTAAAACACAGTCATGTAAGTGTTTAAGTTTACATTAGAAGTACAGCTACGAATAGAACCATACTTTTGTAGCTACTGAAACTTTTCTAACTCTAGCATTGAAACCGTTAAGAAAACTTTCCACTCCTATTTTCTAAGTAATTTTAGTAAATGGGCCATTTTAGTAAATGGACCATTTTAGTAAATGGACCATTTTAGTAAATGGGCCATTTTAGTAAATGGACCATTTTAGTAAATGGGCCATTTTCTTTGGTCCTCGTGAAATATTAACCTGTAACATGTATACGCAAATTTGTGCTGCCGTGATTTGTAACATTGTTAAGTTATGTTGTAAAGTTTGCTATTTCATTTGAGGCTTTTAGCCATAAGCAAATGAAACCCAGAGGAATCAAATTGCATTGCTCTCTCAAAATGGTCCCAACCATTTACTTACATTGGTACGAGTACTTTTTGTCATTATGCACGAGTCCCGAGGTGTCTAGGCCCGAACCGCAAGGCGAGGGTCGAGGCTCGGGACGAGTGAAAATGACACTTCCGCACGTGTACCAAACGACATTTTTAGGGTCCGTACCTCAAAAGGAAAAACGGAACCCTTATAGGATCACTTTGTTGTCCGTCCGTCTGTCTGCCTGTCTGTCAAGATCCTTTTTCTCTGGAACGCGTGAAGGTAGCATACTGAAATTAATATCAAATACTCAAGCCTGCGGTCCCTTTAAGCCGTGAAAAAATCAAACTTCTAAGTCAACGCAATCAAAAGATACAGTCATTAAAAAATCTATTTCCATACAAATTGCCGAAATCGGAAATCCTACAGGGTACTTCCAGCTGTCCTAGAAACTTGAAATTTGGTATGAAGGTAGCTCTTACAGCACAACTACTCTAAAAAGTCTCAAAATCTTAAAATGTTATGTCTGTCTGTTGATTTCACAGACCAATATAAGTTGACCCCACACTGCGTACATTTTGCTTAGGAGCAGGGCTCTGCTACCACTGGACTTCTTAAAACACTGGGGAAAAGCGTTAAAATCTTTCTACGGAACCCTCGTGCGCGAGTCCGACTCGCACTTGTTTAATACATAGGGTAAGTGTAGCAGCAGGGAGTCCACCGAAACCAGTAAAATTTTGAAAGTGGTCTACGAGAAAAAAAAGTTTGGGAACCTCTGATGTTAAAAAAAAAAGAGAGAGAATCCAAATAAAAATATGACACAAGGCATTGAAAAATTCGTTAGGTACACCAACGTTAAGTATAGCTTAATTGGTGGAGCGTGGTACGGATTATCGAGGTTGCTGGTTCAAGTCCAGCTGCTTAACGGATTTTTCTTTGCATTGTCATTGTATGTTGAACCTCTGATGTTGGTAACATCCTACAATTTTCTAAAATACTTTTTCTCTAAGTACTAAAACATAGCTTATCCAGAATATAATGTACTCAATTACTGCTTTATTATGCTTCAGAGCTCAAAGTTGGTGCAGTTTAGTTTACAATCGTCTTTATTGGCTATTATTTTAGCGTTAGTTAGTTTAGTTAGTTAGTTCGCTGTTTAGAGGAGCCGCTTATCTTAGTCAGTGTTAGTTTCCAAAGTGGCTTGTACAATGAAAATGTTTACTTTGGCACTTTGATCATTTCTCCAACACACTAAGTACAAGTTTTCTTTTGTTAGTTGGTAGTTACAGTGTTTCTAGCCAAGGACTGATTGACGTCGTATCGTGGGGTCGTTTATAAATAAATATTAGTCATGACAATAAATTAAATTGACATTAAAGTAAACTAAAATAGACGTAAAAATACCATGCATAAAGGTTCATCATCATCATCATCATCATCAGCCTACTTTACGTCCCACTGCTGGGCACAGGCCTCCTCTCAGAATGAGAGGGCTTGGACTATAGTTCCCACGCGGGCCCAGTGCGGATTGCCATTGAATTGCTTCGCAGGAATGTGCAGGTATCCTCACGATGTTTTCCTTCACCGAAAAGCTCATGATAAACTACAAATGTAATTTCGCACATAAATTCCTAAAAACTCAGAGGTGCGAGCCGGGGTTTGAACCCTCGACCCTCTGCTTGAGAGGCGACAGGTCAAACCACTAGGCAATCACGGCTTAATAAAGCATAAAGGTTGCAGTGAAATAAATCGGATCACTCACGTACATAAGTCGAGTTTAGTCCGGCATGTTTTGGACTATATCGTAATCCTTCCTCTGTGAGCGCACGACCCAGCGGCAGCGAGACGCACACTGCGCGCCAAGGCTCTGCTCGCGCACCAGTCGCAGCTGACAGCGGCACACAACTACCCTCTATTTTATCGTCATTTTTATTACCTACCCTACTACTACTCTGCTTTAGAGAGAGAGAGAGACATTTATTCACATACATTCGACACATACAGAAAGATGAAACAGTACATTTAAAGGAATAGAATACAATGGAACACATATTATTTAACAATACAATATGTTTGCACCGAACGATGTGAAATAATGAAAATGAAAATGACGATGAAAACGAGGGTAGTCGTGTGCCGCTGTCAGCTACGCCTATAGGCTAGTAGTCGCGCGAGCAAAGCCTTGGCGCGCAGTATGAGTTTCGCTGCCGCTGAGTCGTGCACTCCCAGAGGATCCTGTGATTTTTTTAAGGAAGGCAAACGAAAAAGTGGGTCACCTGGTGGTAAGTGATCACCACTGCCCATAGACACTTGCAACCTCGGGGTGTTTCATCCAAAACAAGTCGGGCTACACTCGACTTATATATGTACGTGAGTGATCCGTTCACTTCGTTATGAATGAGTCTCACGGTAGCTTGGATCGCAGGAGGATAAAAATATTAGTCATGACAAATGACATCCGACATTAAATTAAACTAAAAAAATAAAATAGACGTTAAAATACCACGCATAAAAGTTGTCTTGAATCTATCGAAAACAGCTTCAAAATTTAATACCAATCGTATAAGCATTTTTGAATTTTGAACATCAAGTTTACAACGGTTATTAGTATCAATTTTATGCGTTTAATAGATACTTCGATACTTTATAGATCGCTCTAAACACGTATTGATACTTTGCAGTAATTTGATGTGCCAGATAATTCTGAATGGCTCATAAATTCGGTTTTGATCCTCGTTAAGAAGATTCGACAACTGGCTGGTTCAACACAGTTACGAATACAATTCTTTGTTCTAACGTATATAGCCTAGTGGTTTGACCTATGGTCTCTCAAGCAGAGTGTCGTGGGTTCAAATCCCGGCTCGCACCTCTGTATTTTTCGGAATTTATGTGCGGAATTACATTTGTAATTTATCATGAGGAAACCTGCACACACCTGCGAAGCAATTCAATGATGTGTGTGAAGTTCCCAATCCGCACTGGGCCCGCGTGGGAACTATAGCCCAAGCCCTCTCATTCTGAAAGGAGGCCTGTGCCCAGCAGTGGGACGTAAAAAAGGCTGGTGATGAACGTAATTCGATTGTTGAATTTTTTTGAGCTTGGCGTTTTCTGTTCACGTTCGCCGGCGGTAAATTGCTATAGCCTTTTTAACTACAGAAATTCTATTGTGTCTGGTTTACCGCCGGCGAAAGCATGAAAACAGAACATGTACATTTATTTTTTGAGTAGGTAGAGGTTATTAAAAAAACGGCCAAGTGCGAGTCGGACTCGCGCACCAGGGTTCTGTAGAAAGATTTTAACGCTTTTCCCCAGTGTTTTAAGAAGTCCAGTGTTAGCAGAGCCCTGCTCTTAAGCAAAATGTACGCAGTGTGGGGTCAACTTATATTGGTCTGCGAAATCTACAGACAGACATAAAAACTTAGATTTTGAGACTTTTCGGAGTGGTTGTGCTATAAGAGCTACCTTCATACCAAATTTCAAGCTTCTAGGACAACTGGAAGTACCCTTTAGGTTTTCGGATTTTGGCAATTTGTATGGAAACACCCTTTTTAATGACTGTATCTTTTGATTGCGTTAACGTAGAAGTTTGATTTTTTCACAGCTTCAAGAAACCGCAGGCTTGAGTATTTGATATTAATTTCAGCCTGCTACCTCCACGCGTTCCAGACAAAAAGGGTCTTGACAGACAGACGGACAACAAAGTGATCCTATAAGGGTTCCGTTTTTCCTTTTGAGGTACGGAACCCTAAAAAAGAGTTACAAGGGTAGGCACAGCGTTTTCAGAAACAAAAGTGTAAGTATTCAATGCGTAGTAATGTTTAGCAAATGAAAGGATCTTATATTTACTGCTTGTTCGGGCTAGGGTTGTATTGAAGATGAGTTGCGACTGCGAGTGTTTTTTTTAAACCACCGACGTATCTGTCTGTAGCATCGTAACTCTTAAACCGACAGACGGATTCAGACGCGGCTCTTTTTAATCGAAAGCTGGTTTAATCGAGATTGTTTCCGCTAAGTGTCATAAAAATCGGTTCAGCCGTTTTAGAGATATTGAATTTTAAAATGAAAATGTCGGGGGTTTTCAAATTTTCAAAGTTGATTAACAAGTTATTGGGGCGAGCGTTTTTTTTAAACCACCGACGTATCTGTCTGTAGCATCGTAACTCTTAAACCGACAGACGGATTCAGACGCGGCTCTTTTTAATCGAAAGCTGGTTTAATCGAGATTGTTTCCGCTAAGTGTCATAAAAATCGGTTCAGCCGTTTTAGAGATATTGAATTTTAAAATGAAAATGTCGGGGGTTTTCAAATTTTCAAAGTTGATTAACAAGTTATTGGGGCGAGCGTTTTTTTTAAACCACCGACGTATCTGTCTGTAGCATCGTAACTCTTAAACCGACAGACGGATTCAGACGCGGCTCTTTTTAATCGAAAGCTGGTTTAATCGAGATTGTTTCCGCTAAGTGTCATAAAAATCGGTTTAGCCGTTTTAGAGATATTGAATTTTAAAATGAAAATGTCGGGGGTTTTCAAATTTTCAAAGTTGATTAACAAGTTATTGGGGATATTATTTTTACATTATCATGATACTCGGGACTTAATCGCGTAAAAATATATTTAATATATTTATTTATTTTATACTTCTGTGAACAATAAACGTTTTTATTATTGTTAATATTATTATTTTTTATTATTAAATTTAAATACCTCGACGTTTCGGATGCGACGTTGTGTCCATGGTCTCGGGAGCGAATAAGTCCCGAGTATCACGATATTAATGTGTGAAAATCGCGAAAGTTTAAATAAATGGATATTATTCTTAACATGAAACTAAAGTGTTTGTGTTTTGTGGTTTTCAATATAGAATATTTGTATTTTATTGTGTTTAAAAAGAATTACCTATTTTTACCATGAAACTGGTGTTTTTTTTTTGCGTGGGGGTTAAAACATGGCCGCTACTAGTCAGGTTGCGCCCTCGCGCCGAATACCGCGAGCCTTTGATAAATTATTCAACAAGGGATACGAATCCCGAAACACCTTTCTCTAACAATAATACACAAATCTGGGATGCCGTGAAATTATTTTTGACACAGGTAATTTATTGTTGCGACATGGTTTCGACGCATATTGTTACACTGATGGCGAAGTGGTGTGTGAAGGAAAATACTTACCGCCATTTTGTTCAGTGCCCTTAGTGTAATCGCCGACCAGAGGGTCGAGCACGACTTTACGAATGCTGCGTAACGTTACGGTTATCGTATCGAGATCGAGAAACCTCATACTAAATTTTAGTTCCAAATACGCTCACGGGCGGGCGCGTTCCAAACGTCATACAAACTCGACAACGTTTACTATTCGATTTTACGTGACGCAGGTTTCGAAAAGTCGTGCTCGACTCTCTGGCCAAAAAAGACGTCTCGATCGCATTCGCGTTTAACAATTCTCATACTATTTGACATTTTAACGCAAACGCGATCGAGACGTATTTTGTGCTTTTTGATTACACTAAGCCTAAGCCTCTAGTGTAATTGTTGACACAAAAACAGTCTCGATCGCGTTCGCGTTAATTAAAGTCTCAATTACCATGAGCAAATCAGCAGCGCCTCCAGCGGCACGTATTGGCAACGTACTATTCTCAGTACGTATTTGACACGTTAATGAGAACACTATCTTAATAGTGCTGGTGGTGATAGTTGGAGCTGTGTATGTGTTGTTAACTGATTCGTGTGACAGTGGAGGCTACGTAGCTATCTTACACGTGTGGTTATCCGAAATTTTACCAAACTCAAAATAATTTTGTTAATTTTACCATAAAATTGTATATAGGTAGCTACAACATAAAACGATTATGAAAATGTTTTTGTTTGAAGCAGCATAATACTTACTTACTTGACGTTGGCAAAGTGCCTTGAAGCTGAAAACATTGTAAAAAGCAAAAATCTTGAATCATAAATAATCCCTGCTCAACATACAAGTTCTTTGAATTGCAAAGTTAGTAGCTGTAGGATTTTGTCTGGACATTCTGAATACCTACATTATTGTTACTAAGGACCTTAGAGCTGGAAAAGAATGGAGATGTTAACGTCCGATTTCCCCTCTGCCGAAAATCTAACATGGGTCTGTGCAGAATGCACAGGGTTGTATTGTGTGCGTGTTTTTGGTATTTGTGTGACAGTTTTGTTTTAGTGTGAGTTTGTAGGAACGTGACAAATTTTGACATTGCTGTACGTGTGTGTTCCTCGTCCCCCGCAAAAAGTAGCAGAATAATTTTAGTGCACAGACAAGCCAAAGGCGCCTCTCGTCTGTCTGCTTTATGCTAAGGACTAACAGCCACCTCCAATATTTAATCTATCTCTTGCTTTGATTTACTGATGAATTGTTTGACTAAATTAACGAGCAATTTTTCTATCTGTAGATTTCCCACCATTCACCCATCGACAGATAGCAAGCGGAGATTTTATTGCCTACCGACATTAAGTTTATTGAGACGGCAAAATTTAAGATAGACAATAATTTAGTACTTTTTGATGTAAGTGCGGAAAGTATGTCATTTTGCACGAGTCCCGATGTGTCTAGGACCAAGCCGCGAGGCAAGGGTCGAGACTGGTGATGAGTGAAAATGACACTTCCGCACGTGTACCAAATGACGTTATTTAATACATTTGCCAAAAAATTACAAAGAGGCGGTGCAGGAGCTGCTTCACCACCACGCGAGGTTGATGAAGGCGGAGGAATGCCACCGGCGCCTTGGATAATTAAAAATCACTAGAAGGAAAAATACACCTTTCCACATGATACGTACCACTTTTTGAGCAACTGTATTAGAAATATTTTTATCGTCAGTAGAACAAAACAAAAGATAGATCGAATATTGGGAACGGCTGTAAAAGTATTACAACCGTAGTCACTTGCCTTTGAAACAGAAATGAAAAGATAGATAAAGAATTCTTTAAAAAGCCTGGTGGTTTGACCTATGGCCTCTCAAGCCAAAGGTCGTGCATTCAAGACCATTTATCATGAGCTTTTTGGTAAAGGAAAACATCCTGGGGAAACTACACATTTTTGCGAAGCAATTCAATGGCGAGCAATGATATTATAATTACCTAAAGATACGTCATAATGCTCACAAAACAATCGAAAAACATGTTCCGAACATTTTGATATTTACGCGCAAGTTTGGACCTTATTCGAGAACGACTGATGCCAAAGACGCTACAATTATTATAACCTTTTCTGCGCTTAATTTTCGGCGTTCTAATGACATAATCTAACTCTTTATTACATGCAATATTTTTTTTTTCTAGGACGCCCTCCGGCCAGGTGGGATGACGATCTGCGAAAGACTGCAGGCAGATGCTGGATGCGGCAAGCTGAAGACAGGGCGCTGTGGCGCTCATTAGGGAGGCCTATGTCCAGCAGTGGACTAGAATAGGCTGATGATGATGATGTTTTTTTTATACGACGAGGAAGACAAACAAGCAAGTGGGTCACCTGATGGTAAGTGATCACCACTGCCCATAGACATCATGTCATTGATGGTGAGTGTAAAGTTCCCAATCCTCACTAGGCCCGCGTGTGAACTAAAGCCCAAGCTCTCTCGTATTGAGAGGAGGCCTGTGCCTAGCAATGATACGTGTAGGATGATGAAAATTTCATAAATTTTAAGAGCCCTTTTCGAAGCCTGTTGCAATAAAAATTACTTTAGTTTTTAATTATTTTAGGCTAGAATTATATCTACTTATAGTCGTCCCACGATAACTCTGCAACGAACTAACAACAGTAGAAATCTAAAGTTTGTTTATGGCAACACTGATTTATAGTCAAACAACACGTTATGAACTTTTGATTAGATTAAACATTAGAGAGGTCATCGTTTATTCACCATCCACCATTAAAATACCTCTCATATTTCGTTTTCTAGATTTTTAATGCCGTACAACGGCAAAACCTACTAAACACTAGCAAAATTGTCCTCCAATGGACAGAGCCATATTTTAAAAAAAAACGGCAACTTTCGATTGCTACTATCATTATTATTTTTAATTAAAGGAATGTCTGAGTAACATGAAAAAAGTATTACCACAGCGTGATTTTTCTGGGTTGCCAATTAATATCTTATGCAGAGTTATCGTGGGATGATTATAAATCTATTCAAAATTTCACATCGATAACATAAGTATCTACTCCTAGTCTTTTTCGGAAACATAAAAACCTTTTTTTTTTTTTATAAAACCAGCGTCCACACTGGCACACGATTAGAATTCAATTTGAAAAATTCAGCGAATTCCTACTTTACATCACGAATCCGAAATCCGCTTTGGAAATATTAAAAAGTTATTCTAGCCCGGGGCAACAAATTAATCCTCAATATCCATTTGGCAAATGATTAATATTCCCGTGTCCCGGTATCCCGAGATCCCGGTATCTGTAATACGGGATAAGCGAGTATCCTGGAGTGGAAAGTTTGGATGACCGACTCCGGAAGACTTTGATTGATGTCATTCTGATATTTTTGTCATAATCTCATTTTATCCTGCGCTAGATTACGACGGCAATGAAAGTAAGTATAAATAATAGTAGTGTACTATAGTATTTCATTGCCGTTATCATAATACTCGGGACTTAATAAAAATTTTAATTATATCATTAATTATATTTTTGTCGTAATCTCATTTTATCCTGTCCTAGAGGATTTCATTACCGTTAAATCATGATACTCGAGACTAAATCGCGTAAAAAATATATTTAAATTTGAATACCCCGACGTTTCGGATGCGACGTTGCGTCTATGGTCTCGAAGGGACTGAAGAGGCGGGTATCAACATCTTCTAGCTGCACGGGTTTCATTAACTACCCATCATCATCATCACTTGCCCTTTTTACGTCCCACTGCTGGGCACAGGCCTCCTCTCAGAATAAGAGGTCTCGGGCTTTAGATCTAGTATTACTTATGTTGGCCGGTTGTCTGACAAGATTTATAATATTTTAAAATCAAATAACATCAATGTTGCCTTTAAGACTACTAATTCTTTACGTTCTAGACTTTGTAATAACAAAGAAAAGGTGGATAAAGGGAACAGGTCGGGCGTATATAAACTCACTTGTGGCGACTGTAGTCAAGTATACATTGGACAAACCGGTCGAAGCTTTGATACTAGATTTAAAGAGCATGTCTCGTCATATAGGCATGATCATCCAGAGAAATCAAACTTTGCCAAGCATTTATTAGAAACGAATCATTCGTTGTTAGACTCAGATACGTACGAAATTTTACATTATTGTGATAAGGGTTTGCGGCTATCGGTTTTAGAACAATTGGAAATAATTAGGTACAACAACATGGGGTCTATTATTAATGAACAAGTTAATTTGGTTTCTTCGCCTTTGTTACGACTTGGTTCTAATTTTAATAATGTGTCATAGTAATAATGAGAACATGACTTCTCTTTTTACCGTACTCGGTTAAAAATAACGGGGTACCTGGCGTAGATTAAAAATAAAAATAAAAAGGGTAGTTTGGAATTCATTTCTTAAAAAAAGGGTAGTTTAGGACTTACATAAAAGGGTAGTTTGGAATTTATAAAATATTAGTGGGTACGTTGGTTTTGTCATTAACTAAGTTGAGTACATGGTTTACATATGTCAGTAGTGGAAGTGGTGGCATGTTGAGCGGTTGTTGTTGTGCTTCGTAAATGGCCTCGTGGAGAGTGCCGAAACGCGTCAGCGTTTAGTATAGTGGTGGTGGTGATAGTTGGGTCTGTGTGGCATGTGTTGATTCGTGTAGCAGTGGAGGTGGAGGTGTTGCATGGAAACATACATTTGCCGCACAGATATAACTATTTGTCATTAGTGGTCGCGGGTGAGCAAAGTAATTGTTTTTTAGTTCATATACATGTCAATAAAGTTAGTGTGTAAGCATATTATTCAAAACATTTACTTAATTAATTACTAATTACTAACTGTCAAGTTTCCCACGAAATTAAAACAGGAAAGTTCATAGAGTGAGCAAAGTAATTAAGTAATTAATTAAAAGTAACGTGTGTTGTTTCAACAATCTGGTGCCGCATTTACCTGACTTCTTTTCATGCGGTATTCACAGAAAACATAATAGAAAAAAAAAATGGTTACAATAACCAACTTAGAAAAGTTGAGAAACCCCCGACATCGTCATATCAAAGTTCAATATTTCAAAAACAGGTGAACCGATTTTAATGAAAATTAGCTAAGAACCATCTCGATTAAGCTAGCTTTCGATTGAAAAAAAAAACCGCATCTAAATCGCTCCTCCCGTTTGGGAGCTATGATGCCACAGACATATACACAGGTCAAACTTATAACACCCATAATTTTCCTACTTTCCTGTCGTTAAGTAAAGGGTTAAAGTCATATAAAAACCAGTCAGTCTACACTGAAGAGTAATTTTATGATAACCGGCCCGACGACTTTTTTCCATGCCTTAAATGTCATATACGTGTTTAAGTCCAAGTGTCATACTTGGACATAAACACATATAGCCGACAAAGCTGAAATTCCCTATGCTAATCGTAGTGCAAAGGTATAGCACGCAACACGGACTGTCGAGGATCCGGGTTCAATTCTCGGGGTTAGCATTTTCCGTTTTTTTATCTGTGTATTCATGTTTCAGTTTATTTAAAAAGTACAATTGATGTTCACGGAAAACCCAAAAAATTAAAAAACGTATAGGTATTGCTATTATACAAAGAGGCAACGCCGCCAGTCTTTTGGGCACCTTGCCCCGAGGTAGCGGACTCGGGGATGTCTTCCGTTTTAGGTTCTAGTTTTAATTATTGTTATTATTCATTTTGCTTTTGTTTGTTTTGTTGTATTAAATTATTTAACTTACCTACCCCAAAAAATGGGGAAAAATATAAAAAGATTCTCCATCTGAAACCATAAACATGTTCGAACTTCGCAAAAAAATGTCTCCGAAAGTAGGTCTCTAAACACAACTCATTGAATCAGTAAGAATTCTCATTATGTTCAAAAACATGGCCGAATGCTGTAATGAGAGCACCTCCCTGTAGATCCACATTTTAAAGACCCTAAACTTGCCTAATATAATGTACACCATTTGTTTTGTGGGACGAGCCAAGCGCTCTCTTGGGTAAAGTTAGAAGTACCGATTTCATTTTTAGGGTTCCATACTCATAAGGAGCCAACGGGACCCTTTTTCTGAGGCTCAGCTGTCTGTCCGTCCGTCTGTAAGGAGGCTGTATTTTTTTACAGCAAAAGGTAGATTGCTGAAATTTCCAATGACTGTTTTATTTTGTGCTGTAGGTAACAACAAAATAAATTATAAAATTATAATAAAGTTACAAATTAAAGAGATCTGCATAGAACCAACCTATTTTTGGGGTTTTCCTATCTTAGTACTTAGTGGTAAATTGGGTCGCTGCCTATTTTTTTAACCGACTTCAAAAAAAGTAGGAGGTTCTACGTTCCCTTGTACGTTTTTTTTTTTATGTATGTACATCGATTACTCCGTCAATTGTAGACCGATTTTCAATTTTTTTTTATTTAAAAGGGTATACTCCTGAGGTGGTCCCATTGTCACCAAGTCATGATCTGATGATGGGATCCCAGGGAAATCGGGGGCAACCCTCAAATTTTATAGGCACGTATCATGTGTGTTTCATATATTTTCTAAGGCTATTCAACTATTTGCGTCCGGTAGTCATCATTTTATGTTGATGAGCAGATGATGGAAGGTACAACTCCTTAACGGTTAGGAGTTGGAGGATAATTCTGAAAATGTTAAATGAACGTAAAATTGTGAAATAAAAATCTTTTAACAAAAAAGTAAAACCACCTTCAAAAAAAGCAGCAGAAATATGAAGTCGGTGCTTCATTCAAAGAATATTCCGCTCGCACCGCACCGACTTCATATTTCTGCTGCTTAGTGCTAGGCCATAAAACTTTAGGCTTTAGTTTCTGCTGTCCGAAATAAACGCATTTTATTTTATTTTATTTATTTATCGTTATTTTAGAGGATTATTTTACATTTTTTTTCAAAGGTTTTTTTTTTGGTCATATAAGTATTTTTTTTTGTAATTACAAAACAATAGCTTAGTATGAATATTGTATTGAACGGTGACTTTACCAGTTGAAACTGCTTCCTTTTTAGTTTATTTCAATTAGGTACAGTAAGAACTAATGTACCTTTTTTTTTTAGAAAAAAAAAAGACTTTATGCAAAGTTTCTTGCGGCGCATTCTTCTTGGCAATCATGGTCTTTCCGAAAGCGCTGGTAGACTAAAAAAAATGACGGGTAAAAGAGCATTCAACTGCCTATTTGCTAAATATAATTTAGAATTTTGAAATATTTTGAATAAGCAAGGCTTCGATTTTAGTGAAATAAACAATTTGCTAGGCAAGCAAAAGGCTTCGATTTGTTACGAGTGTTTTCGAAAGCGTGATTGAGTGACAGTGTCAAACGATTTTATTATTTTTAGTCTTCAACTGACAACGGTGGCACAGAACCTTCCGTGTGCTGGTCCGACTCGCGCTTGACCGCTTTTTGTGTAATTTGTACGCCGACCATTGTACATGCTAATGTAACTGAGGCCTTGGAATAACTTTATCAATAATTCCGAGTGTAACGAGAATACTGGGCCTGGCTTATGTTCTTTCGAAACATTATTAATTATTTTAAAGTAAACCTCTAGCACCTATCGACACGTAATGACAGCTTAAGTACAGGCTTTTATCTTACTTAAGCTTTTACTGAACTTTCATTTAGTTTGAGTCAAAATTTGCTATTAAAATTTGACTTACTTCTTGTAGTCGGATCGACTTAGAATTTTTTTAAACGTAAAATATTTTAGACAGGAAAAAGAGGCAGAAGAAAAAATATGATCCATACGACTTAAAGTGAAAATGAACCTTAACTGCTCTATGTGGGATACTGGTTTTATCATAACTAGTTAGGCAATTTTCTTTTCAAAGAAAATTTCTGTCTACGTTTTTTTTTGAATGACGAGGAAGGAAAACGAGCAAGTGGGTCACCTGATGGTAAGTGATCACCACTGCCCATAGACACCCGCAACCCCGGAAGGATTGCAGATGCGTTGCCAACCTAGAGAGCTAAGATGAAATGTCTCTTGTGCCCGTAATTACACCGGTTGTCTTACTCTCCACACCGGAACACATCAGTGCAAGCACTGCTGCTTAGCGGCAGGATTAGCGAGTAAGGTGGCGTATATTTTAAACTAACAAACTTCAACACAGATTTTTGTTTTCACGATGTTAAACCAATGATGGATACAATAGTTTCAGACTCTTTTGAACCCCCGACAAAAAAGAAGGGTATCTGTGCGTCTGTCTATCTGTATATCTGTATATCTGTGTATCTGTCTGTGGCATCATAGCTCCCACACGGAGGGACCGATTTCGATGCGGCTTTTTTAATCGAAAACTAGTTTAATCGAGATGGTTCTTAGCTAAGTTTCATTAAAATCGGATTACCAACCCATTTTCGAAATATTAAACTTTTTCAGTCACGACCATGAAGACCCGTAACTGTCAAATCTAACACCCAAGATTTGTAAACGCTCTGATAATGCCACCAAACTAATATCACAATCCGAACAATCACCACAAACGCCACTCAACGTCATCCAAACAAGTTTAAAACAAAACCAATTTCCTAATGAATGCAAAATAACTAAGCTGAATTAGGGCCGTATTGACGTCACTGATACCCCCCCCCCCCTGGCGGAGGGGGAGTTGTTTTTGGGTCAGTTATTCAGGAGAAGTGCCTCGCAATATGGAGATGTCACGTTATTGTTATATTATGCCGGGGACCGGTTTGGATACGCATAAATTCTGTTTTTCTTTCACAAAATTGAGTTCACCCACTTGCGTATGTATTTTTTTGCTTGCTGTATCCTAATCGGTGTTGTGTAACGTTACAAAAAAGACATTAGTGATCGTATGACACTTATTAAGTACATACTTTTTCTTGCACATACCGACTCTCTAAATACGTATATTTAAGTAGTGTTGCGTTTCTACCTGGACTGTAAGAGTCGGCGGGATAGCAACGGTTAGTTAAAGGAAAGGGTTGAGTGAAACAAGTCTTTACAGTAGAACATATATTTTTCAGATGTTGTAGAGAACCCTGCCTCGGCTTAGGTCAATGGTTAACAAAGAAACTACTTATCTCAAATGAGGGAACGTGGGCGTTCAGAGTAGCGGAGAGATGACTTTTGCTATCAGTGTTTTTAAAAAAAGCTACAAAATGAGCCAAAAGGGCGCCACGACCATATCGGAGGCCGACCGAAGTTAATTGGAGAAAAATAAGAAAAAAAGGAAATCCTTCACCGGTTTCTGCCGAATGATGAGGTGACGGGCCAGAGACACCACCAGCCACGCACGCAGCCTCAGGACGGATCGCAGAAGCCGTCACGACCCTGAAGAATCACTCTCGGACCGGAGACCAGGAAGAAAGACTTGGTTTTGTGTAAAATACACTAGCACTAGGCCAAAAAAAAAAAACCCCTGCAACAATAAATTGGACAATTAATAGCAGGTTAATTATAGGCTCCTACCGCGTCAAGTGCATAGCAAATGAAGGGTTCATTTACCGATTTGGGAATGGAGTTCCAGCGTGCGGGAGACCAAGCCGCTGAGGTGAGCTCGTCAACCAAACCGGGGCTTTGGGACACCTTTTTACATCTGAAATGATCGGACCCATTAGTATCACGAATAAACAAACAGGAGATCGATCACGATCTAGTGAAAATAAAGACCTTACCAGGCTTGTTTTAAATTTGGAACCGACATGGGCACGCGTGACTCGACGCGAGACAGTCGGATAGTCCGGGGTCTGAAAAAAAACCACAATCATGAAGAAATACTTCACACACGTCACGAAGACAACTATTTTATAATAAAGGATCAGAAACGAACTTACTTGTAATCCAAATGTAGGATTATATGAAAAATACAGCCATCCACGGCGTAAGCTAGAAGCAAAATCGACACGTCACGGGCAGTTGCCAGGACAATGACACCCGGTGAAAAAGTCGAGTACTAGATTTGCAAAACGACAACAGATTTACCTAAATTTTAGAAACAACGTACTTCCTAATTTTTGAGATTAAATTCAGGTGCGTGCTGAATTTTAAGAGCAATCCTGACTGGAAAAAAGAAATAGAAAACGAACGACAATTTTAACACCTTGCAACACTCGAAGCTTCATTTTTCTAATACCGCACCGTAATAAAGGACAAAGGTCACGACAGCCATACAGCCAAGTGATCTGAATTTAAAAATATTGTCTAAGCAATCAAGTAGGGTAGGGGGTATAAAATAATATACGTAACAGTAGTTTGACTAAAAAAATTGTGGTTGAAATCAAAAAGTCTCTTTTCTCACGCTTATGACGTGACTTAATAACGACAAAATTGTAGTGAAATAAACGAATCAATTACCTACGTATCTCAGTCGCGTACGCATAACTCTTTTTTCCGACGTCCTATCAATCGCCTGACGGTTAACTGGTAGAGATCCCTTTAAGCGACAAGTTCTTCTTTGTACGTTTGCTTTTGTCCTGTTTTGCTATTTCATATTTTATGAGCAATAAAGAGATATACATACATACATAACTCTGTAGTCCTTCCTCTGTGAGTACACGCTTTGCTCATGCTTGCTTTATGCCAAAAGCAACATAAAGAAACTTAACATGAGCAAAACCGCAGTCAGTACCAACAAAAGTTACTACAATACATATTATCTACTCTTTATGGTCTTATATATTCCTGGTATCTTTCAGCAAAACTGTTTTCGTTACATCTACAATGTGCTCAGAATAACCTAGAGTAAGTAGACATAAAAGGATTTATTTTACAGAGAATCGGTCCCTCCCCAATAGAGATCACGTTGGGGACACTGAATTAAGATGTCAACAGACCGATCCCGAAGGACTTAAATAAACGTGCCCGAAGAGACCCTAAGTTCCGTTGACTTGAAGGATTGTAACCGAAAACTGTGTATAGCATACCTACAATAAATAAATAAATAAATATCATGGGACGATTGACACCAATTGACCTAGTCCCAAACTAGGCAAAGCCTGTACTATGGGTACTAGACAACGGATAAACATACTTATATAGATAAATACATACTTATTACATATTAAACATCTAAGACCCGAGAACAAACATTCGTATTCATCATACAAACATGTGCCCCGGCCGGGGATCGAACCCGGGACCTCAAGCTTCATAGTTAGGGTCTCTAACCACTGGGCCATCCGGTCGTCATACAATGACAAAAGAAATAACTAAACAGCTGGATATGAACCAGAACCTCGGTAATCCGTATCATGCTTCAACAACTAAGCTATACTTAAGTGTTTGAACCTGGCGAATTTTTTAATATTTGTATTTTTTTGGAAGATATTTAATTATCCTTTAAGATCATTTTAGGCCGTTGTGGGTGGTAGGACCTTGTGCGAGGTCCGTCCGGATTGCTACCGCCATCTTACTCGCTAATCTTACGGCTAAGCAGTTGTGTTCCGGTGTGGAGAGTAAGACAGCCGGTGTAATTACGGGCACAAGAGGCATTTCATCTTAGCTCTCTAGGTTGGCAACGCTTTGCAAACCCCGCGGGGTTGGGGTGTCTATGGGCAGTCGTGATCACTTACTATCAGGTGACCTACTTGCTCGTTTGCCTTCCTTGTCGTATGTAAAAAAAGGATAAAATAGGTAAAGAGAGGAAGAGGTCGACCTAGACGAAGCTACATGGACCAGATAAAGGAGAAGGCTGGTGTCTTGTCGTAGCGGGAGGTCAAGTAGCTGGCTTATAGGAGAGATGATTGGAAGACACTCCATCGACAAGAGTGTAACTCTTAAGTTTGATGAAGATGATGATGACGATGATCCTCAGTGGCATCTAAGAGCAACTTAATCAAGCAGCTCCCTGCTTAACAAATTTTTCTTTGCATTGTCATTTTTTTGTCTCGTAAAAAAAGAAACTGTGAGTTTGAGTAGTTGTCACACACGAACGGTACTCGTTTTTCACTTCGCAGCATTAGCGTGAATGAAAGACGGAGTTCCCGATACATGATGAAATATGATGTGCGATGACTGTATGAAAATAATGACGTGTCAATTAATCAAATTGGTCTATATTCACCAGTTGCTGGTTCCCTTACTTTTACGCTATTTAGCTCGCTTATGTGCCAGTATCAACTCAAAGGGGCTGGTGGTTGGTGGTCTGAACAGGACCTTGGAACTAGCATCTTTGATTATACGTCATCCATCATGATACTTAAATAAAGACCAAATGACAAAGACCAAGTGCGGATAGTTCGAAGAACCCGTGCAGCTAGGAGATGTTGATACCCGCCTCTTAAGTCCCGTCAAGACCATGGAAGCAACTTCGCGTCCGAAACGTCGAGGTATTCAAATTTAAAAAATTAAATGTGTATTTTTACGCGATTTGTGAAAATCGCGAAAATTTAAATCAACATGTACGTCATCCGACCGTTGGTACATGCCACGTACACACAACGAGCATAAAAACACATAACTCATACACACACGTAAACACACTACGCATTGACTAGGGACGTACCTACATAGTGTTACTAACTGATCGAATTTTTCAGCAAAGGCGGACCAGATGATAGAAGGACGATATCAAATGGGTGTCAGGATTAAACTGGATGCAAATAGCCCAGGATGGAGAGAAGTGGGAACACTTGAAGGACGCTACACCAGCATGGTTGAGAATAAGAGAAGGCAGATTCAACTCACTCCGCAATTTTTCATCGTTATGGCAAAACGCTGTGTCATAAAATTAAAAAAAAACTTTTCAGGGTCACACCATAAATGGAATACTTATGGCCACGTTCTCGACTTGCAAAAGAGTTCAAGTTTCTTAGATGTTTTGATCATTCCTCATTTTGGAAGTACAGTATTTACTGCTGAACTTATAAATCTTATCGTTGATCGAAACTTGTTAGTAGTGAGGTTGACGAGCATCGAAGTTGTTGCTTACTATGTATCTTCAGGGACTTTCAATTGAAGGCTGCCAATTCACTTGCCTGTATTTGCCAAACATTTCCTATTCTATCTCTGTCCTTTAGGTTAAAACCAAAAGAGAGGGGACATGAATATAATATATATTTGTCACTTACGGCCAAGTGAATTGATAGCATAAGATACTTTACCTACTTCAAATCGATTTTTGCCAAATCTACGAGCACAATTTGACACTGCTTAACGATACCCTAAGGTACTATTTCACCCAATACAGCATTCAATATTATTACTTGCCACATCGAAACCGTATCCAATATTATATTTGCTTCGCTTGCATCATTTCCACGTAGTAATACGTAGGTATATCAAATATCTAAGGATCGAAATTCACTTGTAAGATTTCTCGCTTATAGGATAATCGAACATGATTGACAAGCAGCAAAAACTTTTTAGAAAACTCAGTAATTAACATACAACGTTAAAAAAAAGTGTGCCTACGTACCTATCATTGCATTCATTGTCGCAAAGCAAATTATTCAATTAAGCAAATTATTGAAAACAGTAGTTAACAGTTAAAAAGTTTCTCCATGTCAAAGTCTTTCTAACAATGACAAGAGATTGATGTTTTTAACGTTTTTTTACTACACCTATAGTAAACTGTCACAGCAATTAGACTGTACGTCTTGATTCTAAATTAATGGTGGCTATGATTAGACTGTCCGCCAAGGTTTTGTAAAAAATTGGTTGGTTGTATTTCTCAACAGTACCTACATAAACAAAAGTGTTCCGAATCCTTCAATTCTCAAGAGAGCGCCTTTAAATAAATTTTATTCCGACACTCCCGAAAACGGGGTTTATTTTCTTAATTCGGACCTTAACAGGGATAACTTCGTCGGCTAATTTAATTAGGGGAAACGAATCTTACGTAAAGAACTTATACGGTTTCACAACGATTGTTATTTCACCACTTTATTAATAGAGGGTATGGGAAAACGACCAAACTGATATAACTTTATTGAAAGATTTGTTATTATTATTACGAAAGACGATATTTGTATTTGAAATTTTGTATTTAGGTTCTGGTTCCCGAGCCATCAAAACATGTTCTTTACTATTATACTTGGTTTTCTAACCATTAGGTGAAGCAAGGTATTTTTAAGGTCCTATTATACCGCTTGACTTGACCATTCGCAGTAGTGCTAACAACAGACGTTAACTTTTCTATTAGCCAGATGCTTCTGTTTTACGTTTCGGTTAAGTTCGGTAACGTTAGTAGTTTATACGTTAATCATCAACTGGTCAAACGCAGCGAACGACTCGTTTATTTTATTTCAATATAGCTGCAAAGGAGCTTAATGTATAAGTTTTAGTATCAAATAGCTCCACAGTGGCTTAATCTCTTTTGGTCCGGTTGTTTACCAGAGATTTTATTATTATGTATTTTACTACGTGTAAAAATTTTTTTGAGACCGGAATATAACAGAAATCTACACATAGCTTAGAGTGATTTCTGGATTTTTTTAAGCATGAAAAAAAAATCTTGACACGAATAGCGTCGGCGGGTGAGGACAGGTCAATTAAAATGTAGGTAACTTTACAAACGAAAAATAAGTTAGGTCATTGCGGCGTATTTATTACTAGGCACAGCATTGGCAGTTCAAATTTCTGGTTCTAAGGTCCAACATAAGTACTAATTCGCTTCTAATGAAACATATGACAGTAAAATATGACCATTTTACGTATTTCTATAATATGGAACAGGCGTTGGAAGCATGAAAAACAACAAACATTATAATTAATTGGGGCAACTTCCTGCTTCGCGCGATAACTGAGGTTTAGCAGATATAGCTGAGAAAATAAACACACCTTTGTTATTATTAGGCAATACTTACGCGACCAGGGTACATACGGAATTTCTGATGCATTATACATACCTACACAATTTAATTAATTAACTTAACAAGCGAAAATTAAGTTACCTACTTTAAATAATTTATTAATTTATATTTATTTTGTTTTTTAGTTCATACCTACTTTAACATTTAAGGTGAGCAAGGTGCGGCCATGTCGCGGAATTTCTATGGACGTAATTTAATTTATGAGACTGGTATGTCACTTGTGTGGCTATCAATGTCAAAAATGTCATGGCACAATTTGTTTTAACTGTCAAACATTATTAAAATAATTAATATATTAACACAATGAATGGTAGAAAGAAATTATAGTTTTCTTGGATCGAGTACACTTTAACTAATACGTGAAAATTATTTGAAACAATTTGGAATAAAATATTATTAATTACGAATGAAACATTATTGATAATGTCTAGTAGAAAACGTGCAAAACTAATGTGTAAAATTTGACAAAACAGAACTGACAGCTATTGACAAAGCGTCGATATTGTAATGTGATGTGAGATTGTAAGGCAAATCGAATGTAATTCTATGGAATGTCAAAATCAAGATAGATCTCGGTAACCGATAGATTTGGGGCATACGTCAAAGTGTATGCCATATTCAGGGTTACCTACTATATTAATCACAAAAATGGAGCCCTCATGACAAACTTTACAAAATACTAGTCCGGCATAACGTAACGTAAATAATATCGAACGATCACTATTGACAGATAATATTAATCCCTAAGCTTACTATCTTGATGGGATATACTGGTCTATCAAATACGATAAAAGTGAAGGATCGATCGGACCAATACGGATTATTTTTGTTGGCTATTGAGAGTCATGAAAACACTAACGCCTCGCCTTATGTGTCTCTAGTATTTTCTGTATCATTGGTCCGTGGAGATGTTACAGTGACAATACCCTTAGACTTTGAGATACAGGAAACGAAAACAGATGTAAGAGAATCTAATAATTTCAACATTAAATCGCTAATTCTAGCTCTCGTTGCCTTACTGTATGATGGATATGATATAAATGAGAAAAGCGCAGAGTGGGATGATGCTTTGTAGATCATGGCACAGTAATATCATACGAAGTTGGCGACAAATACAGGCAACCGAACCCGGTTGTAAAAATACACAAAATCATGCTTGACATGGCTTTCACAAATAAGACGATTATGTTGAATCTCGAAAATAAATTGCAGTGAAGAAATCTTAAGTTCTTCGAAAACAAATTTTATAACTTATAACGATGTAGCTCGTTCGTAGCAATTAAGCAAAATCGCAATTTGATGAAGATTTTACGAGATGTCATTTCACTTTAAAAGCCAATTGGAAAGTTTTCAAACAACCCCGAAATGTCTTTTACATGAAGTAATTTCCGTGTTTGTTTTCCTATATTCATAAAAAGTATCAATATTTTAGTGACGCATGGTGCAAATGGACTATGCGTGTTATCCCGCAAGCTGTCCCGGGACTCAGGATTCCCACGGGATCCCGGGCGACCATATTGACGGCCAGCGTGATTGATGTTACGGATTCTACATTTCGCTGGTTCCCTGTCAAAAGGTCCTATGTTCAGTCCCCATGTATCAGTTCAAACGTGACGTTATTTTTTACATGACTGGGGAAAGCTGGGTGGGTTAAAAAAAAATATATAATATATTTTTGAGTTTACCAGTGCTTCCGGAAAGACGATGATTGCCCAAAAGAATGCGTTCCAAGAAAATTGACATAAAACTATTTTTTTTTTCTAAAAACAAGCTACAACAGCTCCTTTAATACACCACCACAATTGAATTATGTAAGGAAAGCTTACTAAATTATTAGTAAACAAAAATGTTACAGAATTATTAAAGAAACAAAGTGTAGAAAACAATTGAAGGGTAGGAAAAACGGAAGTCACCATAACTACTTTTTGAGTTATCGCGATTTGAAAGTTTGAAACGATGTTATTATCACAATGAAATAATGATGTAGTTATCGGTACAATAAATTTTTCGTATACACCTTTTTTAAAAGTGATAAGAAAGACAATCTGTAACTGAGTGGTAACAAAGTCTATTGAGTGCTCTACATTTCGAGATTAAAATCTCGTTTAAAAAAAAGCGACTAGACATATTCCGTGTACCCTTCCCAATAGCACTTTAAAAGCAGAACACTTTACTGGCACGATTTAATTGATCAGGAAATCTATAGGGTCTCCAGGTTACTAGATAGAAAGCATTTGCACTAAGACGTCATAAAATCGCAAGTTTCAAGCAACTTAAGAAGATAAATAGACAATTATTCAACAATATAGCTAAAGTGCCATACACAACATTTACAGCCGAAGTGTTTCTAAAACCCGAATTCTGTTCTAAATGATCACAAACTGTACAATTGCGATTGAATGGCTGCCGAAACAAAAATCCCGTTACTTAATTATGTTATTTTTTAGCGTGTGCTTGTTTGGATGAGGTCAGCGGTAAATGTATTGTAAGGAAAGGACCATTCATTACATTATCCTCAAAGGTCATCGATTTATCAAATATAGATTAGATTTTTGTTATAATACTAATATCAATACCTTTCTCATTTTTATTACTTGATCGTTCTAAAATTTTACATCTTTCTAGGAAGTGGCCACTGAGAACATCTCTCACAGGAAAACATCTGATGCGCCTTATTGGACTTGTAGGAATAGCAACTCTCGTATGCTGAGACTAGGGTATAATTTAACTTGAAGGAATAAGGTCTTATCTCAAGAACACAGATTGGCGGTCCTAGCACAAACAGGTCTGGCTTCGAAAGCAGTCACTGTTTTTTTTTTCTAAACATTCCAAATTCAAAACGGGCCACATCAGTCTAGCTTGCCAGACCTGCCTCAAATACAAATAACTAACCCATCATTTCGATAACTTCGTTGGTAATGGCTGTTCTTACAAAAAAAAATTACAAGAGTCTATTGTGGAGAATCCCAATTTAGTCCCAGTAGCAATAACTTGTCTTTGTATGATGTTAATAAATACCATAGGTAGTACTTTTCTGTAGTAGTATATACCTACCCGAATAGTTTTAGTACCAACTTAGTCTTTGTGTGTGTCGTTCTGTGGTGATTGGTGTAGTTAGTTTTTTTTGCTTAGATTGGTTGTGGCTGGTATTTCACCGAACACGGACAACTTTACCGCACAAACCATGCCCCCTATTTCACCATCTTTACAATTGTCAGTTTTATATGACAATTCGTACTACGTTTCTTTGACAATATCAAGCGCGCTAAAACAAAAGCTCTTAAAGTCAGCAGTTGACACCGAATTGTCATTGAAAACTGATAATTGTAAAGATGGTGAAATAGGGGCCATAGGTCGTTTGGCAGTGTCTTATCCAACCTCGACATTGGCGGAATCATCGCATCGTTCGATGGAGCCATTATTATCCCAAAATTGAATTGAACCATAGTACTTTATGGGTTCGAACCATCGACTTTAAACATTAAAGACTGGCCACGCACCTCTTTAGCGCTGACAAAATGCGGCCTTCACTCATTACCTGTCATAAGACTGACATATCAAACTTCAAGGGAATAAACCACCTGGATAATGAGTATATTATTTACTTACGTATGAAATGTGATTCCTTGTGCTTTGTTTTTCTTTTTTGTGTTATTTGTAGAGTTCAAAAATGTGCACGACGTCATTTTGAGCGGTTGAAACTGTTGTAATTGGGCAAGTCAACGAGATGTCACCCGCGCGGCGGCCGTTGGCGACTAAGTCACCGAGTAACCTAATCACCTATATTGCTTGTCCGCGCGCTGTGAAGGGGTGGCGTATCCGTCACTATTTGGTACATCAATGGTTCGAACGTATACGCGTCTTCGGGAACAAGGTCGGGGGCGTTAACGTCGTCCGCCTTCGTCACATTGTGTGACGAAGCGCTTAATTTGCACGCCTTTCTTAACTTTCAGGTGCCGTACCTAATTTATGCGGTCGGATTTAATGCCACGGTGTCAAGGTGTGTAAACACCAGCTAATTCACCAACTTTACAATAAAACTAGAGAGCGCCCGCGGCTTCGCCCGCATGGAATATTATACGTAAGGAATCTCTATAGCAATAGGAATGTGTCCTCTGGGTAAACAAGTAATATTTCTAATTAGTCCGTCATATACATAGATTATCGAAAAAAAAAATATTGGACACGTATTTTTTGCTTTTTATGATATCAATAAAATTTACATAGATAAAATTAAACATTTCCGTAGACTGCAATGCAAGATAATGAATGGATAAAGCGACTAGAAATCGTAATTTGTTTGCCCTGCAAGTAGTGTGTAATAATAACGTCTCCAATAACGCTCCAATTGTAAGAATGTGTCGTCGATGTTGAGTTAGTCATTTTCAACATGACACTAACAAAATTCAAGGCAAGTTTTAAATGAACACTTTGTTTAAAAATTTAAAATCTCCATCTTGTTTTGTTTTTGTTTGTCTTCATTATCAGTTAAGTACCTACTTATATAGTATGTGCTTAATGTAACGAATTGGCACTTTTTTATTATTTTTTCTTAGGGTTGTGTTAAATGCTGTGTATGCGCAATAATGACTTAGAATAAGTGGCTATTTGTAACTTAATTAGCTTGCATTATGTTATTGAAGCTAAGCTAATAAAATAAAATAAAAATAAATATTTATCCCTGAACGGCAACACTGGCATAGATAATAGATCGCTCGCTTTTGGCTCGAAATTCGAACTTGCAATTTTATTTTGCCTAATGTACAAAATTTGCACACCCGATATCATATTTTCCCAAGTTTTTCGCGATTCCCAAGGTCAAAGAATCGAATTGCTTTAAAATTCCAGAGAAATATTGCGTTGTTTGGGAGAAACGTGTCAAAATGGTGTCGTAGAGCGCCATCCTGCTCTGTCTCGTTTTTTTTATCCCGTTCTGGTTTTTCGACTTTATATAATAGATTGTCAGTTTACAATGACAATTCGAGCTACATTTCTTTGCCAATATGAAATGCGTTAAAACAAAAGCTTTTCAAGTCAGCTATTTGACACCGAATTGTCACTGAAAACTGACATTTGTAAAGGTGATGAAATAGGGGCCAGGTTTTTAACCCCCGACGCAAAAGAGGGGTGTTTTTTTAACCGATGTGTGTCTGTGACACTCTGTGACATTGTAGCTCTTAAACAGGTCAACCAATTTGCTAGTCTAATCGAGATCTTACCTAAGTTTCATGAAAATCAGTTAAGCCGTTTTTGAGGTACCTGCTGAGGTGCTTTGAAATGAAAAAGTCGGGGGTTTTCAAGTTTTCTAAGTTGGTTAGGTTATTATGAACATGAACGCATTTCTACATAGTGTGTTAGTGAATTTCTAGACTTCGAGTTACAGAGTATGATAGTATTTATTGTAAGATTTTTTTTTAAAGTATTTTAGATTAGATCCGATTAGATTCCTTCATTTCTTATTGAAATTTACATAACAATTTTAAATGTCAAAATAAAAGAAATTCACAAAAAGATCATCAAGAAAAAAAAAAACAAGAAATAACTGCGTGCGTTCGTGTAAACTTTGGGCACCTACACAGATTATTTTATACGACGAGGAAGGCAAACGAGCAAGTGGGTCACCTGATGGTAAGTACTCACCACTGCCTAGACACCCGCAACCCCGGAGGGTTCGCAGATGCGTTGCCAACCTAGAGAGCTAAGATGAAATGCCTCTTGTGCCCGTAATTACACCGGCTGTATTACTCTTGTATTACACACGGGAACACAACAGTGCAAGCTCTACTGCTACTATTTGGGAAATTGCGAAAGGCTTCATACATTTTCGTGCATATCGTAAATAACACAATATGCAAACCGATTAATTCATTACCATTATCAGGTAATGGTCTACATTGACTACTGGACATAGGATCCCTATATGTACTGATTGATAATTTGATAAAATGATATGACGGCATTATGATATTATTATGACACTCCCATTAAACCATGGAGGTTGAATACTAGATAATAAGAACCTCTGTAACCGTATTCTGACACATAAATTGATTTGATTTAATTTGATTTGATTTAATACCTGAACAATGATAATGATTAAAAAAATATATACTTAGGTACCTAACGAACGCGGATTAAATGGTGTTCTAAGCAGTATCTTAACTTTAAAAAAATGTAGTGATAATACCTACTCCTACGATGGGTCTTTCGGTGAAGGAAAGCAAGAAAAGCGATTCAATGATGTGTATTGTATGAAGTTCGCAATCTGCATTGGGCTCGCTTTGGAACTATAGCCCAAGCCCTCTCATTCTGAGAGGAGGCCTGTGCCCAGCAGTGGGACTTGACAAAAAGGCTGGTGATGATGATGTATCTTGCGTTTATTTCAATCTCATTTTTATTGTAATTTTTTTTTCTTGGCGATCTGTTGTTTTTTTTTTTAGTCACTTAAAATGTAATGTAATTCTCAACGAGATACCAATGAATTTATTTATGTATGTATTTATACGAATAGTAGAGTAGTAGTGAGCTGTGCGTAAAACATTATCTAAACAAAATTGACCACGTTAGAAAAATTTACTAGCGAATTTATTTTGTTGTTTTTTTCGTGGGCAATATTGCAAGAAAATTATAAAAACAAAAAGACTCAAGAAGGGTTTTAAGTGCAAAAGGGTTTTGATCACAAGTAGAATTTTAGTTACCGTTGCAAATGAGACCCTAATAGTTGTAGATAAGTTTTTGATTGGTTAATAAATAATGCCTAAGCAAAACAAAATATTTCTGAAACGGATTTTATGTGGGAAATCATAAAATATTAAAATACATGCACGGATACATACTTAAATATTAAATACTGATAAATTATTACAATATTTCGTTCAATATCTAACTAATATCGTTTGAAAATATAAGGTTAGTAAGATCGTAAACATAGCAACAAAACGAACACATCAAAACGAATAATTTCACCCAAAGAATTTAACGGAGTAAGAAAATCATTTGAAACCCTAGTCTGAATATTTATGCATGTCATTAAATACGAAAAAACGGAGCTTCTAAGGAATATCAGGAAGGCCTTCCTTCCGCACATAACCTTAAAATTATGGGACACGGCATCGTAAGAATTTTCACGAAAAAAAACCCCTCTCCAGTTCTATTGCGGCCGTAAAACACAAAAAAGCAACCGACCGAGTAAAGCGACAAACGCCTTCATATCTCACTTAGCCCGATGCACGGGACAATAAACTCATACAGCATAGAAAAAAGCACCAATGTCGTATGCACAATCCACAGGGCACTCCCGGGCGTACGCTATCGCCCTAATTGCACACTTCACGTATGACGTCATCGCGGCGTTCGATTTTTAAATTAGGAATGGAATGTTTTACTCACGCAGCAATGCTTTTCGATAGCGGCCAGCGTTCCATGGAGGCCTGGTATTTCATGTTTTCGATCTGCTTTTTCAGTGCCTCTTTGTCCATGGCTGCCAGAATACTGGGGTCCATCGCGCAGAATCTGTGGTATAAAGCACGCACACATAAACACGTGTAACGTATTAGAGTGAATGAGTAATGCCAGACAGGGACGGCGTGGCGTACATTCGAGAGCTAAACTGTCTGGAACAAAACACGCGCGCCGTAGCGGCTAGCGTAATTCAAATTTAAAAATAAACCATTCTTTTCGGCCAGCACTTTTATTTTTAATTTAACAAATAAAAAACAAAATCTGTTCCAAGATTAAAATTGACCATTACAAGGTGCACAGTAGGGGATTGCAACCGACTGTGGGTCTTTTATCTTGCTCCCACAGTGAGGGGAGAACTAGGTGCGCGTTAGTGTGAGTTATGCGCGCGCAGTACATTTAAGTTTCTATGACAACCCCTTTATACACACAAAAGTTGGCTTGCGCGAACTTAGCGGTAGCTTTTACTGCGTTACAATATAGACTTTATTAAAGGTAGTTAGATTCCTTTTTTGGGGGTGCAGTGCGGTGTAAAATTAATGAATTAAAGCATTATGCCCGGTAGTTGTTGGTGTTTTGTGTTCCATTATTCTTTGGCGGTTTCCCTACTGACGTATGGGGAAACATGGCCGAACTATTCTGCCCAAGCTGTATACTAAGAGCTTGTGTTTTAATGTATACTAAGAGGCAAAATTTGTCGCCCACCTTGATTATGTAAAAACTGTTATTTCAATAAAGAATACTTTTATAAATCTTTATTGTGCATAAAATATAGAAAAATTGCGGACACAGCATGTGTACAATGACAAAAGGAAGTTTGCAGACTATAAGCATTATTATTAAATACAGCACGACCACAATTGTGAATGTAATTGCGTACTGAACGTTTATGATTCATAATGTAATTATTTATTCTTATGTTTATGTCGTATTGGCAACTTTACTGCGGTAAACTAAATTGCCACGAAGTGCCACTTTAGTAAAATGTCATTCAGTTACCGGACACCAATTTTATAATATGGCGATACTGGAATGAATACTTGCAGAATACTCTCGGTAAGAGTTTTGAAACTATGCATTTTAGTTCATTTTAATTCATTTACGTGATAATTATCATCATAGTAAAATAAAACCGGACAAGTGCGAGTCGGACTCGCGCACGAGGGCTTTTCCCCAGTGTTTTAAGTTATCCAGTGTTAGCAGAGCCCTGCTCCTTAGCAAAATGTACGCAGTGTGAGGTCATCTTATATTGGTCTGTGAAATCTACAGACACACATAAAAAATTAAGATTTTGAGAATTTTCTGACACGTTGTAAGTAATAAGAGCTACCTTCATACCAAATTTCAGGTTTCTAGGACAACTGGAAGTATCCTTTAGGTTTTCGGGGTACGGCAATTTGTATGGAAACAACCTTTTTAATGACATTATCTTTTGATTGCGTTGACCTAGAAGTTTGATTTTTTCACAGCTTCAAGGGACTGCAGGCTTGAGTAGGTATTTGATATTAATTTCAATTCAATTAAAACAATCAGTTTATTGTATCTGTTGGATCACCTTTTACTTTTAAAGTTTGCTTAATTTTGAAAAGAGGTTCTTGCAAATTCACTGTATTAAAATTGAAACCACTAATTAAATGTAAGTAAATATGTAAAAGGATCTAAACTATAAAAGCTTTGTATACAAAGTGTTGCCAACTCAAGATTTATCAAAATTGCCGCCTTTTTGCAAAGTTAGTAGCCAGACTAAAGCAATTTACTGATGCAAGGACCAGATGGCCTAGTGGTTAGCAACCCTGACTATGAAGCTTGAGGTCCCGGGTTCGAATCCCGGTCGGGGCTGATGTTTGTATGATGAATACGAATGCTTGTTCTCGGGTCTTGGTTGTTTAATATGTATATAAGTATGTATTTATCTATATAAGTATGTTTATCCGTCGTCTAGTACCCATAGTACAGGGTTTGCCTAGTTTGGGACTAGGTCAATTGGTGTCAGTTTGTCCCATGATATTTATTTATTATTTATTTTATTTAAGAAAGCTTGGAAAAATTTCAACCTGAGTAACTTAGGCATGGCTGCTGGGGCCCGAGCGTAATATTCGAATCCTGCATATCGTAACGTTATCGTATCGAAGTCGAGAAACTTCATACTAAGTTCTAGTTCCAAATACGCTTACGGGCGGCCGCTGTTCCAAACGCCATACAAATTTCTCGATAACATTACTACTCGATTACGTTACGCAGAATTCGAATATTCGTACTCGGGCTTCTGTAATAGGTTGTGCAAGTGGCACGGATTGTCAAGGTACAGACACACTCTAGGCCGGTTTTTAAAAGAATAATTTCTTAATAACTCTCCACAATGGTCGAAAGATAACGTCCGAGCATCTGGCTGGTCTTTTGTCCTTTTTGCGTCGACAAAACATTGTCTTTTGTTTCACTGAATAAAATAATTTATTCCCAAGCCCATTGTATTTTTAATTTCGAGATTTTCTCTCTATTAATAGGTAGGTACAAGGAATGAATTGAAAATAAGATAATAGCATGGAGGGATGTAGTTTTTTGAAATTTGTTGTTTATCAATGAGGATCGCTCTGTAGCGATAAGGCCGCCCATTGCTACCTTGTATTTTCTTTGTGCCTTATTTCTCGTTTTGACCGTTATGTGGTGTTCAATAAAGAGTTATTGTATTGTATTGTATTACGGTTCGAGAATAAACTATTATGTGTGTCGCGTATATTTAAGGTTTCGTATATGAAAAGGAAAAACGGAACCCTTACGTTGTCCACCATTTCCACTACCAATAGTAAAGTAGTATAATACAGTACAATACAATACTAATATTCTTTATTGAAAACCCCTAAACAGTACAAGGAGGTTACAGAAAAACAGGTATGGTAGACAATAGGCGGTCTTATCGCTTAAAAGCGATCTCTTACAGACAACCAAGATACAGAAATCAGGATGAAGAGAGAGGATGTATAGTAGTATTAGCAGTGGAAATGGTGGCATGTTGAGCGGTTGTTTTGGTGCTTCGTTAATGGCCTCGTGGAGAGTGCCGAAACGCGTCAACGTTTAGTTTAGTGGTGGTGGTGATAGTTGGGTCTGTGTGGCATGTGTTGATTCGTGTAGCAGTGGAGGCGGAGGTGTTGCATGGAAACATACATTTGCCGCACAGATACAACTATTTTTCACTTGTAGTCGCGGGTTGAGCAGAGTAATTGTTTTTAGTTCATAAAAACGTATGGGGAGGTCCATAGGTTAGGTAGGCAAAGTAACGCCTGATTCAATAATTTACCTACTGTTTAATAAAGAATTTTCGGGTAACGATCAAAATACTTAGTGGCCCCTAGCAGTATTATTATGAATTATGACTAGCATTTATTATCCTACGTTACGTATTTCGGTATTTACATTACTTACATATTTGCCTATATGAAAACAAAGAGGCAACGCACCTTGTCCCGAGGTAGTATAAATAACTACTATTTATTTTGCTTTCGTTTGTTTTATTGTGCCTAAATAAATAATGGCATTATTAGGTATTCCATTGTATTTTAAACGATATTTATTATGGATTATAATTTATTATCATAAAAAGGAAACTTAACATAACTATCATAATGAAAACATACCTATATCGAAGCCAACACAGACCTTTTATATGAGCCTTAATTGGCGCTAACAATAAGTGATTTATACAAATCATTCCATACAAACGAGCACGTGTTCCGATTTCTAATAACTCTGTATTCCGAAGGCACATTAAAAAGTGAAATCGGCTCTTAACTATTTACTTGTGAAAGTCTAACTTATAGTAAAATAAACGGATCACTCACGTATGTCAGTCGAGTATAGCTCGACAATTTTCGGACTAATCTCACGTCCACGTTTACGTCTCGCCACCGGCGTGGCGTGTGCTCCCAGAGGAAGGACTACGGATTAGTCCGAAACATGTCGAGCTATACTCGACTGACATACGTGAGTGATCCGTTTATTTCACTATGATTGAGTCTCACGGTAGTTTCATGTTAAAAGTCTAGACTTAGTTCAGTTTTTATGAAATTAGTGCAAAAAGTCGTCCAACACACGTTTCTGTACCTTCCACTAACACGCTAGTCGCTAGCACATTCAGCGGTGGTTTTTTTCGTGCTTTGAAAACGGGGCTGTAGAGAGTTCCGAAACGAGTCCGCGTATAGTGTAGTGGTGATGGTGATAACGGGTATGTGTGACATGTAAATAAATAAATATCATGGGACAAATTGACACCAATTGACCTAGTCCCAAACTAGGCAAAGTCTGTACTATGGGTACTAGACAACGGATAAACATACTTATATAGATTAATGCATACTTATATACATTATTAAACATCCAAGACCCGAGAACAAATATTCGTATTCATCATACAAACATCTGCCCCGACCGGGATTCGAAACCGGGACCTCAAGCTTCATAGTCAGGGTCTCTAACCACTAGGCTATTCGGTCGTCAATACGGGACAATTGACACCAATTGACCTAGTCCCAAACTAGGCAAAGCCTGTACTATGGGTATTAGACAACGGATAAACATACTTATATAGATATATAAATATCATGGGACAAATTGACACCAATTGACCTAGTCCCAAACTAGGCAAAGCCTGTACTATGGGTATTAGACAACGGATAAACATACTTATATAGATATATAAATATCATGGGACAAATTGACACCAATTGACCTAGTCCCAAACTAGGCAAAGCCTGTACTATGGGTATTAGACAACGGATAAACATACTTATATAGATATATAAATATCATGGGACAAATTGACACCAATTGACCTAGTCCCAAACTAGGCAAAGCCTGTACTATGGGTATTAGACAACGGATAAACATACTTATATAGATATATAAATATCATGGGACAAATTGACACCAATTGACCTAGTCCCAAACTAGGCAAAGCCTGTACTATGGGTATTAGACAACGGATAAACATACTTATATAGATATATAAATATCATGGGACAAATTGACACCAATTGACCTAGTCCCAAACTAGGCAAAGCCTGTACTATGGGTATTAGACAACGGATAAACATACTTATATAGATATATAAATATCATGGGACAAATTGACACCAATTGACCTAGTCCCAAACTAGGCAAAGCCTGTACTATGGGTATTAGACAACGGATAAACATACTTATATAGATATATAAATATCATGGGACAAATTGACACCAATTGACCTAGTCCCAAACTAGGCAAAGCCTGTACTATGGGTATTAGACAACGGATAAACATACTTATATAGATATATAAATATCATGGGACAAATTGACACCAATTGACCTAGTCCCAAACTAGGCAAAGCCTGTATTATGGGTACTAGACAAAGACGACGGATAAACATAGGTAGTTATATAGATAAATACATACTTATATACTTATGTGTTGATTCGTGTGGTAGTGGAGGGGGAGGTGTTTATTTAAAACGAACATTTTGTCGCACAGACGCAGCTATCTTATACGCGTGATCGCTGGTGAGCCAATTACTTAATTGTTTTTTGTTCATAAGAAAAAGACATACTCATTTCGTTTCAGCACGGAAGTCTTCCAAAGAAAAAATGCTTTCGGAATTGTAATAAAGAAATCCGCCAATTTCAAGCGGAGCCACGAAGAAGAAAACTCGAAAGTAATTCGAAAACTGTTCGGTCATAATTAATTTTTTATTGTTTTTCTCATTAAAGAAGATATCTCCTGTTGAGATAAAACCACAATGGCTCGTAAACGATTTTTAGGGTCCCGTAGCCAAAAAGGCAAAAAAGGAACCCTTATAGTTTCGTCATGTCCGTCTGTCTGTCTGTCTGTCTGTCTCAGAGACTATTAGTACTAGAAAGCTGTAATTTTGCATAGATACATATTTTTTTCTTTGGGAAACCTCCCCTATTCGCAAAGTGGGGATAATTTTTTTTATTTCTCGCCTACCCCATAGTGTGGGGTATCGTTGGACAGATCTTTAAAAGTGTTTGAAGATCATTTTTCGATAGCGTTGTTAAATAAATATAAATATTTGACTTTGAATTGCTCATTTTTGTTGGAGTCAAGTGTCTCCCTCCTCTACCAGAAAAACTGTTGTAATTGGAAATGTGAAAAAATCAGAGCAGTGGATATAGAAAAATTTAAAGGAAAACTAAGTATCAGAGATAAGTAGGCTTTACTGGTTTGCCAGTAATAATTTACCAACCTATTATGTTTTTCTATGTCAGATTTTTTTTTCTCCTCACTACCTCGGAAAGCCGTCTTTTATCCTTTAATACAAGCTGGTAAAATCGCATTTTATCCACTAGTGGGGAAAGTATTTAGACCTTGGAGTGGAGCGTGTTTAAGTAGCTTTTGACAGATAACAAAACCTACAACGCTCATAATAATGGTTCGTTCGATATTAATTATCATCAAATAAATGATAAATGGTTTGAGAATTTAATAAAAAATAGCAAATTTAGCTTTATTTCATGGTCCTTAAAATTCCATAAGAAACTTTTTTTAGATAATGATGTTGAATATAATTCTGAACGCACAAGTTGAGTCGATGCAATTTCAAAACGCATCGTCAGAAATGTCAACATTGTCACCAAAAATTTTCTCACCGACTCCGTCTCACGTTAAAATACACAACTTCCAGAGTTTTCCTTTATAATATCGTAAAAAATAGTGATTCCAGCGATGAAGATTATTTTTATGAGCTGTTTTTTGCATGTTGCGCTTTCCTCGATACAGTGAGGTGAAAAGTTTTGTGTTACACACGGGTGCAAAACGTATTTTACTTCTCGTGTGTTGAAACACTCGCTACGCTCAGGACTCGCTTCGCTCGTGGTTCGACTATAGAATCCTTTCGCTTGCTTGTTTCAATTCCACACTCGCGGGTAAAATACAACTTTGCACCCTTGTATAACAAATAATTAGGAACCCTATCCTGGGCGTGTCCGACACGCTCTTGGCCGGTTTTTTATCCCATTCTTTGTTATATTTATTTTACTCACACCGCCTTCTATTGGATAATGGAAACCCTCCGACAATTCCCATCAAATTCTTGTTAACTTTCGCAATTTACTCACAAGCTTATTGAATTAATGAATTTCAAATTCCAAGCGCGTGTCTGATTTGCGCACTGATGACGTTTCTTAATCTTTTCAGAGATCTGCACCTACCTCAAAACGAAACGAACACCCATAGGACTTCGTTGATCGTCCGTCTGTCTGTCCGTCTGTTAATCGAGAGTACTTCCATTGACCTAGAATTATGTATGAACTAAAAAACAATTACTTTGCTCACCCGCGACCACTAATGACAAATAGTTATATCTGTGCGGCAAATGTATGTTTCCATACAACACCTCCGCCTCCACTGCTACACGAATCAACACATGCCACACAGACCCAACTATCACCACCACCACTATACTAAACGCTGACGCGTTTCGGCACTCTCCACGAGGCCATTTACGAAGCACAACAACAACCGCTCAACATGCCACCACTTCCACTACTGACAAAAAATGTCAAAATGTGATGGAAACATACATTTGCCGCACAGATATAACTATTTGTCATTAGTGGTCGCGGGTGAGCAAAGTAATTGTTTTTTAGTTCATAAATATGGACCTCCGCTAAGTAACGCCTGATTCAACAAATTAGAATTATGTAATCAGTCCGAAAGCAGTACGTTTGTCATACTTTTTATTAAATCAGGTTTTCAGTTAGGAAAAAAAATCTTCACTTTGCCAAGCCTGAGATTCTTACGTGAGCGCAACAGTGCCCTAAGCACGACTTGTCGAATCCTGCGTTACGTTACGGTTATCGTATCGAGATCGAGAAATCTCATACTAAATTTTAGTTCCAAATACGCTCACGGGCGGGCGCTGTTCCAAACGTCATACAAACTCGTTATAGTTTACTATTCGACAAGTCGTGCTTAGGGCACAGTATATTTAAAAGGGTTCCAAAGTTAGCTGAACCAATTACCTACCTCGCAAGGTCCTTACTATTCATGTAAGTACTTTAATTAATGATTAATGAACTCACCTCCGTGACCACACGTCAAAGTCAGCTATATCGACGATATTTTATCGCTTACTAAACTAACACCATGGATTTTGGCTACCTATGAAATTCACGAAAGTAGTGTCCCAGTACAACACGGTATTTTACGATGACAACCATACGTCATAGCGCTGTCGTTCGACCAAACTAAGACTGACTGACGCTCGGTTAGTGGTCTTTTTTGCAAATTATTGTTTGTAATTATTGGTCCCGGGTTCAAATCCCGGTCGGGCCAGATATTTGTATGATGAATATGAATGTTTGTTCTCGGGTCTTGGATGTTTAATATGTATATAAGTATGTATTTATCTATACAAGTATTTTTATCCGTTGTCTAGTACCCATAGTACAGGCTTCGCCTAGTTTGGGACTAGGTCAATTGGTGTCAAATTGTCCCATGTTTTTTTTTTTTTTTTGCTTCGGACGTTTTCAAGCGCTAGTGTTGGTAAGTATGTATGTATGTATATCTATTTATTGCACATAAAACATAAACCCAAATGATAAGTCATCGTTATCACCATCATCAGCATATTTACGTCCCACTGCTGGGCACAGGCCTGTTGGTAAGTCGATTGTATGATTTTATTGGTTATTTTATGAAAAAATATCGATATAGATGCATCGATAGGCTCCTACTCTCTCATCATCACGTCATCACCAGCCTTTTTTACGTCCCACTGCTGGGCACAGGCCTCCTCTCAGAATGAGAGGGCTTGGGCTATAGTTCCCACGCGGGCCCAGTGCGGATTGGGAACTACACCCCCCCCCCTACTCTCTATTATACCCCCAAAATTCCTAACACCAAGGCTGCTGTCATTAACTATTTCAGACAGCCCCCCGACTACGAAATTCGAAAATTGAATCGTATCGTCCCGCTCACTCTCGTGTAAAATAATATTAGCTTGAGAGGGACGGCACGATACGAAGTTCGAATTTTGCACTTCGTAGTAGGGGGGGGGGGGGGGGGGGCAGGGTTCCGCCGTCACTTCAATCAGTAACGTCAGTTTTCCAAAGCCAGCTAAAGAGCGGCACAGTAATTGCACTTAATAGTATGAACGGTTGGCGATGGAAAATTGAGTTACATTGTCATCGCTCAACCAGGCAGGGCTGTCATTTTCGTACCAAGCTTTCACCGTAGGTACTAAGCTAAGCATTATATTTCATTTGGTATGACGCTTTTAACATGAAATTACTGTGAGACTCAATCATAATTAAATAAAAACAGATCACTCAAGTCGAGTTTAGCCCGACATGTTTCGGAGTAATTCGTAGTCCTTCCTCTGGGAGCGCACGACCCAGCGGCGCGAGACGTAAACTGCGCGCCGCGGCTCTGCTCGTGCCACTACTATACGCAGCTGACAACCAGAGCCAGAGGAAGGACTACGAATTAGTCCGAAATATGTCGGGCTAAACTCGACTTACATACGTGAGTGATCCGTTTTTATTTCATTTTGATATGACGCCTTGGCAACCCTGATTAAAAGGGGCAATCGTCTGTTTCTCAATTGGCTCAAAACCTAGAGGGTACTTCGTATTGACCTAGAATCACGATATTTGGTACAAGTACCATGAAACTACTGAACAGATTTGTATGCGGTTTTCATCATCACATTGATGAACTTTTCCGAAAGGTTAATTAATTTACATGTATGACAGATTCTAATTAAATTAATAATTAGTGGTGAAAATCGCTAGTTTTCTCATAATTATCATCTAAAATCTGTAGTTCAATCATGGTGAAATAAACGGATCACTCACGTACCTATGCCTGTCGAGTATAGCCTAACCATCACAACATATTTCTGACTACCTAATTAATCCGCTAACGATGGGCCTCATAAGGAAGCTCAAAGTCACTCAGAGGGCGATGGGGAGGGCTATGCTCGGGGTTTATCTGCGGGATATAATCAGAAATGATGATATCCGCAGTAGAACTACGTTACCGACATAGCCCGAAGAATTGCGAAACTTAAGTGGCAGTGGGCGGGGCACATAGCTAGCAGAACTGATGGCCGATGGTGTCAGAAGGTTCTCGAATGGCGTCCACGGACCGGGAGACGAGCTGTCGGTAGGCCTCCAACAAGATGGAGCGACGACCTAGTAAAGATCGCGGGACCGCGGTGGATGCGGAAAGCACAAGACCGGTCAGAGTGGAGAGACTTGGGGGAGGCCTATGTTCAGCAGTGGACGTCTTTCGGCTGACATGATGATGATGATGAATTAATCCGTACTCCTTCCTTCTGGGAGCACCCGCTTCGACGGTAGCGAAATGCAAAAGAAAATCCAGAGGAAGAACTACGAATTAGTCCGAAACATGTCAAGTCATAATTATACTCGACTGACATACGTGAGTTATTCGTTTATTCCACTATAACCTATACCTATAAAACAGTACCGTGACTGACTGACTGACAGACAACGCACGGCCTAAACCACTGGACCCAGAGACTTGAAATTTTGCCAAACATATAGGTACCTTGACTATCCTAGAGGTGCACTAAGAAGGGATTTTTCGGAATTCCCACGGGATGGGGAACTAGCCCATTTTGAAATATTTCACGGGGGCAAAGCTAGTTCCACTACAAAATCTGTAAAAGCAATGCTGTTACCAAGGAGAATAATATACGGAGTGTCAAAGCATATACTTCGAATCGTTCTTATTTACATTCAGCGCCATCTACCTTGCTTGAGTGACACATTCGTACCGCTGTTTTGTTATAATTTGACCCGCTGGCTACGACCTTGGCGCCATCCAGAAATTGCCTGAATTCTGACTGCGGGGAACGATTCGAAGTATGGGCTTTGACACTCCGTATACTATCCTTCTTGGCTGTTACAATAGAAACCCGTATTAAATACCGACTTATAATTCAATGAACTCCCATCTGATCGCAAGAAAACATTTTGAGACTTCAAATTCAATCAATTTGTTCAATTAAATTACCTATTCATCGTGTTAAGTGGATAATTCGGACGAACTCCGCCTCATCTCTAATGGGGTCAGGTGGCTACTTAAAATATTGATTGAAGTCAATTTCGGCAAGTTATTGAGTCGCCGATATTTGAGTTAGTGATGGTATCGAGCTCCGTAACCGAAAGTATCGGAGGGTCGAGCACGAATTTACGAATGCTGCGTAACGTTACGGTTATCGTATCGAGATCGAGAAATCTCATACTAAATTTTAGTTCCAAATACGCTCACGGGCGGGTGCTGTTCCAAACGTCATACAAACTCGTTATAGTTTACTATTCGATTTCACGTGACGCAGGATTCGACAAGTCGTGCTTAGGGCACAGGCCAAGAAATACGTGTCGATCGCGTTCGCGTTTAACAATTCTCATACTATTTGACACTTTAACGCAAACGCGATCGAGACGTATTTTGTGCTTTTTGATTACACTAAGGGCACTGAGTATCTAGTGTAATCAACGGCCAAAAATACTTCTGGTGTCAGGTGTCAAAAAATATGGGAATTGTTAGTTGTCGATACGTGCCACTAGTGGCGCTCCCAATTTGCTCATAGTAATTCAGAAGTAAACGCGAACGCGAACGCGATCGAGACGTTTTTTGGTCGTCGATTACACTAAGCGCTCCGAAAAATCCAGCACACTTCCTAGGTGTTAAAAATAAAACCCATTTTAAAAAGAGCGAACTGAAATCCTCAGAAGATGACTGTGCATTCGGCGAGCGTGTTCAACTGTGCAAAGTGTGCAACAGCATGCACAATTGCACAAAGTGTGATTGGCGCCGTTTGTGCAAAGACATGCCGAAACACGGCGGGTTGTGCTTACAAACGCTTTCACGTATAATACAGGGTGATTCGGGAAACGTGAGCAGTGCCCTAAGCACGACTTGTCGAATCCTGCGTCACGTAAAATCGAATAGTAAACTATAACGAGTTTGTATGACGTTTGGAACAGCGCCCGCCCGTGAGCGTATTTGGAACTAAAATTTAGTATGAGATTTCTCGATCTCGATACGATAACCGTAACGTAACGCAGGATTCGACAAGTCGTGCTTAGGGCACTGGACCAACCCTACCGGATTCAGTTAATTATAAGCTAGGTAGGTACTGTTTCGTGTCTTGGTAACAGTATTAGTGAGATTAACGTTGTTTTACAGTAGTTTATGCAACTGCTACATAATGAGGGTCCTAAAACACGAGTGAGTTTTATGAAACGAGGCGAAGCTGAGTTTCATAATAGGATCATACGAGTGTTTTAAGTCCTAATCATGTGGAGTTGCATACATTACTTTATCTACACACATATTATAAGTACTCTAAGATGGTTTCAGAAGCGGAAGGCATATCATACCCATTACCGAATACGAATTTGACTGTTTTTTTTTTATCATAGACAAACATACTGAGCGACGTTTCATAGACTATTTTTTGTTTATTTTAAATTATGTTGGTTTTGGAGCCTTGGGGGAGGCCTATGTTCAGCAGTGGACGTCTTTCGGCTGACATGATGATGATGATGTTGGTTTTTGAAGATGTTTCAAATTTGAAACTCTTAACGACATCGAATTTGTAATTACTTTTCGTTGCTGCTGGCGGCGAGCAGTCGACGACATGCTGAAATGCTCGTCATTTTCCACGGTTTCTGAACGCATTGTGCGTAGATAAAATTAAGTTAATATCAATCTAACCTAACGCCATCTATCAGCGTCTTACAACAAATCTTCTAGCGCCATCACTTTACACTTTTGCTTAATTAGTACTAAAAGTTTACAACTCACTTGTGTTTTCTTTCCGCTCGGCAATCTCTTCCAGGCGACTGGTGTTAATCCTTAGCACGGCAGACCTCGACTGCGATCCTGAAACCATGCTGTTATGAAACGATCGAAGCTTCTAGAAATATTTAATGTATCCCGACGCGTTTCCATTTTACGATGCAATGGCAGGGGAATGATGTTGCCAGTAGTTAGTAACCCTTTTTCACAAACTCAATTGTCAGTTTGCAATGACAATTCGAACTGTATTTCTTTGCCAATATGAACTGCGCTAAAACAAAGCTCTTTAAATCAGCAATTGACACTGAATTGTCATTGAAAAGTGACATTTTTAAAATTGGTGAAATAGTGACCTGGCCAGTTGCTGACTTGAAGAGCTTTTGTTTTAGCACGCTTCATATTGGCCAAGGACCATAAAACCAAGAGGACTGCCAGTGTCTATACGATGTCGCGTTCCTTTGAAATAATAAGCCTGCTGTAGTTAGTTTTACTACGGACCCCTCCGTACAGAGACCTCTCCATAGTGAAACTAGCTACAGCAAGCTCTTATTTTACAGGAACGCGACATTGTATAGCCACTGCAGTCCTCTTGGTTTTATCGTCCTTGATATTGGCAAAGAAATGTAGTACAAATCGATATCAATCTAACCTAACGTGCGTCAGTACTTTTGCATCTTCGCACCTCAGTCGCACCACGAGGATGGCGGGGGCGGCTGCTGAAATGGCAGCCAAAAAAAAGCACGAGAAGTACTCGGCACTCACAAACTACTTGTTTGTCCCGCTTGCGGTGGAGACGGCTGGTTGTTGGGGCTCTGAGACTAAACGTTTTTTTAAAGAAGTGGGGCGCCGTCTTCGAGAGAGGGGTCTTGACCCTCGCTCAGGGTCGTTTCTGGTGCAAAGATTGTCCATCGCAGTTCAAAGGGGTAACGCGCCGAGCGTGCCGGGCACCTTTGCGTCTGGAATGACGCGGGGCGGGTTATTTGACTAATTTTGACTTTCTTGTTGTTGTGTGACATTATTTATTTTGGAATGACATGTAATTGTATTATGAATAATTAAGTCTAACCTAACGCCATCTATCAGCGTCTTACAACAAATCTACTAGCGCCATCTCTTTACACTTTTGCTAAATTACAGTACAAATTGTCATTGAAAACTGGCATTTGTAGAGTTGGTGAAATAGGTGTCTGGTAGAGCCTTAATAATGAAAACAAAGCCTACACAACAACGTACCTATGAAATGGAAAATGGAATGTCCCGAGACCCACTAAACAGGCGGTTTTATCGGTGACGGGCCCCACTAACCGTCGTCTTTATGAACTCCGTGTTATGCAGATTTCGTATTGGAAGCCGAGGGGCTGTTGTAACAATATACTGTGTCATTATTTAAGATAAGATGTGAGGAATTTACTTTTGTAATTTATCATGCGCTTTTTTGAAGGAAAACATCGTGACGAAACCTGCACGCTCCTGCGAGGCAATGGCACTGGGCCCGCGTGGGAACTATAGCCCGAGCCCTCTCAATCTCAGAGGAGGCCTGTGCCCAGCAGAGCCCACCAGTTTGCCCATAGTGATTCAGACAAACGCGAACGCGATCGAGACGTATTTTTGGCAGTTGTTTACACTAGGCTCAGTGCCCTTAGTGTAATCAAAAAGCACAAAATACGTCTCCATCGCGTTTGCGTTAAAGTGTCAAATAGTATGAGAATTGTTACACGCGAACGCGATCGAGACGTATTTCTTGGCCCGGTCGGAGATTACACTAGGCGCTCAGATAAGTTCGTTTGTGAGTATGTACTGCAAAAATCAGCAAAATGACGACTGTTGTTTAATTTCTTTAATTGCCACTTGACAACGGGATAATTTGATTAGTTATCCTCGTTTAACACGAGTGAATCATGGAGGAGAAGAGTAAACAGTTTATTTTCCTTGACAATGTAAGTATAATATTTTGAAAATATATTAAAACGTTAATTTAACGAACGTAATCAAACCAAACTGTCAAACAAAACGCAAAAAGAGGCGTGTCTAAAGTTCGACTTGTGTATCTGTGTATCTGTCTGTGGCATCATAGCTCCTAGACGGATGCACAGATTAGGACGCGGCTTTTTTTGATCGAAAGCTAGTTTAATCGAGAGGTTCTTAGTTAAGTTTCATTAAAATCTGTTCAGTGAGATATTTAACTTTTATTTATAGTTACAGTTAAGTGGCATGTTTGATAGGTACATTCTGATGTTTAATAAATTTTGCTACTCAAAGTAGTTAACGGTCTTAGTACGCAAACGCCGGTGACAGATTAGGAAAAAAAAGAATTATGCTGAGGGTGAGTGATAGCTACGACTACCGAATGAAAAAGTGGAAATAAAGTGTTATTATTGTAGTGTATTGTTTTTTTATAGACCAACCTGGACGCTTTAGTAAAAGCTAAAGCTAGTTTAATCAAGTTGGTTCTTTGTTAAGTTATATTAAAATCGGTTCTGCTATTCTTGAGATACATGAGACATTGAAAATGAAACGTCGACAGTTTTTCAACTTTTCTAAGTTGGTTAGTTTATTTCGTTATCTACACATATCATAAGTCCTCTATAATGCGTTCAGAAACCGTAGAAAATGACCAGCATTGCAGCACATCGTCACCTCCGGCGCCAACCACCACGACCACCACCACCTCCAGTAAAGTAATAGTCATAATGACTTTTCGATATCGAATTCGATGTACCGAATTTGACAACCAACGTAATTTACAATCATAGTGAAATAAAACGGATCACTCACGTATATAAGTCGAGTTCAGTCCGACATGTATAATTAATAATGTGATATATATTTTTTTTTTTACAAAAAAAAAAACAGTTCACGAAACGTCAGATCGGTATGTTTGTCTATGATTAAAAAAAAACAGTCAAATTCGTGACAGATATGAGTATGATATATGTCTTCGGCTTCTGAACCCATCTTAGAGTACTTATAATATGTGTGTAGATAAAGTAATGTATGCAACTGTACATAATTAGGCCTTAAAACACGAGTGTGTTTTTATGAAACGAGGCGAAGCTGAGTTTCATAATAGGATCACACGAGTGCTTTAAGGACCCTCATTATGTAGCAGTTGCATAAACTACTATCATTACATTTTATTTCTTCACTGTAAGTAATGCTATGTTAATTTTAAATTACTGACAAAATTCAACCTACTGATAGGCTCTCAGACTCCTGCAAAATCAAAAGGTGCTTAAAGATAAGCAGCAGTGCTTGCACCATTGTGTTCAGAGGGTCGAGCACGACTTTACGAATGCTGCGTCACGTAAAATCGAATAGTAAACGTTGTCGAGTTTGTATGACGTTTGGAACAGCGCCCACCCGTGAGCGTATTTGGAACTAAAATTTAGTATGAGGTGTCTCGATCTCGATACGATAACTGTAACGTTACGCATCATTCGACAAGTCGTGCTCGACCCTCTGGTGTGGAGAGTAAAATGGCAGAAGAAATCACGGGCACAAGAGGCATTTCATCTTAGCTCTCTAGGTTAGCAACGCATGGCTACCTATACCTACCTATACCTACCTATACATTAAGGGCACAGTATAATTGGTTTTTTTGTTTAGGTCATTGACATAATTTGTAATTTTTAATTTTATTTTTTAGTTATAAGAAGCATGCTGCATGCTATGCTGTGGCTATTTGTATCCTTACCTTAAGGCACAACATAGTGATACTCAAAGTGACCTACCATATTTGTTCACATTTATTTATTTTTACCTATGTTCGACAAATAAACATTTTGAATTTGAATTTGAATTTGTATTTGAATGGCTTAGTGGTTAGAGATATTCTGTATGATAAATACTGCTCTCGAGGCTTTGATGTTTAATATACCCGACCTGGCCCTGTCGTGACCAGAGGATTTTTTTATTGTTATGTATTATACTGTGTGTTATGTATTTTTTTGGAGATTGGAATGAAGTAGAAATAACTAATGTCTGTATTTTTTGTGACGACCAAATAGCCTACTGGTTAGAGACCCTGACTATGAAGCTTGAGGTCCCGGGTTCGATCCCCGGTCGGGGCAGATGTTTGTATGATAAATACGAACGTTTGTTCTCGGGTCTTGGATGTTTAATATGTATATAAGTATGTATTTATCTACATAAGTATGTTTATCCGTTGTCTAGTACCCATAGTACAGGCTTTGCCTAGTTTGGGACTAGGTCAATTGGTGTAAATTGTCCCATGATATTTATTTATTTATTTATAATAATTTTATGCATGAATAAAAAAAATACCCAAATAGCGCCAGCGAAAGAGGACAGGTTTCAGGAGTAGGTCAAATGTTGACAATTATTGTCCCACGATTTTTTTTTCACTGACGGAACGTTAGCGCTGCTGCAGCCCCTCAGTTTAATGCAATTTGTAGATGTTTTTTAGATGTTCAACTTTTTGTTTTACGATTACACTAGCTAGGGTCTTCGAGCGAATGGGCATGTATATGGTTAAATTTCCACACGGATCTAGTAATACCACACCGACACAATGATTTAATTTGATCAGTATCACAAAATACTGTTACTTAATAATCAGGTTAATAACAAAAATGTAAAACCGCCTTCAAAAAGAAAACCTTACGAAAAAAACGTAAAATAATCCTCTAAAATAATGATAAATAAATAAAATAAAATAAAATGCGTTTATTTCGGACAGCAGAAACTAAAGCCTAAAGTTTTATGGCCTAGCACTAAGCAGCAGAAATATGAAGTCGGTGCGGTGCGAGCGGAATATTCTTTGAATGAAGCTTCATATTTCTGCTGCTTAGTGCTCGGCCATAAAACTTTAGGCTTTAGTTTCTGTTGTCCGAAATAAACGCATTTTATTTTATTTTATTTATTTATCATTATCATTATTTTAGACAATTATTTTAAGTTTTTTTCGTAAGGTTTTCTTTTTGAAGGCGGTTTTACATTTTTGTTAAAAGATTTTTATTTCACAATTTTACGTTGATTTAACTTTTGCAGAATTATCCTCCAACTCCTAAACGCTAAGGAGTTGTACCTTCCATCATCAGCTCATCATCATGAGATGATGACTACCAGACGCAAATACTTGAATAACCTTAGAAAATATATGAAACACATAGTACGTGCCTGTAAAATTTGAGGGTTGCCCTCGATTTCCCTGGGATCCCATCATCAGAACATGACTTGGTGACAATGGGACCACCTCAGGAGTATACCCTTTCGAATAAAAAAACAATTTTGAAAATAGGTCTACAATTGACGGAGTAATCGATGTACATACATTAAAAAAAATACATACAGTGGAACGTAGAACCTCCTCCTTTTTTGAAGTCGGTTAAAAAATACCAATGTTTATCTAGCAATTTGTTAACCTCAACGGCAGTTTAAAACGCATATTAATAATAAATCACAGTGTCTATTTGCGACCGGACTTGGACACATCAATTAAATTCTAATTACACGTCAAGAAACAATTTCATTGACCCAGTACAGTAGCGGTAGTCCCATAAAACTATTCCTTTATCTACGCTCCTTTATAAAAAAAAACTTCAATAACACCAAACAAGTAGCAAACCCAAACTACGACACAAAAAAAACATACAAACTTTTCAAAATCCACACAGTACACAGAACACAAAACACGCCGCCACCGCCGTCGAAATTGACCTACTCACAGCCGGCTGACACACTAATTGAATTACTTCTAATTTGATTACCACACTAATCCTGTTGCCCGTACCACTAAACAAGCACTAAAACAGAAAACAATTGACAAACGGTACCAAGTCTCTTTGAGCGCCGTACCGTATTTTTTTTAATGAACACCCGTCTATCTTGAGTGCTGGCCGTCCTCGTAATACAAACTTAGTATGAGTCTGGGCGCGCTACGCTCTGATTGGGAAAGCCTGTATCGTGCAATAGTGTTAATTTGCGGTATACTTATAACGGATTATTCTCGATTATTAGCGTGTATTTGGGTGGGATATTTGCATGAGATCGTACTCGTGCGTTTGCATAGCTAGGTTTTCTAATCGCTGTGAGTTCTTCGGTTTTTTACCCTACTGCCTAAGGAGGGTTATGTTTTTCAAGTGTATGTATGTATGTATGTCTAATCTTTGGCACGCTCTACAGCTTAAACCGTTTGACGGATTTCAACGTTTGAGGTGTCATTGGATTCGCCTCAGTTGTGGTAGTGACATAGGTTATATTGTTTCCCAGAATTGCAGTCGGGTTTACTGTTTTTAATTTTAAGTTGGTTAGGTTATTTCATTAGTAAAAATGCTTTCAAGATTCTTCTTGTCAAATATTATGATAGTTACGGCTTTGGCACTTATTAGTATTATTTATTTATTGCTATTTGCTTAGTTTAGTTTAGTTTTCAGCGATGATATGTTGGAAATATTCATACATTTATTTAATTTTAATCATTGGGTTTTTAGTACAATCGTTTTCATTATTAATAGATAATAGTTAAGTAATTTCAATTCTTATAATGTGACTTATCGTCACATCATCATACGTGTATTGCCATCCAACTTACATTATACATACAAAGTTTCAAGTCGTTGCCATTAACCGTTGAAGAGTTCTCTCCTGCGCAGACGATCCTGGCCACACCACCAGAATTTCACCACCAGATTATTGAAATGTCACCGGATTTACATAAGTATGCCTAATTTCAGCTTAATAGTTACTCACATACGAACAGTGCAAGATAAATATTATGGCTTGTAATTAAAACTACTTCATGTGCCGAATGAAAAAAAAATCTACTTAGTGATTTGTTGCTGGCTGGAAAACGTCTGACGAGGAAGTATTTTAAATATATGTCGGAGAATCGATACACTAGTCGGTGTTGATCATAGTCTAAAGTTATAAATTACCTTCATTTGTTATGATTTTAACGAAACGTCAAGCGGTGACAGCTGTCAAATAAATACTGCTTGGGAGTGGTCTGTGCTTGGTTCATTTGTGGGTAGTTTGTATAAGGTCGAAATGACATTTAGTAACTTTGAAAAGAAAAGGGCATTCTTGATCGGGGGGTCGGACGGATCACAAGTTGGTAATGTAATCCGTTTGCATCGGCTTGGTGCTTTGAGTTTTAATGAGAATTGTTAGTGATTTAATGAACTAAGTGCCTGTGCCCCAAGTACAGAGTCTTATTTTGAGTCTTAAATGATATCTTGGCAATAAATCACGTGAATGGGCGCAAGCACAGAACTCTCCAACGTTTCCAATATGGTACTTGCATTTCGCGTTAATAGTAACGAGTTAACTGTGATATCAATTGTAACTAATTTAGACCTCGTATGGTGTTATTATTGAAAAGATTATACCTCATTAAGTTTCTTGCCGGTATCTTCTCAATAGAGGTTATTTCCGAACCGTGCGGTAGAGTCATTGATGTAGGCCTTAATCAAATAAAGACTGGCCTAGAAGTGAAACATGATGTGTCTGCAGTTATTTCTACCACCTCAATCGACCTTGAGGATGAGTAAAGCTCATGACCAAGCTCTACTACGTGTAAAACCCATTTCATCCTGACACAGCTAGCTAGCAAACCAGGTCCGCTGGTGTGTGCGATGTCTCGTCCCGGTCCCAGTCTGCGAGTTATAGAACTTAAGTATCCAATCAGCGGTTTTCAGAAGTGTACTCGTATACGCAGTAGAAGAGTTATCACCATTTTAATTACCAATACTTCCGTTACAAATAAACATCAAGTCTTAAAATATAATTTAAGTCCCGCAATCAAATAATACGTACGTATAAATATGCTAAAAGATTACCTTTTTTTTTAAATGTTCTTCATTTTTCGGATCAGGCCCGGACTTTTTAAATGAACTAGGCAATGCGGACTTACATACTTACAATATATTTTAAGTATTTTCCTAAAATTAAAAAAAAAAACTGTTTTTCAACAATAACAATATCGCAGAGGAAATAAATAACATTTCCTAGTTCCTTTAGACTATGACACAGTTGAAGTAAAACTTTTTTTTATTATGTGGCTACTTTGGTATTATTCACTAATTAATTTTAGTCACGTTTTTCTCCGGGCGTTACTAAAACAACATTGTATAAATATTTCCCTTAATTTAAATTTATCTAAAAAACTAATATGAGTTTCTCAGTTACCCCGTTATGTCCGTGTATCGCGGCAGCTAATGGCGCACACAGGTGAGTGATAAGTGTACATGTGTGAGTAGATGCATATTGACCGTTTAATGCTATGAGCTAGGTGTAGGTATGTTTCCAATGTCGGACGGCACGTGATAATACCGTGCCGGGAATCTGTAGACTGTGTAATTGGGGTTGTCTGAAAAAAAAAAATACCTACACTTTTTATATTTTTATTGTAAAGTCAATTACAAAAAAACATATTTCACTATTTTCTCATTTAAGTCACCCTTTTATTTTAAATTAATTATTGAAATTATTTTGGATGGTGAAGTCACAGTTGAGATTAGCGTGTCGAGTATTTTAGTATTTTTTTGTGAATTTGAAAAAAAAAAACACTTAGAAAATAATCTCTGTCGTTACTATGCGTGTTCAACGGCAGCAGTAGCGTAGCATTAGGGTTCACGCCAAGAGATAAATTAAACCACTACTTTATAGCAAGAAAGTCTAGATATAATATGCACATACGATAGTTCACAATAAGCACAAGAGTCAGCAGATAGAATTGGAAGGAGAAAGTTCAGAAGTAAAAGTACGTAACACAGTTAGAACACAGTAGTTATCTGGCGATTCGAAGGTTGACAGGTAGTGGGTCAAGTTGGTATCATTTTCAAATGCATATAGTAAAGGCAGTAGAAAGTACCTAATAATTAAAAAACAGGAAATCATTGCCGTTAATTGATTACGCTTGGAACGTTAAGCCAAGTTAAGACCTGCAAGATATGCAAGTTGCAATACAATGCGAGGCCGTAAAGCAAACGTGTTTGGAGTGGGCGGTCGAACGGCGCAATGTATTGTAAGTAGCTTGCACGATTTTTCTTGCAGGTCTAAACTCGGTTTTAGTCCTGGCCCCTAGTCCACCATCTTTACAAGTGTCAGTTTTATATGACAATTCGAACTATATTTCTTTGACAATGTGAAGCGCGCTAAAACAAAAGCTCTTCAAATCGGCAGTTGACACCGAATTGTCATTGAAAACTGACAATTGTAAAGATGGTGAAATAGAGGCCTGAAGCCTAGGCCTGGTCTCCATTTTTGATCAGCATTCTTTATTTATGAGCACGTGGTTAGAAATTTAAATTCACCAAAGCCACAATGGGAATGCACACAATCCGACCAGGCAGCGAGGCTGCGGCTGACATAGCAACAGCTGTTGACATAGTATACTGCCTCTGGTCAATACGCGGGAACTTCGCCGCCTGCGAATCATTAGTCACACCGTGTTTGTCGGCAATTGATTAAACACCTGATTTTAAATTAAAAAAAAAAACTGCGTGCAAATCGGTTCAGCCGTTTAAGAGCTGCGGTGCCACAGACAGACACACAGGCACACATAGCGGTAAAACTTAATTCCCAACTATTTTTTCGTCGGAGGTTAAAAACAGGTGAAAAATGCAATTAGGGTCACTTAAGGTGACATTATTGGGGGCGGAGTTTATTCAGTTGAGCGGGACAACGCTATCCAGTAACGCGTGTGTCAATAGAGAGAGAGCTAGTCAAAATACGCTCAAAACGCACGGTGTAAGCGCCAAAGCGTTTAAAGTTGCTCTGGGTAAGAAACTAAATTATTGATTTGAATTATTGAAGAAAAGAACATTATTTTTCTTTTGGTTTTTTTTTTATACGACGAGGAAGGCAAATGAACAAGTGGGTCATCTGATGGTAAGTGATCACCACTGTCCATAGACACCCGCAACCCCGGGGGGTTTGCAAATGCGTTGCCAACGTAGAGAGCTAAGATGAAATGCGTCTTGTGCCCGTAATTACACCGGTTGTCTTACTCTCCACACCGGAACACAACAGTGCAAGCACTGCTGCTTAGCGGCAGGATTAGAGAGTAAGATGGTGATAGCGATCCGGACGGACCTCGCACAAGGTCCTACCACCCGCAAAGTTAGTTCAATTTCATATCACTCCGCTTCAAAAACGATAAATGTGCCGAGGCAGGCCTAACATTAAAAATATTTATATCGAGGATTAACTTACATAGGGTTGGTACAAAAAAAACCGGCCAAGTGCGAGTCGGACTCGCGCACGAGGCTTCCGTGGAAAGATTTTAATGCTTTTCCCGAGTGTTTTAAGAAGTCCAGTGTTAGCAGAGCCCTGCTCCTAAGCAAAATGTACGCAGTGTGGGGTCAAATTATATTGGTCTGTGAAATCTACAGACAGACATAAAATTTTAAGATTTTGAGACTTTTCCAAGTGGCTGTGCTATAAGAGCTACCTTCATACCAAATTTCAAGTTTCTAGGACATCTGGAAGTACCCTTTAGGTTTTTTAAAATCGGCAGTTTGTATGGAAATTGATTTTTTAATGGCTGTATCTTTTGATTGCGTTGACTTAGAAGGTTGATTTTTTCACGGCTTTAAGGGACCGCAGGCTTGAGTATTTGATATTAATTTCAGCATGCTACCTCCACGCGTTCCAGAGAAAAAGGGTCTTGACAGACAGACAGACAGACAGACGGACAACAAAGTGATCCTATAAGGGTTCCGTTTTTCCTTTTGAGGTACGGAACCCTAAAAACACCTGTTAAAATAAAGACATGCGAAGTGTTTTTCATAACGGCTACAGAATCCTATCCTGGACGTGACCGACTCGCACTTGGCCGTTTTTAACCGACTTCAAAAAAGGAGGAGTTTTGAGTTATTTTAGAGGATTATTTTTTATAGTAATGTTCTTCTAAAATGTCCGTGTACAGTGTGACTCCTAAGAACTCTAAACTCCTCAAATATCTCTCATTTTAGTATGCAAACCCAAATATAATTTAATGCTAACATTTTAGTACAATTGTGCCGGCAATAATTGTTGAGCTGTCAAGCTTCAGCGCGACAAGGGTGCAGTACAATGGTCGCGTCGCCCCACATAGAACCGTGTCTTGTCAAGAATATCGATCGCATCGCTATGTAAGGTACAAGTAGTACCTACATTATTATGTATGTATGTATGTATGTATATCTCTTTATTACACATAAAACAAAAAAATACAGATAACAGAACAAAAGCAAATATACAAAGGCGAACTTATCCCTTAAAGGGATCTCTACCAGTACGTAAGTAAAGTACCTACATGATATTACAGGATATCAAGTCGGCGAATAATTTAAAACAATAAAGTTTACATAAGTATTTAATGACAGAAAATCAATCATAATACAATGACCAAAATGATACCACCCTTACTCAGATGCTTCGTTCCGAAGTGAAGTAAATGCCACAGACTGCAATGAGGTTTATTAATTTTGACATAAGCAGGTACCTACAGTGTTGCCACTGTAATAATCGAGTCAATAACAGTTTTAAATGATTCGCGGTTAATTGCATTATCCACTCAATTCCTTTTGGCAACTAGAGCTACCTGTCAACGCTCATATTTTGTTATAAATAGAGTTCAACTCAAAATTCAAAGCAAGTGAGTGGTTAGACATAACGAAAACCATACATAACACACACAAAACAACACACACACATAACATGACACACACATGACATAAGGTAATCGCGGTCTATATCCCGTTTTCGTTATGTCTAATCGAGGTAATATTGGTGGGTATAATTTTATTGAGAGTCAAAGTCATGTTACAATAAGTATTGTAGGGTAAAGGCACCAGTAATGGACAAGAACCCAGTAATGGGCAATGAGTCTTATTTAACAGAAAATAAGGGACAGCAATTTATTTTATATCAGTCCATTTTCTACCGTATGATCTTTCAATTAAGAACGAAATGTCCATCAATGGTGCTTGTCAGCTTAAAGTGTCCAACACTGGTGGCGTTACAATAAACACTTTATTTTGGGGTGCGTGTCGGATAACCTCCTCGTGTGCTCGAGCGTTACGGTTCCCTCTTAAGTCTTAAGGGGGAAGAGTAGCGTTTGGGCCGGTGCACCCTGGGCAACAACGGTTAACTATTTTATTTATAAAATAGTTAACCTTTGGCTAATATCCGACGAAGGGGAGGGGGGGGGGGGGGTTTAGGTGAGACTTCAAAGCCTAACCTAAAACGTGTCTTGCTTAAACTTGACATTGGCGAAATCATCGTTTTGTATCGATGGAGCCATTTTATTAAAAATTGAATTGAAACACTTTATTGTACAAAAAACAGAAGATGTAATAACACAAGTGCGCAAGATTGTACAACTATTTGATCCTATTTAGACTTTTTAATCCCGAGCCAAAAAGAAGAGTGTTGTAAGTTTGACCTATTTATGGGTGTACGTGTATTGTCTGTGGCAATAATGCTCCCAAACGAGATGAACCGATTTCGATGCGGTTTCTCAATCGAAAGACAGTTTAATCGAGATGATTCTTAGCTAAGTTTAATTAAAATCGGTTCAGCCGTTTTGGGACTGAACTTTCAAATGACAATATTAGTGGGTTTTCAACTTAAACTGCAAAAAGTGATAAAAACGAGCTAACATTTGAATACATGTAAAAAATTCGTCCATTTCCTCTATGTCAATCGTGGTGTAGGGAAAAGGCGCACGACCCGGAGCGTCGACGATCCGGCTTCGATTCCCGGGGTTGGCATTTTTCTGTTTTTTTTCTGTGTATTCATGCTTCAGATACTCCAACTGAGATCATAACTTAGATTAGGTTATTATCCCCGGTTTTTTTTTGTACAATAAGTGTTTACTTACTCCATTACTTACTTACTTACAATAGGTACTCGCATAGTTCACAGATCGACATTTTCTGAGTATCTCTGCCCTGTGGAACACTTGTCGTTTTAGATGGGTTTTATTTTTAATCAAGTCGAGGCAAAGGGTGTTGACTTTACACTAGACTAGATGTAGCAACGTGTGTACAACACCTTGATTAGTTTGCTCAGTCAAACGGGTAAAAATCCAATAAAGTTCGAGCATCGCTCGCGACAACTATTTAATATTAAAACGGGAGGAATTTTAAGGGTTTATCATCAAATTTCCGACACACGTTTCATACCTATTTTATTTAATCGCATTTTCATGTAATTGAAAGCTATTTTGATTTCTGATTTTTGAAACCTTTTGATTTAAAAACTAATCTAACCTAACCTAACCTATTATCATCATCATCATAATAAGCCTATCTACGTCCCACTGCTGGGCACAGGCCTCCTCTCAGAATGAGAGGGCTTGGGCTATATAGTTCCCACGCGGGCCCAGTGCGGATTGGGAACTTCACACACACCATTGAATTGCTTCGCAGGAGTGTGCAGGTTTCCTCACGATATTTTTCCTTCACCGAAAAGCTCATGATAAATTACAAATGTAATTTCGCACATAAATTCCGAAAAACTCAGAGGTGCGAGCCGAGGTTTGAACTTGAACTCACGACCCTCTGCTTGAGAGGCGATAGGTCAAACCACTAGGCTATAACCTAACCTATACATACCTACATACAACAAATGATAAAATTATTCTGATTTCTGAAAATGCGATGAAGTGAAACAGTTACGAAAAATTTGTCAACGATTCAAGGAATTCCGAAATTTTAAGGTACCTACAGTCGAAGAAATTAATTCCTGACCCACCACAGAACATTTTCATCGTAAGCGTCATAACAATTTTCCTTGTCAAGCTATGCGATGACGTCACTATGACTGCGAAAAGGTTCCATGGTGGGTAACGAATTAATTTCCTCGACCATACGTATTTCACAAAGTACCAGATATTTTCTATAACAAAACAAAGACAGCCGTTTCTCTTGCTATAAGACCAATGGGAACAAATCAATGTCAAATTAGTATGCACTCGTATGTGCGTTGGAGGCACTGGGTAATAAACAGTAGATTGAACTCGCATGTGCGTTTGGGGCATACAGAAAAGTACCTAGTACCTAGTACCTAGTACCAATGGGAACAAATCAATGTCAAATTAGTATGCACTCGTATGTGCGTTGGAGGCACTGGGTAATAAACAGTAGATTGAACTCGCATGTGCGTTTGGGGCATACAGAAAAGTACCTAGTACCTAGTACCTAGTACCAATGGGAACAAATCAATGTCAAATTAGTATGCACTCGTATGTGCGTTGGAGGCACTGGGTAATAAACAGTAGATTGAACTCGCATGTGCGTTTGGGGCATACAGTAAAGTACCTAGTACCTAGTACCTAGTACCAATGGGAACAAATCAATGTCAAATTAGTATGCACTCGTATGTGCGTTGGAGGCACTGGGTAATAAACAGTAGATTGAACTCGCATGTGCGTTTGGGGCATACAGAAAAGTGCTTCGCTTGGCGAATGTCTAAAGAAAGGGGGTGCCAGTGAATGCGTTAAGATTCCATATTGTATGATTTACTTGTCACTTAGTACGTACATTAGCTTCTTCCATCAAACTACACTTAGGAAGCGTAGGCGCCGCCTTAAGTGTTTTTAAACTATCACCCTGTAGGTAATGTTTTCTTAGCAAAAATAAATTGTCTCAAACAACTTGTTATAGATGAATTCATTTTCTCGACAGGGAATACTTGATTTCACAACCAAAACTAAAAACCGGCCAAGTGCCAGTCGGACTCGCGCACAAGGGTTCCGTAGAAAGATTTTACCGCTTTTTCCCAGTGTTTTAAGCTGCCCAGTGTCAGCAGAGCCCTGCCTCTAAGCAAAATCTACAGACAGACACAAAATTTTAAGATTTTGAGACTTTTTGGAGTGGTTGTGCTATAAGAGCTACCTTCATACGAAATTTCAAGTTTCTAGGACAACTGGAAGTAACCTTCCTTCCTTGGTTTTCGGGGTACGGCAATTTGTATGGAAACAACGATCAGACAGACAGACAGACAGACGGACAACAAAGTCATCCTATAAGTGTTCCGTTTTTTCCTTTTGAGGTACGGAACCCTAAAAATATGGGAAAATCGGGAAAATTTAAATCAGTACAGACGCGATTTTATACTTACCTAGACGTATCTATAGCAAGCAGCCGCTGACGCAAAATTATTTTGTACAGCAGAACCGTGATTGAAATTTCGACAGCATATTGTGTATCCGTCTGTGACGTAATAACTTCCATTAAATATCACTTAGCGACGACAGGGCTGTCAAATGTTCCAATAACTGAGGTCATTTGAAAGCCTTCTAAGTGCTTAACGCGAACTTTGAACTTTGAGGTTTGTGTCGGAAGCTTTTGACACTTTTCTCTTTGATGCAGGGTACAGTTTTAAAGTGTTCTATTTTGATAAAGCCTTGATTACATGGCGTGAAGGATGCTTCATTCCAAATATTCCGACCGTACCGTTTTTCTTGAAGGTCGTTTAACTGTTTGTTTAAAGATTTACTAACACATAGACTAGGTGTAGTACCTACAAAATTAATGAAAAATGTGTCCTGGTACCTAGTACAACACGGCATTTTTCGACGACAGCCATACCTACGTCATAGCGCTGTCGTTTCACCAAACTAAGACTGACTGACGCTCGATTAGCGGTCTTTTGATTCGGACGTTTTCAAGCGCTAACCCGAAGTCCATGGTATTGGTAAGTCAATGATTATTTCACAATTTTTAACAGACTTCAAAAAAGGAGGAGGAGGAGGATTACTCCGTCAATTGTGGACCGATTTTCAAAATTCTTTTTTCATTCGAAAGGGTATACTCCTGAGGTGGTCCCATTGTCACCAAGTCATGATCTGATGATAGGATCCCAGGGAAATCGAGGGCAACCCTCAAATTTTATAGGCACGTATTATGTGTTTCATATATTTTCTAAAGCTATTCAAGTATATGCGTCTGGTGGTCATCATCTCATATTGATGAGCTGATGATGGAAGGTACAACTCCTTAACGGTTAGGAGTTGGAGGATAATTCTGAAAATGTTAAATCATTATTCGAAAGGGTATACTCCTGAGGTGGTCCCATTGTCACCAAGTCATGATCTGATGATGAAATCCCAGGGAAATCGAGGGCAACCCTCAAATTTTATAGGCACGTATTATGTGTTTCATATATTTTCTAAAGCTATTCAAGTATATGCGTCTGGTGGTCATCATCTCATATTGATGAGCTGATGATGGAAGGTACAACTCCTTAACGGTTAGGAGTTGGAGGATAATTCTGAAAATGTTAAATCATTATTCGAAAGGGTATACTTCTGAGGTGGTTCCATTGTCACCAAGTCATGATCTGATGATGAAATCCTAGGGAAATCGAGGGCAACCCTCAAATTTTATAGGCACGTATTATGTGTTTCATATATTTTCTAAAGCTATTCAAGTATATGCGTCTGGTGGTCATCATCTCATGTTGATGAGCTGATAATGGAAGGTACAACTCCTTAATTGTTAGGAGTTGGAGGATAACTCTGAAAATGTTAAATCAACGTAAAATTGTGAAGTAAAAACCTTTTAATAAAAAAGTAAAACCGCCTTCAAAAAAAAACGTAAAGTAATCCTCTAAAATAATAATAAATAAAATAAAATAAAATGCATTTATTTCGGACAACAGAAACTAAAGCCTAAAGTTTTATGGCCTAGCACTAACTAGCAGAAATATGAAGTCGGTGCGGTGCGAGCGGAATATTCTTTGAACATTGTAAGGGAATGAAAAAATAGAAAAGAAATGGTTTTATCAACTGTCGCTAGTCGACTAGCCTCCTTCAATTATCGGGAGGCTGTCCCCTAAGCAATGGCTCTGTCCAGACTGGATGGTGGCGACCTGCTGCAGGACCGGAGGGTCGAGCACGACTTTTCGAATCCTGCGTAATGTTACAGTTATCGTATCGACATCAAGAAACCTCATACTAAATTTTAGTTCCACATAAGCTCACGGGCGGGCGCTGTTCCAAACGTCATACAAACTCGAAAACGTTTACTATTCCATTTTACGTGACGCAGGATTTTAAAAGTCGTGTTGGACCCTCAGGCCTCGCTCTGCCGTCGTTACTAATAATGGTGTCTTATTTAATGCGAACATTAACTTCTATGTTTGAGAAAAAGTCTATTACTACCTTCATCTTGCTCTATCAGAAAACAATTGAATTGCTTTCTGACAACCAACATCTGAGAGTGAAAAAAAAAAGTTATCTCCCAATAAAGAAAACGATAAAACTATTAAAACTCAAAAGCGAGCGCGTTGAGTTGAGACCAACGCCTCGCCGCTTTGATCGGACGCGCTCGCCAGTGCAATAACTCCGGCATTGCCTAAGGATTTGTAGAGAGCTGGCTGAGTGTTAGACGCGACATATTTAGAAGAACTGTCCGAACCTGGGGTAATTACCCCGAAAGGGGTAAAACTGAGTATCTTGAGGGGTAATAAGCAAGTTGCCACTGAAAGTCATACTGTATAGTATAAGAGACGAACGACACGTGTCTGGACTCTGCAGTTCTTCATCATCATCATATCTACCGGAAGACGTCTACTGCTGGACATAGGTACATAGGCCTTCCTCAAGTATCTCCACGACGATCAGTTTTGTGCTACCCGCGGCCAATGGCTTCCGCGATCTTTACCAGATTGTCTGCAGTTCCCAGGGGAAAAAATTCAAATTCAAAAAGAAGGAAACCACTGTAGAAAAGGAATTAAATTTATTGGTGAAAATAATCGATCAATCAAATTGTAGGGCTACGTCAGACCGGAAGAGTAGAAAGAACGCCAAAGACGCTTAAAAGCGTCATGAGCCGACGTGCCTACGACGCCACCAACGCTTATAGGCCTCCGGCTGCATAGTGCAAATGCGACCTACGAACGTATGCTTAAGGTTTAAGTCCGCGTTGACGTTATGCCATCTTGGCGTGTGGATGACAACTTTTGTATGCGTCGTTGGCGTTGAAAGGGTAAAAAGAATTTGCAGGCGATACAATCTTACCAGTTTTCAATACGTTGTACAGGTACAGAGGCGTTGCATCGATGTTTAATTGTCTTCTTTTTTTTAATAGTTATGTTTGATTTTCTTCTTGGTCTCGAAAACAAAATCAAGCGACCGACTTTCCGAAGAAGGTCGTCGCGTCTGTTTAATCTTTACCGTAGTAATCTCCCTTGGACAGAAATCTGCACGGATCACTTGCGTTATTGGATTCGGTATGACGCTCCTCGAGGACGGACCTTTATTATTATTTGCGTTTCGGCTATCCGTACTTTATATTCAGCTGGAGTGCGTCAGGGGGTTTAAGTAAGAAGCTCTTAGGAGGTAACATTAGCCGAGCCCTCTTTCAGATATATAAATCTTAAATCAATATTTCTGTGAACTAAAAACAATTACTTTTTTTAATTTTACTGTGGTTTGTTATATCTGTGAAGGCAGAAGTGTTGCATGGAAACATACTGACATTTGCCGCACAGATATATTTTTCACTTGTGTTCGCGTGTGAGCAAAGTAATTGTGTGTAGTTCATAAATATGGACCTCCTTGAATTAACGCCTGATTCAATAAATTATTCAATATTTTTGTCGCGCTGACGTAGGCAGGACCAGAATCAGTGCGATAAGGGCAACTGCAGCTCCGGCTAAAAATCCTAAGTAAATCATAAATCGAGATTTCGTCAGTCGAGAACGAAATCTCGATTTTTGAAATGGAGAATTTAAACTTCATTCAGGCTCGACCATTCACTGCCAAAATTGAAATTGGGATGACGACTAATTTCAATGGCTTCACGTACTTTCCGCGGAATGAAAAATTTTTCCTCGCCAGTACCGACACCTTATCAAAACGAATGTGGTCAGTGCCCCCGAGTTGGAAAACTGTATTGAATACTGCGTCAACAGCTAGTGTGAACGAGCCTTTACAAAGTGATGTGATCAGTGTAGTGTGTTACCCTACTTTTGACAATAATAAAAATGACGATGAAAATGAGGGTAGTTGTGAGCCGCCGTCAGTTGCGCCGAGCAGCCGTGCGAGAAGACCCGCGGCGCGCAGTTTAGGTCTCGCCACCGGCGTGGCGTGTGCTCCCAGAGGAAGGACTACGGATTAGTCCGAAACATGTCCAGCTATACTCGACTGACATACGTGAGTGATCCGTTTATTTCACTACCATCTAGTGAAGCTTATATTTCGGAGCTACGCAAGTCAGTATGGAGTATGGAGATTGCCAGTCTCAATATTACTTGTCTCTGATCTATATGAAAGAAAGGAAGAAAACGAAGAACAGGCTCGCATGTGTGCGGTCGAGTGAAGCGTGAAGATTGCAGATCGCTGCACCTTGCTTCGAGATCAGACTGCATTATTCCAGTGACTTGGCTTCCAAGGAAATAGCACAGCTGCTAAAAAAAAAAAGTTTTCTAAAACAGTAAATAGGATCCTTTCTGGAACAAAGCAAAAATCTTTGGAAACATGAGCTTTAATAAAACTTACCAACAAACTTAAACAATACGCCTTGCTTACCACAAAACTTAGTAAGTACCTCTTTATCTCATTAACGCAAACTTCTTCTAGTCCTTATAAGTATACTAATAAAGTTCACTTCACGTTGTCAGTAGAACTTCTAACTACAGCAGTGCCTAAATGAAAACTTCAACACAATACGTTTCAAGCTAAAAAATCTTAGAAGATCTTAACAATCTTTTAAGTCACTACCATTATTTTTTCTTTCCTTCCATTTTCTTTTTAGTTGCAGAAAGAGTACGATTGAGGGTTTCTTGAGCAATAGCATCGGCTCTGTCTTCTATAGCTTCAATCATCTCAGGTGGTAAAACAGAATCTACGAAAAATACATTCACAATGATGTCAAAATGTTCAACATCAAAGCGGCTAAGATAGGTGTTGAAACAACTATCAAAACAAATTCAACCGCCACCCGGCAACACGAGGGGAATCACTGGTAAATGAAAGATAGAAGTTTAAGCGTACGAGTATTCGTGGTTCGACGACCTTTTCCGAAGTTTCCCAGTACTTAAATATTTGCGTCTACCTGACACTTGAAGCAAGGGATTAAATCGTGTGAAATACCATAATAGAGAGATCTGTCTCCAGACAGTTTGTTATGCCTGGCCCACCTGGTATTTCACCAACTTCACAATTGTCAGTTTTCAATGACAATTTTATTCGTTGTCAACTGCTGACTTGAGGAGATTTTGTTTTAGCGCGCTTCATACTCGCCAAGAAACGTAGTTGGAATTGTCATGACAAACAAACCGACAATTGTAAAGTTGGTGGGACCGAAATCCAATAGAAAGAGAGCTGGAAGTTGCATTTACGCATCCGACATGAGAAACTTCGATAGCGCGATATAGAACAGCGTTGACGTCATCCACGCTCGCTAACCATTTATTATGGCAGTAACTAGATGGCGTTAGGGTCGCTATAAACAAAAGTTCGTTGGAACCAATGCATACCAACAAACAGTTTCTCCAGCAGCATGCACCGTGTCCTCTGCCGTCCCAGGACATACTCCTCATTGTACTCTTGCAGGGCACGCATGCGCTGCATGGCGGCTTCGAACCGGGTCTGTCTCTCGGCCTTCGCCGCGTCTGCCATGTTAGGTGTCATGACCACACTGGAATTACACTTTTATAATTAGTGTATACAGAACCTGCATATTTTTAACATGAAACTACCGTGAGACTTAATCTTAGTGAAATAAAACGGATCACTCACGTATAAGTCAAGCCTAGCCTGACATGTTCCGGACTAATTCGTAGTCCTTTATCTGGGAGCGCACAACCCAGCGGCAGCGGGGCGCACACTGCGCGGCGCGGCTCTGCTCGCGCGACTTCGCCTAGTGGCCGAAACATGTCGGGCTAAACTCAACTTATATACGGGAGTAATCCATTTTATTTCACTATAGCCTGCATAGTGTTTAAAACTCACTGAAACAAGAATACCTACACAGAAAACCAGACCCTTCGAGATCGAATCAGAAATGAGGACATCCGTAGAAAAGAACTAAAGTTTAATTTTATTTTTATTGAAAGAGGGAGCCAAACGAGCAAGCGTGTCACCTGATAGTAAGCGATCACCGACACCTATGAGAACCAGCAACCCCAAGGGAGTCACTAGCCCATTGTCGGCCTTTAAGGAAGAAAATTTAGAGAATCTCAAAATCTCTCGAGTTCTGAGTGACAGAGAAGGGCGGGCAGTTCTCGCGCGAGATAGAAGTCGCACTCTGCGTTGTGCTAGATCTACTGGCTGGGTGGGAGTATAAAGAACACGAAACAAGTGATCACCTTTCCTCCTCACTCTTATCTTTAGTACACAGCGGTACGAAGTACAGGGGGATAAACTTGTCCCGAAGTTGCTCCGGCATCGTCAAATATTTCGCCTCCTCTTCGTCTTCGATTGACATTTCGAGTACTAAAATGAATAACAGTTATAAATGATTCGCGGTCAATTGCATTAGACATAATGAAAACGGGATATTGACCGCGATTACCTTATAGGTTTGATGAGCTCCCGATATTTGACGAACTTTCGTCAGTTTGCCCGTGATCATGATTCATGCATCGAAACATCGGGAGCTCATGAAACCTGTAAGGTAATCGCGGTCAATATCCCGTATTCATTATGTGTAATACTAAAATGAAATTGCAACTTAGGTGTTTAAATAATGTTTTAAATCTAACATAATGTACAGGATGACCTTTTTTTATCACCGTTTATTTTTTTTTAGGTTTGCAATGGTACCCGTATCGTTCAAATAATCAATTTTTGAAAAAAAAATTGTTGGTCAAATTTACACCCTAAATTTATCCCGAAAATGCATCCATACAATACATACAGCGGTGTGATCAAGTCCTTACTGTCTGACTCGTCAAAGCTCAGTCAAAATAATTGGACATAGAAAGCCGAAATTTTGCACTAAGTAAACTTACTTGTAAGTAAGGAAACACTTTATTGCACAAAAAAAGGATAAACACACAAGTTACAACAACCTATTTTCGAGTACAAAGGCGGACTTATCCCTTTAAGGAATCTCTACCAGCCAACCTTTGAGTGGTGGAGAAAAAGGTTCTGTTGATTCGCTTTTCTGGGACGAACCGTTGTTTTTGTGTGCCTTTCGTCAAATAAGTGACTCAGTTTTAATATTGCAATTGCATTAATGAGTGTTGGAACATTACGGACGCTGCTTCAACCATCTTCTTTATAGATGAACTAGCTTTCGCCCGCAGCTTCGCTCCCGTGGCAGAACTCTCATCCCGTGGGAATTTCGGAAAATTCCGCCTTATCCCGGGCGTACATTAGAAAAGGAATATCCATGCCAAATTTCAACTTTCTAGGTCCAGGCTGGGCTTTGACAGATCAGTCCGTCAGTCACGTTTCTGTTTTTACACGACTGCCCAAAGAACAAGAGTGTATTATATATAGACATAATGAAAACGGGATATTGACCGCAATTACCTTATAGGTTTGATGAGCTCCCGATATTTCGATGCAGTTGCATGCATCATGATCACGGGCAAACTGACGAAACGAGGGTAGACTCTAATGTTGCGCAGACCGGGCTCTGTCTACCCGCATTTTATTGCGCGCCGACTGCGCGCACTGCCACTATCCCGTTCAATATCCCGCGGTCAATATCCCGTTTTCATTATGTCTAATGCAATTAACCGCGAATCATTTAAAACTGTTATTGTATTGTATATGTTTAGAAAAGACTGATAACCATGAACTTATGTGTTTATACTTACTTCCGCTTTCAGTCGCTGGTGTAGGGCCTTGAATTGGGGGAAGTTCTTCTGTGAAAATTATAAAAATATATTACGTATCATCATTGACTTACTAACATCATGGACTTGGGTCTAGTAAAAAAAATCACGAAAAATGTGTCCCATTACAACACTGCATTTTTCGATCACAGCCATCTGTCATAGCGCAGTCGTTCGACCAAACTAAGACTGACTGACGCTCGATTAGCTAGTGGTCTTTTTTTGCAAATTAGCGGTCTTTTGGTTCGAACGTTTTCAAGCGCTAACCCAAAGACCATGGTGTTGGTAAGTCAATGTATATTATCATTTATACATAAAAAAACCACAACTTATACGAAGTACCAACCTTGCCTTATAAAGAAATAAGAACTAAACTTACTTTTTTCCACTTCGCCTTCGATTTCTTCGCCAAATTCCTAAAAAATAACTTTATGTAAAAAAGAATAAGATATAGAAGCCGGAAAAAGCGAAAATGCTAATAAATTTATTAAAAATAAATGTGTCAATTTCTAAAATAAAATTTATAAAGTACCTAAAACTAAAACGATGAAAATTAATAGTTCAGATAGAACCAGGGGACAAACGGACCGACTTGTTGCTATACATTTTCACTTCAGGCCCGAGCATGAGTATTCGAATCCTACGTAACATAATCAAGTAGTATCGTTATCGTATCGAAATCAAGTTCAAATTTTAATACCAAATACGCGCTCGGGGGGCGCTGGTCCAAACGTCATACAAATTTTCTCGATAATCTAGGTACAGTCGAGGAAATTAATTCCCACCATAGAACATTTTCATAGTAAACCTCATAACGATTTTCCTTGTCAAGCAATGCGATGTCTCTATGACGTTTACTGTGAAATGGTTCCGTGGTGGGTCAGGAATTAATTTCCTCGACTGTACTACACAATGAGGGGCTGTCGCGAGTCAAAAATCCACTAGGAAAGGTAGTGTCGAGTGAGGTCTATATGTCAATTTTCACCAATCATAGGCCAGTAACTTGTCTCCCATCATTGCGAAAGACGTCCACTGCTGGCCGGCGGCCTCCCCCGCGGTTCGCCACTCAGACCGGTCTTGTGCTTTCCGCTTCCGACGCGGTCCCGCGATCTTTAATTTCACCAACTTTACAATTGTCAGTTTACAATGACAACTCGAACTACATTTCTTTGACAATATCATCCCCATCATCATGTCAGCCGAAAGACGTCCACTGCTGGCCGGCGGCCTCCCCCGCGGTTCGCCACTCAGACCGGTCTTGTGCTTTCCGCTTCCGACGCGGTCCCGCGATCTTTAATTTCACCAACTTTACAATTGTCAGTTTACAATGACAACTCGAACTACATTTCTTTGACAATATCATCCCCATCATCATGTCAGCCGAAAGACGTCCACTGCTGGCCGGCGGCCTCCCCCGCGGCTCTCCACTCAGACCGGTCTTGACAATATGAAGCTTGCTAAAACAAAAGCTCTTCAAGTCAGCATTTGACACCGAATCGTCATTGAAAAGTGACATTTGTAAAGTTGATGAAATAGGTTGGTCGTCGCTCTCCCGTCGCTTGTCTCTCTCTTGTTCTCATTAATGGAGAATTACAGAAATGCCTCAGTCAACACCAGCGCCTCTAGCGGATTTTCGACTCGCCATAGCCCTTACGTTACATGAGATTTGAATATTCAATCTTAGGCCGTGAGGTCAAACACTAACCTCTGGTATTGTCAAAAAGCTTTCCGATGGAGGTGGCGGCAAAGCCTCCAAGAATTCAGAACGAAACTCCTTTCTGTAGAAAACCGACCTTTTAGCACTTAATCATAATCACACTCATTATATCCTGTAGTGGGTAAGTACTGTAAGGTTAAGATTGTACGCGTAGTGGAGGTGACAGCTAATAGTGAGCTGTTATATTTGAATTTTTGCAATACTCTGCTGATTGACAACATGTATGGGAGAATGATCTTTTTATATTTACTTATTTAAAAAAAAACTTTATACGGGTGCTTAGTAAGACTTATTCAATCCCTAGCTGAATTCTTGATGGTCCATTAAGAGGCATCCTGTATAAGCAAGATATTATTTATAATGCACCCCGTATAGGCAAGGTATTGTTTAGAATAATCCTAATCATTAACAGCAGAATAACCGTGTCCATCATCATTAAATGCATTAAAGCGAACGTTATTATTATTAATTTGCATAATTTTCTGAATCATCCTAATGGCTCCCGTTGTTATTATTGCAATAACCACCGTTTTACCGCTTTAATCAGTCCGCTGGTATATTAACCCGTTCATAGCTTAAATAAAGTCCAAATATCAGTTAAAGAGAATTATAACCGGATGATGAAAACTTTACAAACTGCTGGGAGCCTTGGTAGTATCACTTCGTTGTCAATTAATAATGTCCCCTGGGTAACTCGTCTAAAATAAGATTTTCTAAGGCACCACTCCCCTGAAAGTCAGGATTTGCTTGCTTAGGAGATGCAGCATGAAGGAATTGGCATATAAGCATAATATAATTATCATGATACTCGGAACTTAATCGCGTAAAAAATATATTTAAATTTAAATTACATTCCTATAAATTAATACCTTGACGCTTCGGACGCCACGTTGCGTCCATGGTCTCGAAGGGACCCTTCCTTTCCCTCTCTTCCTCTCCATCTTCGAGAGCATAGACGCAACGTCGCGTCCGATACGTCATCGTCAGCGTAATAATATTTTACGCCATTAAGTCCCGAGTATCATGATAATGTATGAAAATCGCGAAAGTTTATATCAATACATAAGCCATATAACAGTTATATGGCTTATGTATTGATATAAACTGTTACTGTTGAAAATCCTGACGTTTGATGGAGTGGTGCCTTAGAAAATCTCATTTTAGACGAGTTACCCAGGGGACATCTCCATGGCGACGATTGGCAATGAAAAGTTGATTGACTCAGATAATGCTTCGCTAGCGTTTTAAAAAGAAACGCCTTCGGTCAAATCTTTAGATTAACTCTGACCGAAGCTGAAGATGTAACCGAAGGTGCATCAGCGCCGAAGCCAGAAGTAACATTTACCTTTTTTTTTTTATACGACCAGAAAGGCAAACGAGCAAGTGGGTTACCAGATGGTAAGTGATCACCACTGCCCATAGACACCCGCAACCCCGGAGGGTTTGCAGATGCGTTACCAACCTAGAGAGCTAAGATGAAATGCCTCTTGTGCCCGTAATTACACCGGCTGTCTTACTCTCCACACCGGAACACAGTGCACATGCAGTGCAAGCACGCAAGGACCATAAAACCAAGAGGATTGCCAGTGTCTATACGATGCCGTATTCCTTTGAAATAATAAGCCTGCTGTAGCTAGTTTTACTACGGAGGGGTCTCTGTATCATTCATTTGGTATGACATTTAGACCTCTGTCTAACACAATAGCGCCATCTATAAGTGTCATACAAAATTAATGGTACAGAGACTGCTCTATAGTGAAACTAGCAACAGCAGGCTCTTTATTTTACAGGAATGCGACATTGTGTAGCCATTGGCAGTCCTTTTGGTTTTATCGTCCTTGAAGGATGTAAGATGACGATTAGCGAGTAAGATGATGGGTGATGGTACCTGATCTGCGCTCCCCTCTGGTTCCTCCCTGGCTCGTTGGCATCCCAGTTGCGCCTCGCCAGTGCAAATTCCAGGTCCCTCTCGTCGTCCCTCCTCGCCATGGTCCCTCCACCGACCACTAGGGAACACTCCAGCTCCACAGACGCGTCTCCTGGCTGGGGCTGGAGACGTGACACCACTGGTTCTGGTTTGGCTTTGTCCTTATCCTTAGCTGAAGTTGGCTAGAAGTTGCAAATGTGATGCCTTCTCAATACGATGGTCCAATGAGTAGTGGGTTTAGTGGCGCAACGCAATGGAGCTGTTTTCACCTGCATCGTCAGATGGAAGACGTCCCCTGCTGGACATATAGGCCTTCCCCAAGGATCTCCACGATGATCGTTTTGTGCTACCCGCAACAGTCAATGGCTTTCCGCGATCTTTGCCAGACGCGGGAAGACATTGGCTGCGGGTAGCACAAGACCGATCATCGTGGAGATCCTTGGGGAAGACCTACCAACACTTCGCCTTAAATAGCAGTAATAAGCGCGCCCTCAGTTTTTAAAGGGTATTTCCGAAAGCTTCATTAACTTTTAGTGTAAGATTATATTATTTTGACATCAGTCATCAACCAATTCATATCATTGAGTACTTATCAATGATATTATAAGTAAAGATTCGTCAATGCTCACAAGACAATCGAAAAACATGTTAACATTTTTCGCGTAAGTTCTGACGTTATTTGAGAGCGACTTAGGCCAAAGAGGCCTCGATTGTAGCTTTTTCTGCGCTTTATTTTCGGCGTGCTGATGACGTAAATCTATCTCTTTTTATATTTACGTAAATATCATTGGTCAATATAAAGACTGCCAATCTCCATGCTAACTTACGTAGCTCCGAAATATAAGGTTCACTAGATGGCGTTGTTTAGCCGGAGTATTACTCCCATGCATGCTAAACAACGCCATCTAGTGAACCTTATATTTTGGAGCTACGCAAGTTACTATGGAGATGTAAGAGATCGCTTTCGAGCGATAAGACCGCCTATTGTTTACTATACCTGTTTTCCTGCAATCTCCTTGTACTGTTTTGTGGTTTTCAATAAAGACGAACCGTGCTATTCATAAACCAATATTAACTAAAATGCCGTGAAAGTTGTATGTTTTGTATGGAGAATGACAGTCTTTGTACTACTTGTCTCTGGGTTGGTAGCTATAGTCATACTGTCGTAAGAGTGTACTAACTTTAGACGGGGGTTTCTTGCTGACCGGTTCAATTTTTATTGTTTCTGTGGTATTTCGAACTTCGTCTACCCTCTTCCATTGCTCCAATATAAGTGGCCATCCGTTCGGTGTGATGACTCTGGATGATAATAATAATAAACATTATCAAATTGGAAATAATATTTGAACCACTTTACGTACCGTCCGTTCAATGTAGGGTAGACGGATAAGCGGACAGCGCCATCTCTTGACCGATAGTAGAACTAATGTAAATTATTGATGATTTAAAAAAAAACTGCTATTTAGCGTAACAATTGTAACGGTACAGGAAAGGTGTGTTTTTACATTTTTATTATTATTATGGGGTTTTAAAAAAAGAAAAACGTTTTAAAATTACGCAAAATCACTTTGAAATTTTCAGACCTCTTTCTCAGCAAAAATAAATAAACTTAATTTTCAATTATTATCTATGTACGTGCAAAATACTTTGGCAAGTATTGTCTAAAACTATTACTTTCAAGTCGATAGCATTCGTAGTTCCTGAGATAACCAGCTATATAACGGATAGACGGACAGACCGAGTCGTACCATAAGGGTCTCTTTTTACCATTTTGGTTCGGAACCCTAAAAAAGTGTGAGTATTTAAAAACGCAAGTCTTACTCAATGACGTATACTTTTGGTTCAATCGGCGCTGGTTTCAAGTCCTTCAGCTGGAAAAAATAATTTACCTAATATTATTTCTATTATAATTTACAAGAAATCAATAGTTCAATTTGGCCCTTGAAGTAGAAAATGTAGGGAACAGTACTAAGTGTTATTAATTGTTATTTAATTATAATTAAATACTTGTCTTAGAAGGAGTGAAATACAGTATTTAGGAACATATAAAATTTAATGCAGTGGAGGCACGGGCGCCCTGTTTATAGATCTACATTGTTTTCAGCTAGGTGTTAGTTAGATTTTTTTATTACATTCAATTAATTATACTTGTTTTAATAGATTACTACTAATGTTTGCCAAAAAACCTTTGCCAAACTGACTCATTTCCCAAAATGCTTTTTTTCCAAGTGTAAATATTTCAGGATTTTTATAAAATAAACCTAACCTAAACCTATAGAGTTCTTCGAGATGGCATTGAAATGAATTCTGAAATATTTACAGTTTCCGAAAAAAAAAGCATTTTTTGAAATGAAACATTTTAGAAATTAATCAGTCTAGTAAACGTTTTTTGGCCAAATGAAATAATGACGTCTGTTTTAATAGATTGGTAGATCTCACCTTCGCTTTGGATAAGGTCCTGGTCTGACCTGCGCTGGCTGGCTTTGTCTGCTTACCCAGTTTCAACGACCGAGTACTAAGATGTCCCTAAACAAAAGATACTTGACTGTTAAAACAATAACACGTCAAAATCCTAAAATTGCACAAATCGCCTTTGACGGTAGTCGGGCCGTTACCTTATAATCTAACTAGCTGTTGCCCGCGACTTCGTCCGCGTAGATTTCGCTTATCGCTATCCCGCGGGAACTATATATATAATTTTCTCGAATGAAAAGTAGCCTATGTTATTCCTCAATATTCAAACTATCTTCTTACCAAATTTCTTTTAGATTGGTGCAGCGGTTTTCCCGTGAAGAGCAAACAAACAGACAGACAGAGAGACACCCGCCTCTTCAGTCCCTTCGAGACCATGGACGCAACGCCGCGTCGGAAACGTCGAGGTATTTGAATTTAAATACATTTTTAACACGATTAAGACCCGAGCGTCATAATAATGACTGTGTGAAAATCGTGAAACTAATACATAATTTCGTCCGTTTATGAACAATATTGTGAAAACGTTAAAAACATGAAATATAAATTATTTATTTTTGTTATTTAACAATAACTTTCTGCACGAACCTCATTGATATTGGCGTGTGACTGCGACGCCAAACGTCTCTTGGAGATAGTAATCAAAGGCGGCGGCGCCGGCTCCAGCCTGATGTAGGGCCAGTACAGCTCACCCTTGCCAGCACAACGGTCTACCTCCTCCACTTCTCCGTCTGTTGTTGAGCGAAGAACGGCTATCATGTCCAGCTGAGAACCATAACTTCTATTTAGAACAGCTGAAGAGCTTTGCAGGTGGTAGACCTTGTGGGAGGTCGCTACCATCGTCTTACTTGCTAAACCGGCCACTAAGCAGCACTGCAGTGCTTACACTGTTGTTTTCCAGTGTGGAGAGTAAGACTTAATGGTGTAATTACGGGCACAAGAGACGTTTCATCTTAGCTTTCTAGGTTTGCAACGCATCTGCAAATCCTCCGGGGTTGCTGGTGTCTATAGGCAGTGATCAATCACTAACCATTACCACTTGCTCGTTTTCCTTATTTTTCGTTGAAAAAAAAAGAGTGTGTGTGTCGTCTATGCTTACGTGATAAGGCAAGAAGGAATAGTGTTATAATTATTAGCGACTCCTAACTTTTAGTGGATTTGTACCCTAGAAAATCATACTTTTAATGAGTGACCGACGAGACGTCGCCATGGCAACGAGCAACACTTAAAAGTTGATTGACCCTCGTCAGGTCTACAGCTCACAGAGCCACTGATTTAAATTCACACAACACTTACGTCATGTGAAGTGGCAGCAGCTCTGAAGCTCACAGCTTCATGCTTCATGACTGACAACTGAATACCACCCAGTATGTTTCTTCTATTCGGTATGAATATCTCGTCAATATGAAGCTTTGTTGCTGGCTGAAGTGGCAGTTCCCTGCAGAAGTCCAGGTCACTGCTGTCGCAGATGTGGAAGACATTGTCTATGGATGTGAGGACGGTCAACTGCCAGGACACATCGAAGTATACGCCAGCTGGATTGTTCAGTGTACCGTGTCCCATTACTGTGTAACTGAAAAAAAAGGTGAATTACTAAAGCTATGAGAAATTGATGTTTTTGAAAATTGAAATGATGAATCTGCATAGTATGCAGATTACAATCTGTCGTTGTGAAATTCGCATGCGTTAATTAAATCCTATTTTCAAGGGTGTCATCGACAAGTGAGCTTTACCGCTATAAAGATTACTGCGAGCCTGGCTGCTTTTTTGTTGAAAGGTTTTTTTTATAGTTTAATGTTAAAAAAAGTTTCCGGATTTGCTGTCTTCGTCCTCAGTTCCACGTCAGTTAATGGTGCCTTCCAGGAGTTACTTTTTTACTTAAATTTATTTACTTAATGGCGTCTACGGACCGGGAAACGAGCTGTCAGTAGGCCTCCAACAAGATGGAGCGACGACCTGGTAAAGATCGCGGGACCGCGGTGGATGCGGAAAGCATAAGACCTGTCTGAGTGGAGAGCCTTGGGGGAGGCCTATGCCTAGTAGTGGACGTCTTTCAGCTGACATGATGATGATGAAAAATACTAACCCATGCAGATTAGGTACAACGTCAAACGTAATGTGAGCACCGTACGCTTGTGGCAACTGTGAGCCAGTATCATTGTCATACACAGCTACGTTATGAAACTGCAATGTACTGTTCACATCAAAGTGAGCCTTGACAGGAGCATGGCAGTAGAACACCCCCTGGAAGTAGGGGATCCACTTGCAAAGAGGTGTGACTGATGACGTCCCTGAGTGCTGCTGGAGACCATACACTCCGCTAAGAGCTGACCCAATGGAATATGCGTACTTGGCACCAGGGTACATGCCGAAAAATTCATTCATCAGCGCTGACAGGCACTCTATGTTCCCAAAAGCATTTTCCATCAGCTGGAAAGAGTAAAATAGTTTTGAGATACGCTGAATATTATTTTAACAAAATCAGCTAGCAAGACACACACACATGAGAATACAGTCACTAATGATTATACGGAGTGCGTTTTAATGAACCGTCAAGAATTCAGCCAGGGGTTGAGTGAACACCCCTGTAAATCTCTTTTTTGGGAAAAAAAACCCATATACTTTCCCCAGCTACATTCATTTTAACTGGTTAACAATAATAATGTATGGGAGAATTTTATTTGCTCACCTAGACTTACTCAACCCTTGGCTGAATTCTTCGGTTTATTAAAACGCACCTTATATAACTGACCATTATATTAGTGCTTCTTATGTCAGCTTGAAATAACCTTGGTCAGCTATGATTGTTGACCACTGTTCCTAAGTATAGGTACAGTCAGCAGCAAAAGTTACTAAGCTACCAAAGCGGTCACATTGCACACAAGCTCTTATGTCTATAACAACAGAGCCGTGCTTAGATCACTGTGACCGCTTCGGTTCCTTAGCTGCTTCTGCTGCTAGCTGTACCATTAAGTCTAATCATAATAAACCTACAGATTTAAATATCTCCGGTGTCAGAACTGCGTGGCCAGTCAGGCATTTTCGGGCCCAAGTGCCCCGCCAGTATGCCTGTAACACCGTGGCAGCTTCATGCTTCTTGACAACCTTCTCCCTTTCTTCCTTGAGGGCCCCACAGGGCAGTTCTTCAGTCGCCAGCTCGCAGACTTGAGAGGTCACAGGATAGGCAGGAGGTTGAAGGAGTTTGTCCATGATTGCTGTATCTACCAGAGGTTTATCTTCAGCGTCAGCGACCTGCTAATAAAATAAAATCTTTCCGCAATTTAGGATTCCGTTCCTTAAAAGGAAAGACGGAATCTTAATAGCAGGGGTGGCTTTCGGTCGATTGCGATCGACCTGTCATCACGCCTGATGGTAAGTGCTATTGAAACAACTGAACTTTGTTGGTTATGGAATGGTTCCCATTCGTATTAAAGGTTAAAAGTTATTTAAAATAATGTAGTGAAAACATGATTGCATTAAACTACAGTAAATTGAGGCATTACCCTAACTGGTGTTCTGATCGTAAATAGATTGCAAATCGTTGAAGTAACAGAACTGCATACTGCAGTGAATTCAAGTTGCCAATGGTTGTACAGTCGAGGTCAAAGTTACGGTTACAAAAATATTATATACATGGTTTGGCGAACGTGGCTGTCATTATAGGTTTGATATATTTTTTTAAATACCTACAGTTCTGAGGTTGGATAAGGATAACTGCTTTCAAATTCAGTTGCAAGATTTGACGGACAACTTACATAAATATATAATACATACCCACATACTTACATAAGAACGGTGCAAGTTAGGTAAAAACTTATAGAAAGAGAGTATGAGTGAGACTTGCATTATTAATGTCAAAACTGACTCCACAGCTCACTTCCGTCTGCTATGAAAAGTCCGAACCCTGCTTATCATTAACGACATCAATAATTTCCCAACCTCCGCTTCTTGGACCTGTTCCTCTTCAATTTCTTCCATCTCCTCGACCTCCGGCATGACGCAGTCACAGGGGTCTGCTGCCACTATTTCCCTCACTGACTTGATAACTGGAGGCTTGTCAGGCATTCCGAAGTTAGGGTCGCATAGATACTTCCTATGGGTAGGGTTGGAGTTAACTTGATGATCAGGGTCCGCAGTGTCTCAAGACAAAAAGTCTTTAACTAGTCTGTGTTGACAGTGATGGTTGACAGTGATGGCATCATGGAACTAAGACGTGGTCCTTTAGAGTGGGTTTCACAAGGCGGCTCAAAAAGTAATGGAAAAAGCAATGCTTGGAATACAGTCAGCAACAGAAGTAGCTAAGCAACTGTAACGGTTACAATATTCTAAGCACGGCTCTATTGTTATAGACATAGGAGCATGTGCAGATCTTTGTGACCGCTTCGATTGCTTAGCTACTTCTTCGACTGTACATAGCACAAACATTGCTTCTGATTTTTTTTGCTCTTGAAGATTATGTCATGAACCAAAATAACTGGATGCCTTTCAAATACTCAAGCCTGCAGAGTGCAGACCCTTGAAGCTGTCAAAAATCAAAAGACACAGTCATTAAAAAGGTTGTTTCCATACAAATTGCCGTACTGTGAAAGCCTAAAGGGTGCTTCCTGCTGTCCTAGAAACCTGAAATTTTGTATGAAGGTAGCTCTTATGGCACGACCACTCAGAAAAATACGAAATTCTTAATTTTATGCCTGTCTGTATAATTATGTCACAGACCAATATAACATGACCCCACGCTGCGTACATTTTGCTTAGGAGCAGGGCTCTGCTAACACTGGGTAAAAGTGAGATTTTTTTTCGGGACCCTCGGTGCGCGGTCTGCTACACACATGGTCGGTTTTTTTAGTTCTGTGGTCAAAACCAACAACGACGCCATCCAATGGTTAAATAAATAATAAATTTGTAGCTTTGTAATAGTGCCGATGGTAATACCTCAGAATGACACTGGATGCATAAGGTAGGTACCTCAGAATGACACTGGTCGCATAAGGTAGGTACCTCAGAATGACACTGGCCGCATAAGGTAGGTACCTCAGAATGACACTGGCCGCATAAAAGTCGGCTGTTGGCATTCGTTTCATCAGTAGAGACTGTAGGGCTTGACGGAACATCCAGTGGAGGAAATGCTTGTCATAGCCGACCACCTCGCTGTCCCACGTCAAATCGGGCTGATATGATCTGAGGAAGTAACCGACAAAAATCAGCCACGTTGAAGTCGAATCGACCCTCTCTGACCCACGGCACAGGTAGCTACACTATTCAACTGGTTGGGCCACTGGGAATTAAAATTCCCCATAGCACACCTTTATCAGTTATTGTTCTATGACTATGAGATAATGTTGACAGAGCTGCGCTTCGTAGAGTTCATATTCTGTATAGTTTCGTGCCTTGACGCAACTCTAACCTTACCTAGTAATTAGACTCACAGTCGTCGAACGAAAACGAATAGGTGTCGTATAGGGAATGATATTCCCGATGGCTTAACAAGTTGAGCAGCGTAGTTATGCAGTGGGTCAGTGAATCGACAAAAAAAATATCGTAAAATATATTTGTGTTGTAAGACGCGATTGACATCGATAAAGTGTTTCTGATATTTTGCTATAAAAATAAAGGCTACAGGAGATAACCTAATACCTAAACCTTGAAGTGACACCCTGCCCTGTCCATAGCAGATATATTTACCTGTAAAACTCTCTATCGGCTGACAGTATGCTCGTATTGGATCTGTTAATGCGGATCCAGTTGGCGAAAGACGAGCTTAGGTTGGACAGGAACCTGGCGACCCAGGGGCACTCGTGGACAGCCGCGGCCAGGATCGCGTCTCTGGTCCCGAGGAGGAGCGACGACTCGCTCAGCAGTGCCGCGTGCCAGTTCATACGTGAGTGGACCCAGAGCCTGTAGAAAGGTATCTTGGAGCAATATTAGCAGATCAGAACTTTATTGGCCTTACCAAAAATCTTACGAGACTGAAAAGAGAATATTGATACCTCGCGAAACTTTTCTACATAGGTAGCTGTTGATTTTTATGGGGTTACGTCTTATCTCTTTTTGACCGAGCGAGAGAAGCCTTTCCGTTTCAACTTGGACAACAATGCTTTCGTACGTCTGTACGGCTGTTTTCCTATACAGGTCGTATTTCTTTACGAATTCTCGTGAAATTTTGTAAGCAGTTTTGATTATTTAAGTGTAGAATTTTATGTCGAATCGTTTTTAACCCCCGACGAAAAAGAGGGGTGTTATAAGTTTGACCTGTGTATCTGTGTATCTGTCTGTAGCATCGTAGCTCGCAAGCGGATAGACCGGTTTCAATGCGGTTTTGTTTGTTCGAAAGCTAATTTAATCGAGATGGTTCTTAGCTAAGTTTCATTAAAATCGGTTCACCCGTTTTTGAAATATTATACTTTGAAATGACAATGTCGGGGGTTTTTCAACTTTTCTAAGTTGGTTAGGTAAGGTTATTGAAAGAAGAAGAAGAATATTTGAATTGTATTGTTGTTGTTATTGGAATTAACAAGAAACGAAAAAATTTCCAAAATGAGCTTGTGAAGTCGTGATGTCTACAGCTAGAGCCTACTACTAATAGTTTTTTACCTGCAAAAATGTCTCCCGGGCAAGAACTTAACCTCAACGGTATCGTAGCCTCTCGTGGAGACAAACGCCTTCGCCATCGGAATTTTGCTGTCCACAAACCACTCAAATCTTTCCAGTATCAGGTATGCTGGTTCTATAAAGTCTAGAACCGGTATCCCACAGTCCAACATAACTCTAGGGTGAAGCATGCTCAGGGATAACTTGAGGTTGTTTTCCTCAGGCCCATCAATTTGCAGGTAGAGAGGAGCCGATTTTGGAGCTACGATGTCTAATGCCCTGTTAAAAAATTCCATATTGTATTTGTAAGGAAGCTCAAAGTCACGCAGAGGGCGATGGAGAGGGCTATGCTCGGGGTTTCTCTGCGGGATAGAATCAGAAATGATGATATCCGCAGTAGAACTAAGGTTATTATTGCCGTCATAGCCCGAAGAACTGCTAAACTTAAGTGGCAGTGGGCGGCGTCAGAAGGTTGTCGAATGGCGTCCGCGGACCGGGAGATATGCTGTCGGTAGGCCTCCCAAGAAGATGAAGCGACGACCTGGTAATGATCGCAGAATCGCGGTGGATGCGGAAAGCACAAGACCGGTCTGAGTTGGAGAGGTATGGGGTAGGCCTATGTCTAGCTGTGGACGTCTTCCGGCTGACATGATGATGATGATGGTGATGATTTGCTAAGCGCAAGTGAAGTTTCCGTTTCAGCTTGGGCATATAATCTTTCGTATGTACATCTGGCTGTCCGGCTGTACTTCTCTACAGGTTGCATTCTCAAATTGTATGAATAGGCTCGATAATTACATATTTATTACAATTATATATTTTTTTTGTCGATCCAGTTTCTAATCCTTTTATGTGATCTCACCTGCTCATAGGAAACTTGGTAATCCTTATAGGGGGAGCGCTTGCCGTCGTGGTGAATTGGTACATGGACGGATAGTAGAGGATGGCTACGTTCTTTATTAACTCATTCACCTGCGAAAGATAGCGAAGATAATCATTATTAATGATAGTTAAACGTGTTTGTTGCATATGGGTGGACACTCCGAACTTATACAGGCAAGACACAACGTGATTTACAAGCATTTTTTTTGAATCATCTCCTTTTTCCTTGACACCACAGAATATAAACATCAGGATATGCCTTTTGGAACATTTTGAAATAGGAACGGTGTTGCCGAGCCGGCCGGCGGGAGCGGCGCGGCCGGCGGCGCCCGTGCGGACGTGCTCGCGGCTCATATCACTGATACTACTTTGTCGTCTCACAAAATTGCCAACAAACACGGAGGTACTGATGAAGGGCCCATCCATACCATACGCTATACAACATATGACATAATGTCCGTATGTCTACAAGTAATGGATTAAATTAGTAAGGCCTTTACTTTGCGGAGGAAGTAACGAATTTTTTAATCCATTACTTTACTTGTAACGTGTACCTCAGCAAGTACACCCGAATCTATTATGAATTTATCTCTTAACAAAGGGTTGCTGACTAACCCCAGTTAAGTGGTCCACCCAATAGTAATTTTATATACACACAAATCATAAGTCCTCTATTATGCGTTCAGGAACCGTAGGTAATGACCATCATTACGACGGTCAGTTTTCGTATTAAAAAGCACAATTTAAAAAAATATTGTCGATACGAAACGTCGACTCGATTATGACTGTTTGTCTATGATAAAAAAAAACAGCACCATTTGTGACAGGTTTATTATGCCTTCGGCTTCTGAACTCACCTTAAAGTACTTATAAAAATTTTGTGTGTAGATAAAGTAATGTATATGCACCTCTAAATAATTAAAACACTCGTGTTTTCTCATTGTGTAACAGTTGCAAAAACTAGGTACTATTAATTGCTATAATGCGTAGCTTACATTGTCAAACGGCACCCATTCTCGTAACTCTTCCTTCTGCTGCGTTTGCGCCGAGGCGCTAAGGCCAGTAGCGGAACGAGTCTGGTCCTTCCCTCCCTTTTTCTGCAAAGAAGATTAAGGGTCAATCAACTTTTGAGTGTTGCTCGTTGCCATGGCGACGTCTTCTCTGTCACTCATTAAAAGTATGATTCTCTAGGGTACAAATCCACTAAAAGTTAGGAGTTGTAGCTGTTATAAGCCTATTCCTTCATGCATTACCTCGTAAGCATGCTAGTAGTCATGACAACCATTTCGCTAAGCAACTGTATCACTGTTGTCTCATGAGTGGCGAGACAGAATAACACCACTAAAAAGTTGATTGACCCTTAAAGCAAAGCAATGTTTATATGGATGAAAGGCGGCGGCGTGGCAGGCCTAGACGACGGTGGCGGGATGATCTGAATGTATTTCTTTACGATTGGCCTGAGACCGCTAAAGACCGGTACGCTAGGAAAACATGCGTGGAGGCCTTTGGCCAACAGTGGGACACTTCACCAGGCTTATAATAAAATCTTTATGTCCCATTCCCATGACGTTTACTTTATTTCATAAAAAGCGAAAAACCAATCAGTTTCAATTACCGTATTGCCTTTGTCGTGCTCTTCCCGAAATCCTGCTGTTATCTGAAAAGAAAAAAATGTATAATTCAATATGCACGTAGGTACAACATATCAGACCTACATCTGTTTCTTTATGTGTAAACCAAAGAATATAAAACCCAGGCTGCTAATGCAGTTTATAGAATGCTCGTTCAATTGTTAGTTTTTAGTTTCTTTAGTTGTAATAAAAATGTAAGGGTTATTTCAACTTTCCTTGGTTGTACTGAGCTGGCCACAGTTCAATAACTGGGCACCTCATGCTAAAAATTAACTTTTTTTTGTTTGTAGGAAAACAGAGTTCATTTTTATTTGAAGAGTGATCAGTTATTGGCGGCTTAAGCAATTTTTGTCATGTAACTACCGTGAGATTCAATCATAGTGAAACAAGCGGATCACACAACAGCTAGTGTGAACGAGCCTTTACAAAGTGATGTGATTAGTGTAGTGTGCTACCCTACTTTTGACAATAATATAAATGACGATGAAAACAAGGGTAATTGTGAGCCGCCGTCAGCTGCGCCGAGCAGCCGTGCGAGTAGAGCCGCGGCGCGCAGTTTTCGTCTCACTATCGGCGTGGCGTGTGCTCCCAGAGGAAAGACTACGGATAAGTCCGAAACATGTGGCTATACTCGATTGATATACTTGAGTGATCCGTTTATTTCACTATGATTTAACCTATTACCGATTCTGTGCTTTGAACATCCAGTAAGTGGGGTGCGTAAGACAACTTCAGAAGTCCGTTCACTTTCAGGAACCTCGTTCGCGGACAGTCGTAAGCTTCGTACAGGCCATGCCGGCGTGCCCAGTCGACCCAGCGGTAATATTTCCATAGGGCCACCTCTGCAACAGAATCCGTTAGCAATCTGATCCTGACCTAGTCTGGTTGCCAAAGAGGTCAAAAAATGATCAAACTGGTAGCAAAATAGCCTAACCATAAAAAACTCATTTCTAAAACCGTTTTTTTTTTGCGGACTGTACTTTTTGTTGTCGGTATTTCTATTGTCATCCAATTTGTACATCCATCCCAAATTTCAAGTCGATGCTATTAACCGTTGAAGAGTTCCTTCATGTGGAGACGATCCCCCAGGATTTCACTACCAGATTATTTTGCTGTCGCCGGATTTACATAAGCATACCAAATATCATCTTAAACGGTTGAGGATAATAATAACAACTGCTTTAAAATTTTGTTCTTTGCAAGTTTTGACGGACAACTTACATTACATTTATATTATACTTACATACAAACGAACGATGCCAGTTAAGGAAAAGCTATTAAAAACATTGCTTTTAAAACTGATGGCGGTTGGGGTCGTACGGTTCTAAAGTAGCGACAGTGTACGCGGAAGGCGAAGTATTGGTAGGCCTCCCGCAAGGTGGACGAACAATCTGGTAAAGATCGCGGGAAGCCAATGGCCGCGGGTGGCACAAAAACGATATAGTGGAGATCCTTGGGGAAGGCATATGTCCAGCAGTGGACGTCTTCCGACTGATATGATGATGATGAAAGCTTTTTTGTCGATTGTGATTTTGGTTGACGTGGGTATTTGCACTATTATTAAAATATTGACTGAAAGAAGAATACACAGAAAACTAGAAAAATATGACTAGCCCTGAGAATCGAACTCAGATCCTTGACATTCCGTGGTTCATACCTTTCATCATCATCATCATGTCAGCCGGAAGACGTCCACTGTTGGACATAGGTCTCCCCCAAAGCTCTCCACTCGGACCGGTCTTGTGCTTTCCGCATCCACCGCGGTCCCGCGATCTTTACTAGGTCGTCGCTCCATCTTGTTGGAGGCCTACCGACAGCTCGTCTCCCGGTCCACGGACGCCATTCGAGAACCTTCTGACACCATTGGCTACATACCCTTACAACATAATATTACTTGTCACCATACCTGGTTCCGGAAGGGGTTTCCGTATAGGCACATCTCTGGCCATGGTCACCATGAGGCTCATCTCATGTCCTGGCGTGATCCCTGGCAACGCGTAAGGGGGCATGTCTTTCGAGTCCTTGAGGATCGCAATTGTCGTGGACCCTCGCTGCAATCAAAGCATTACTGACTGCAATAATCTAACCCAAATAACTTACAAAAGTTAAATAGCCCAAGACATTGTCACTTCAAAGTTCAATATTCCAAACACGGGTGAACCGATTTTAATGAGACTTAGCTAAGAACTATCTCGATTAAAATTGCTTTCGATTAAAAAAACCGTATTCAAGTCGGTCTATCCGTTTGAAAGCTATGATGCCACAGACAGATACACAGACACACAGATCAAACTTATAATACCCCTATTTTTTCGTCGTGGGTTAAAAAATAGGACAACGGTAATGAAATGTTTAAAAAATTTGAGCAACCTAAGTTGTTTTGCTTCATTTAAACTTCAAATAAAAAAAATATAAAATAATCTTCCAAAGCCATCAGCCATCAGTTTTATGGCCTAGCATAAATGAATGAAGTCGGTACGGTACGGTGCGATAGGGATATTCTTTGTATGAAGCACCGTCTTCATATTTATTTTGTGCCAGCCCATAAAAGTCATGGCTTTAGAGGATTGTTTTATTTCTTTTTTTAATCCCCGGCGAAAAAGAGAGGTGTTATCCACTCACTTGCTTTGAATTTTGAGTTGAACTCTATTTATAACAAAACTAGCTTTTACCCGCGGCTTCGCTCGCGTGTACAATGAGTATTTCAAAGAACCAAGATATCAAGCAACAAACATGCAAGCAAGATGCAAGCAAGCTAACTATACCGAGTGACATATCATAATAAAAGAGCTCGTTGTGACGGTCTACGACCCGTAAAACGAAAAATCCCGATTTTCCCGTTCCATTGGGAACTTTGGAAAGTCCTCTCTTAATGCTCCTCTACACTCCCTAAGCAACCTACACACCGAATTTCAGCTTTCTACGGCCAGTAAAACGAAAAATCCCGTTTTTTCCCGTTCCCGTGGGAATTTCATAAAATCCTTGAAACGGTTTTTTACTATTATAATCACCTACTTCTATGCCAAATTTGAAGTCTAGTAATTACAGTTAATAGGATTTAGTTGTAATGAATATATAAATCCCGTTTTTTCCCGTTCCCGTGGGAATTTCCGAAAATCCTTAAAACTGTTTTTTACTATTATAATCACCTACTTCTATGTAAAATTTGAAGAGTTTAGTTATTATGGTTACTGAGATAGGGTCACTCGGAATCGAATATATAAATCCCGTTTTCTCCCGTTCCCGTGGGAATTTTTAAAAATCCTTCCTGGATGCCTACATTGTATAAGGTATCTATGTGCAAAATTTCAAGTCTCTAGGTCCAGTGGTTTCGGCTTGATATATCAACAGTGAGTCAGTCAGTCAGTTTAGAATTTTATATATACAGATATGAGCGTTGACAGGTAGCTCTAGTTACCAAAAGCAATTGAGTGGTTATAAGTTTGACATGGTGTATCCGTGCGTCTGTGTATCTGTCTGTGGCGTCATAGCTCCTAAACCGACTTATTGATTTCGATGCGGTTTTTTTTAAATCGAAAGCTGGTTTAATCGAGATGGTTCTATAGCTAACTTTCATTAAAATCGGCTCACCCGTTTTTGAAATATTGAACTTTGAAATGACAATATCGGGGGTTTTTCAACTTTTCTAAGTTGGTTTGGTTATTATTTGTGAAGTCGGTTTCACATTTTTATTTCACAATTTAATGTTAAAAAGATTAGTTTCGGTGACCATTCCGGTTCTTTCCAAAAGCGAAAGGTGTGCCTATAATATTTGAAAAGACATCATCAGACCCTGACTTGGTGAAAAAGTTACCAGCTAGAAAGCCTTTCAAACAAATAGAGAATTTTCCAAATTCGTCCAGCCGTCTTCGAGTCATCGGGGAACATACATAAATCTTTTTTCAACCGACTTCCAAAAAAGGAGGAAGTTCTCATCATCATCATCATCATCATGTCAGCCGAATGCTGCTGTCCGGCGGCCTCCCTCGCGGCTCTCCACTCAGACCGGTCTTGTGCTTTCCGCATCCACCGCGGTCCCGCGATCTTTGCTTAGTAGGAGGTTCTCAATTCGTCAGAATATATTTTTAAAGTCTGCTAAAAATGACAGAATGGGCAGAACATGGTGGAAGTGAAGGTAAGTACCTTTACGATGGCAGTCTCCTTCGTGGTTGGTTTCTTGGTGCTTCTAGACTTTACAGTACTCGCAAGAGTGTCATCGTCATCATCCCACGCGAAGACTGGTACTTCCAACACTATCAACTCCCAGAGCCTTTCAACGTCTGAAATTAAATTGAAAATTCTGCTTATTAGGCACCGAAACAATTAAACATCTATGAACTAAAAACAATAACTTTGCTCACACGTGAACTAAATACATGGATCATGGAAAGTAAACGGATTGACAAAGCCCATACTTTGAATCGTTTTTATTTACATTCAGCGCCATCTACCTTGCTTGAGTGACACATTCGTACCGCTGTTTTGTTATAATTTGACCCGCTGGCTACGACCTTGGCGCCATCTAGAAATTGCCTGAATTTTAACATGACTGCGGGGAACGATTCGAAGTATGGGCTTTGACACTCCGTATACTATCCTCCTTGACTAAATACAATTAAAAATAAGGGGGAGGGGGATCGAGCCTCCGGCACTCTCACTGACCGGACGAAACGCAACAGTGGTGCTGATGCTTCACGCCGATTTTCCGCGAGAGGGTGGTACTTCCCCGGACACGCCGAGGCATTCCTACTGCAGCAATAGCTACAGTACGGCTCTCCCGCTACAGGTCTGTTTTTTTCTTAAAATTTGTAGGACTTACCGACTTTGCCAAAGTTCATCTCCAAACATCCAGTCAAGGCATGCATTATGTTGAAGTCGGGCATCACTTCGTCGATGATGCTGTCCGTTTCTTCATCCGAATTCATGTCAGGAGCCGCCAGCTTCAAAAGCGCCTGGTAATATTGTCATAGCAATTTCACTTACAGGCTGGCCAACGAAAACTCAAGAACTGACAGGCGCTAGTTTTTTTAAATAAATAAATATCACGGGACAATTTGACACCAATTGACCTAGTCCCAAACTAGACAAAGCCTGTACTATGGGTACTAGACAACGGATAAACATACTTATATAGATAAATACATACTTATATACATATTAAACATCCAAGACCCGAGAACAAACATTCATATTCATCATACAAACATCTGCCCCGACCGGTATTTGAGACCCGGGACCTCAAGCTTCATCGTCAGGGTCTCTAACCACTAGGCTATTCGGTCGTCACATACATTGAGATTAGGTATTAATAATAGTAAAGACCATAAAACCAAGAGGACTGCCAGTGTCTATATACGATGTCGCGTTCCTTTGAAATAATAAGCCTGCTGTAGCTAGTTTTACTATGGAGGGGTATCTGTACCATTCATTTGGTATGACATTTAGACCTCTGGCTAACACAATAGCGCCATCTAAATTAGTTTTTTCTTTCAGTTCATAGATGATTTTAAGATTTAAACTTTTGCGATTTCCACATTTTTTTTATGTTAAACACGGGACTTGATCACGTAAAAATAAATTATTACAACACAAATATTAGAATTATGCTTTATCAAAAGTAATTGCTGATCTGACCATCTAGGTATGGTCCTTATTTTTAAGCCCCGACGAAAAAGAGGGGTGTTATAAAATATGTCTGTGGCATCATAGCTCCCAAACGGATGGACCGATTTTGATGCGGTTTTTTTGTCGAAAGCTAGTTTAATCGGGATGGTTCTTAGTTAATTTTTATTAAAATCGGTTCACACGTTTTCGAAATATTGAACTTTGATATGACAATGTCGGGGGTTTTTCAACTTTTATTATAAGTTGGTTAGGTTAGGCTAGGTAGAATAATGTATTGAATTACTCAACTATAGGACTGATTTGATTTTTGTCTTACCAAAAAGAAGAACCAATAATTCAGTTTTGTTTTCGTTCATTTCGTTCAATCCCCAGTTTGCAATAATTTTCCTTCTCACTCCGTTTCAGAAATGATAAAAATGGCGAGGCAGGCCTAACTTCTAAAAACTTTTGTATCCAAGATTTTGTTTAATGGTACTTTTTGATACAAGTGCGGAAAGAATGTCATTATGTACGAGTCCTGGGGTGTCTAGGCCCGAGCCATTAGGTGAGGGACGAAACTCAGGACTAGTGAAAATGACACTGCCGCACGTGTACCAAACGACGTTTTTTAATACATTTGCGAGAAAATTACAATGAAGCCAAAGGCGGTTAGCCGACAGGAGCTTCCCTATCGTGGAGGAGGAGGAAGGCGTAGGCGGCCTAGTGCCGCCGCTGCCTTGGTAGGTAAAGTAAAAAGCACTAGTACGAAAAATCCAACTTTCCGCATGATACGTAGCTACAAAAAATACCACTTTTTGAGCAACTGTACTAAAAAGTTAATTGAGATGGGTTCAGGTAATAATAAATATTGAACGAGATATTTAACGAGCATTCAAATAAACAATTTAAATATAACGTACCTAGTGGTACAAAATGATCACTCGAAACAATCTGACTACTAAAATCATGGCCGAAAGCCAGTCAACTAATAATTAACTTCAAACTCAATTCCGCTTCTAAGCCCATACAAATGTGAAGCTAAGACCCCAATCTTAAACTTCGTAACTCGAGTACTGCAGCGGAATAATAATTTTGTTTATTATAGACTTGACAGCGTTGTTATTAAGTAATACAGCCGCAAAATCCGTGGTAATTGAGAGTTGTGGGCCCATCGGAATTTGTAATAGACTAGTGGTTGGGTATAGTGATATTGCGTCTTTCCGCGATGCCGTTTTGTTTGCGATGGTATAGTACCGTCAACTGTGGTATATGGGCACGTATCTGAACTTTGCATGAAATTTGTATGAAAATTGATTATTTGTATGAAAATTGTCATCATCATTATGTCAGCCGAAAGAACAGCCGGTCTTGTGCTTTCCGCATCCACCGCGTTCCCGTAATCTTTACCAGGTCGTCTCTCCATCTTGTTGGAGGCCTACCGATAGCTCGTCTCCCGGTTCGTGGACGCCATTTGAGAACCTTCTACCCCATCGGCCATCAGTCCTGCGAGCATTGTGCCCCGCCCACTGCTACTTAAGTTTCTCAATTCTTAAAAATGAAAAGTATACCTACATTATTATAATTTTAAAACTGGACTCTTAGGTTCGTAACTAAATTTTTCATAAAAATACTATTGTAATCTTATACTGTTTATGACCTAATTTATTAAAAAAACATGACGTTCCTATGCAATCTGAATTTAGGATCAATAGGAACTAGCAGAGTGGACAATAGGCCATTCTACTCATTTATTACCACTATGAAATAGCATTAAGGCTTAGCAGTGTCTGAGAAAATTTCAGTCAAAACTTATTCCTGGTTTTGTGCCTAATTCACTACTTCTTGCATTCGAACAATGGCATTATCTATAAACTGTATAATATTATTCGAAAAATCCCCGACACTTTCATTTCAAAGTTCCAAAAACGGCTGAGCTGATTTTTATTAAATTTAACTCAGAACCATACTAGTTTTCGATTTAAAAACTACGTACGAATCCGTTCATCCGTTTAGGAGCTACGATGCCATAGTCAGGATGTATACACAGATATACACCCTTAAACAGGTCAGACTTATCACGCCCCTCTATTTTGTGAAGATAGTCTTCGATAATCTATCCAGATTGTTAATTTCAGCAATATTAGTGGCAACAGCGCAAATTAAGTGATGAAGATAGCAAATTATAGTGTTAGCTGGCGGATCGCAAATTGGTTCGCTTAGCCACCAGTTAAAGTAACTGGGCTATCAAGTTATTATCCACTTAACCATGAAGGAATATTAGAAATTGGGTAGCTTTGATACGCATTGCAAGAAAAAACTTGTTAATTGCAGATAAATTTGAATATTTTTTGAACCCTGCAATCAAAACGAGGGGTGTTATAAGTTTGAAGTTTGTACCTATTGTAGCGTGAAAACACGCTCCATAGCAGCGCGTTACAGTTATGTTTAAATGTCGTTTCCTTGTGTGGCTGTACCTTAATACCTCTTTTGTGGGCCGACTAGTTATTAATAAGTACGCATGCAAGATTCAAAAATCGATTTAATTATCAAATGATGTCAGAAAAAAGAGCGTGATTGATTTGACAACTTACAAGTAACGGATTAAATTAATTTGCTCCTCCACGAAGTAGTGCAGTATAGTCATGCAAAATAGGTAGACTGACGGTCGGGGTGTCAACATCGACGACGTCCGCTGAGGATGCCTCGGAGAGAGACGAAACACGTGTCCGGTACTGTTTACTGGTGGTGGTAGTTTTGGTTGTGGGCTTAGTAGCGTTTGCGTTGATTATTTTATTTTTAATTTGCGGAGGGAGGGCGGGAAAATTTGTGCATGAAAATAAATACTTAGCGCAGACGAAGCTATTTTGCATGACTATACTGCACTACTTCGCGGAGGAGCAAATTAATTTAATCCGTTACTTGTAACATGGACCTCCGCAAAGTTACGCCTGAATCAATATAATATTTGACAACTTGGTTGTTGGAAGAGCATTTCAAGGCTTTTTTGCATGTTAGAATTTTATTGCAGCGTTGAATGAGATAATTATGTGCCACCGAAGGCTTCTCGGTGTCCCGCGATCCCAGTTTGTTGGATTTATGTCCATAGCCCTGTTTTAGGGGTAAGTTTTTCTTGTTCGTGCGGTTTGTTTTATTCTGACGTGTTTTCCGAGTGTTGATATTTTAATGTAGAGAAACAATAATTTGCAGTTCACCCTACGGGTGCTAGTAAAGGGAATTTCCTGTTGAGCCGCAGCCGCAGACCTAAGTGGCCGCTTTAGCCGGCAGCATAATTAATAAACGCTCTGGAATAGTCTCCGAGCGTCACCGAAAAGCTGGAGCGTGATAGGCTATAATAAGCCTTTATAAAGTCAGTATTAAGCTTTTTATTTTCGCGAGTGATACCCATTATTTTTGACTTATTTTTGGGGTCAAGCAGTTCGTTTCGGTGTGTTTGGACCTTTTTGCGCTGGTTATGTCGTCGCGGATGTGAACTATTTTATAACCGTCACGATTACGGGATTATTAATGATTATCATACCTATTATGTTTTGAGTTTTAAGTGCTTGGCTTAGCGTAATATATATTAGTTAATCTGTGATTTCTCCTGCGCAGGATAAACAGGGTATAGATGTACAAGTTGCCAGCTCATAATGGTGTTATCAGTTTAATTGGCAATTTTGCCTAGACAATACTGTTTGCTTTGTTAACATTTCCTAAGCGAAAAAACGTATATATTTTTATTTCGGAAACTTAGCCCGAACCTACTTTGCTTACACAATAGTTGTATTTTTATTTGTCAACATTACCTGAACGTTATTTTGTTTACGTTTCTTATTTTGTGAGCATTTCCTGAGCAGCAAATTAAACGGTATTTTATTTAGTAATTTTGCCCGACCTTTCAATCCTTTTTTTGGGTTTTAATTTCAATTGTAAACTTTGCCTAAACAATTTATTTTTGTTTGTTAATATTGCCTGAACAGCTAAATATGTATAATTATATTATTTGGTAAGTTTACACGAACTTGAACTTAATAGATATTACTAAACTTAATCCTTATTTCAGTTTTTAATTTTTATTTCATAAAATTACTGCGTGTTTTCCAAAGGCTTGCACCTTGGTATTGCGTGGCGTAGGTTTCAATAAATCTTGTGAAGTTTACGTTCCACTACCTAATGTCTGTGTATCTGTCTGTAAGGCTTGATTCAATCAAATATTCTATCTGTGGCATCGTAGCACCTTAATATATGAACCGATTCGGAAACGATTTACTTAAATCGAGGGCTAGTTTAATCGAGATGGTTCTCAGGTAACTTTAATTAAAATTGGTTCACCCGTTTTTGAGATACTAGCTCTATGCCCCGCGGCTTTGCCCCCGTGAAATATTTCAAAATGAGCTAATTCCCTATCCCGTGGGAATTTCGTAAAATCCCTTCTTAGTGCACCTCTAGGGTACTCAAGGTACATGTTTGTCAAATTTCAAGTCTCTAGGTCCAGTGGTTTAGGCTGTGCATTGTCTGTCAGTCAGTCAGTCAGTCCGGTACTGTTTTATTGGTATAGATTGGACCTGGAAACGAAAAATATCGGGGGTTTCCCAACTTCATCTGGTGGTTTCGTTAGATTATGTTTGAATTAAGTATGTCGACATAGGATTACTTGACTTGCGACATCGCTAACATGCGCCTGCTATGCAGTTCAGAGCGCCAGTAGTCTCTCGCCCGACATTGTGTAATTAAATAAATAAATAAAAATAAATAAATATCACGGGACAATTTGACACCAATTGACCTAGTCCCAAACTAGACAAAGCCTGTACTATGGGTACTAGACAACGGATAAACATACTTATATAGAAATACATACTTATATACATATCAAACATCCAATACCCGAGAACAAACATTCATATTCATCATACAAACATCTGCCCCGACCGGGATTTGAACCCGGGACCTCAAGCTTCATAGTCAGGGTCTCTAACCACTAGGCTATTCGGTCGTCAATTATCGGTCAATTGTGAGAAGTGAATAAATGGATGATATAATTGGGATCTTATACATATAAAATAGTACCGTGCGTGACTGACTGACCGACAGACAACGCAAATCCTAAACCACTGGACCTAGAGACTTGAAATTTGGCAAACATATACCTTGAGTATCCTAAGGTGCACTAAGAAGGAATTTTTTGAAATTCCTACAGTATAGGGAACTAGCTCATTTTGACATATTTTAAGGGGTGAAAGCTGCGGGGCATAAGCTAATAAACACCTATAAGTATATAGGTACAAACTGTTTCTATTTATCAGCAGAGTTACCGCATAACCATTTTTAAGGTAAAGTCTAAATGGAAATGTCATATTATTGCGTGAAGTAAGTGTGAAATATGAAAGGGCCGGAAAAGCGGCCGTTAGTTTTACTGCAGAGTAGTAATAGTAGTTTATGCAACTGTTAAGTACATAATGAGGGTCCTTAAAACACGAATATATGGTTTTAAAATAATATACACGAGTGTTTTAAGGACTTAATTATGTAGAGTTGCATACATTACTGTCTCCATCTACACACAATATTATATTATTAAGTAAGTACCTAATCTAAGATGGGTTCAGAAGCCGAAGGCATTATCATACTCATACTTGTCACGAATTTGACTGTTTTTTAGGGTTCCGTAAGTCAAAAGAAAAAAACGGAACCCTTATAGGATCACTTTGTTGTCCGTCTGTCTGTCTGTCTGTCTGTCTGTCAAGACCTTTTTTCTCTGGAACGCGTGGAGGTAGCATGCTGAAATTAATATCAAATACTCAAACCTGCGGTCCCTTAAAGCAGTGAAAAAATTAACCTTCTAAGTCAACGCAATCAAAAGATACAGTAATTAAAAATGCTATTTCCATACAAATTGCCGATTTCCAAAACCTACAGGGTACTTCCAGATGTCGTACAAACTTGAAATTTGGTATGAAGGTAGCTCTTATAGCAAAACCACTCCGAAAAGTCTCAAAATTTTAATTTTTTATGTCTGTCTGTAGATAAAAAAATAAAAAAATAAAATAAATATCACGGGACAATTTGACACCAATTGACCTAGCCCCAAACTAAGCAAAGCCTGTACTGTGGGTACTAGACAACGGATAAACATACTTATATAGATAAATACATACTTATATACATATTAAACATCGAAGACCCGAGAACAAACATTCATATTCATCATACAAACATCTGTCCCGACCGGGATTTGAACCCGGGACCTCAAGCTTCATAGTCAGGGTCTCTAACCACTAGGCTATTCGGTCGTCAAGATTTCGCAGACCAATATAAGTTGACCCCACACTGCGTACATTTTGCTTAAGAGCAGGGCTCTGCTAACACTGGACTTCTTAAAACACTGGGGAAAAGCGTTAAAATCTTCCTACGGAACCCTCGTACGCGAGTCCGACTCGCACTTGGCTCGTTTTTTTAATCATAGACAAACATACCGAGCTGACGTTTCGTTTCATTTATTGTAAATTATGTTGGTTTTTGAAGATGTTTCAAATTTGAAACTCTTAACGACATCGAATTCGATATCGAAATGCCATTACGACGTCGAATGTCGATGTCGTAATGACATTTCGTTACTACTGGCGACAGCAGAAATGAAAAGCTGGTCATTTTTAACCCCCGACGAAAAAGAGGGGTGTTATAAGTTTGACATGTGAATCTGTCTGTGGCATCATAGCTCCCAAACGTCTGGACCTATTTCGATGCGGTTTTTTCAATAGAAAGCTAGTTTAATCGAGATGGTTCTTAGCTAAAATTCATTAAAATCGGTTCAACCGTTTCTGAAATATTGAACTTTGAAATGACAATGTCGGGGGCATTTCCACTTTTCTAATCTACGGTTTCTGAACGCATTATAGAAGTCTTATGATATGTGCGTGTAAACATTAGAAAAGTTGAAAAATTCCCGACATTGTCATTTCAAAGTCCAATATTTCAAAAACGGGTGAACCGATTTTAATGAAACTTAGCTAAGAACCATCTCGATTGAACTAGCTTTCGAACAAATAAAACCGGTAATCGAAATCGGTAAATCCGCTTGTGAGCTACGATGCCACAGACAGATACACAGATACACAGATACACAAGTCAAACTTATAACACCCCTCTTTTTCGTCGGGAGTTAAAAATATTATAATCTTTCTTGTTTGACTCGTAAAAATCTCACCTTGCAAATCAATAAAGGCCAAAGGTGCACCACTGAAGATGTCACCATCGTTGGCACCTTTACCCCAGGCCTGGCGGGGGCCTGGCTGAGGAGGGGGGAGAACGGGAGGAGGGGGGAGAACGGGAGGAGGGGGGAGTCGTTCGCGTCTACCGGCACCTGGTCGCTCACCCACACGCAACGCCACGCGCCCAAGTAGTACAGGCGGACGAGGTAGCAACCTATGCGGAAAATTGTTTCATGATCATCACCAGCCTTTTTTACGTCCCACTGCTGGGCACAGGCCTCCTCTCAGAATGAGAGGGCTTGGACTATAGTTCCCACGCGGGCCCAGTGCGGATTTGGAACTTTACACATCATTGAATTGCTTCGCAGGACTGTGCTTGCTTCCTCGCGATGTTGTCCTTCACCGAAAAGCTCACGATAAATTACAAACGTAATTCCGCACATAAATTCCGAAAAACTCAGAGGTGCGAGTTGGGGTTTGAACCCACGACCCTCTGCTTGAGAGGCCATAGTTCAAACCACTAGGCTATCACGGGGGTGAGGGGGGGATTATGTACTTAACTTTTTTTTTAAGTTCTTTTGCTTATAGCTTGTCATCTCGCTTGTCATCTGGTCGAAAGTGAGCCGCGATTCGAGGCTAGAGAGATTTATAGGTGCAAATGAGCATATGCTTTTCTGAAACGTTGATGGCGTAGATGGTGGTTGGTCCGTGAGGTACTAATCGCGGGCAATATCCCGTTCGGAATACTTACTCGTATTTCTAAGTAGTACTTTTTCTTACCGTTTCTAGACAACCCTGGTCGATGCTGCAGACCACCTCCTGACTTCATCCCTGGCGAGTATATGTGGTACCTAGCACGCCAGCCTTCGGGCATACCGAACGAGAAGTTCTCCCACTGGTGCTCAGCCTAAAGAGAACAGATGAAAAGCAGTGTTATATTAATAAATATAAAAAAGCGCAAAATAGAATATCTGGATCACGTGTTGCGCCATGAAAGATATCAGCTGCTGCAACTAATATTAATGGGTAACATACAGGGGAAACGGGGCCCTGGAAGGCGAAAGAAATCATGGCTGAGGTATACAATACAGCAATACAATACAAATATTCTTTATTGAAAACCACAAAACAGTACAAGGAGATTACAGAAAAACAGGTATGGTAGACAATAGGCGGTCTTATCGGTTAAAAGCGATCTCTAGGGAATATTAGGGAGTGGACCGGGATCAGCAGTGTGGAGCAACTGTTCCGGATGGCTCAAGACAGGGGGAATGTTTCGGAACTAACGGCCAACCTCCAGTAATGGAGTGGCACTTTAAGAAGAAGAAATATCATGGGACAATTGACACCAATTGACCTAGTCCCAAACTAGGCAAAGCCTGTACTATGGGTACTAGACAACGGATAAATACATACTTAAATACATATCAAACATCCAAGACCCGAAAGCAAACATTCGTATTCATCATACAAACATCTGCCCCGACCGGGAATCAAACCCGGGACCTCAAGCTTCATAGTCAGGGTCTAGAGACCACTAGGCTATCCGGTCGTCGAAAAATCAATAAAATGTTTTTGTAGTGGGAGAGCCATACTGTAGCTATTTGCTGCCGTACAAACGGGCGGCTCGTCCGGGAAGTGCCAACCTCTCGCAGAAAATCGTCGTGAAGCAACAGCACCCCTCTTGCATTTTGTTCGGTCAGTGAGAGTGCCGAAGGGATATAGACCCCCCCTTTCCTCTGTTCCTCCTTAAAGGCCGGCAACGGACTAGTCACTCTCTTGGGGTTTCTGGTTCACACGGGTAGAGGTGATCGCTTACCATCCGGTGACCCGTTTGCTCGTTTGCCTTCCCCTTTAAACAAAAAAAAAACGTATTCTTGTCTTCGGTTGGCTTAGGACCACGAATTTGTAAGCAAAGCCATAGGTACTAAATAGAATGATAGTCTATAAGGTCATGTGTTAGGTGATAAGAAATAATACCTAAATTGAATCAGGCGTTACTTTGCGGAGGTCAATATTCGTGAACTAAAAAGTAAGGAAATGCTTAAGAATACGGGTTTTACAAATATTGGTGGTGATAATGACGAAAATGATGATATATTTATGAAGATAACCTAACCTAACCAACTTGGAAAAGTTGAAAACCCCCGACATTGTCATTTCAAAGTTCAATATTTAAAAAACGGGTTAACTGATTGTAATGAAACTTAGCTATAAAGCATCTCGATTAAACTAGCTTTTGATTGAAAGAAACCGCATCAAAATCCGTTTATCCGCTTGGGAGCTATGATACCACAGGCAGGTACACAGATACACACGGCAAACTTGTAACACCCCTCTTTTTCGTCGGAGGTTAAGAACAACTAATTTACTCATCCACGACCACTTGTAAGATAGCTACGTCGATGCAACAAATACCTACCTAACCGGAGTCCCTTGAATCGTTGACAAACGTTTCATAACCGTTTGATTTATTTCATCGCATTTTCATCTTTCATCATTTAGCCGTTTTTGGGCTAAGTTACGCTTCCATTGACGTAGTTTTTAAAAAGTACCTCAAAAGAAAAAAACGGAACCCTTATAGGATCACTTTGCTGTCCGTCTGTCTGTCTGTCTGCCTGTCAAGACCCTTTTTCTCTGGAACACGTGGAGGTAGCATGCTAAAATAATTATTTAATACCCAAGCCAGTAGTCTCATGAAGCTGTGAAAAAATCAAACTTCTAAGTAAACGCAATCAAAAGATACAGTCATTAAAAATATTGTTTCCATACAAATTGCCGCACCCTGAAAACCTAAAGGATACTTTCAGTTGTCCTAGGAACTTGAAATTTAGTACGAAAGTAGCTCTTATAGCAAAACCACTCAGAAAATTCTCAAAATCTTCAATTCTCATGTCTGTCTGAAGATTTCACAGACCAATATAAGATGACCCCACACTGCGTAAATTTTGCGTAAGAACAGGGTTCTGCTAACACTGGGTAGGTAACCTTAAACACTGGGGAAAAGTGGTAAAATCTTTGTCCGGTTTTTTAATTACTTGAAGCACCACGGCTCATTACCACCAGTCCTTCGACCCTTTCCAACATAAAGCAAGCAGAGAGCACCCGTCTGCTGAACGAAGAACGCAGCAACACCTGCGCGTGGCTCAGCTGCATGTCCATCACCGACATCTTGCCGCCGTTGTTCTCCTGTTGAAGATTTATCATTACTGTCATCATCTTCATCACCATCGAGAGAAGCTTACTTCAGATGGCATGATTTAGAACCTTAAGGTTCGATCCCCGATCGGGGCAGATTGTATGATGAATACGAAACAAACGACATATTGAATACTAGCTTAGGCTTTGCCCCCGTGAAATATTTCAAAATGGTCTAGTACCCTATCCGAATTCGAAAAATCGTCTAGGATACTCAAGGTATATGTTTGCCGAATTACAAGTCTCTAGGTCCAGGGTTTAGGCTGTGCATTGTCTGTCAGTCAGTCAGTCACTCAGTCAATCAGTCAGTCACGATACTATTTTATAGGTATAAGAAGATTGGAAACGGCTGTTAGTCATGTTATCGTCAATTTAATGTTCGGATCCTTTCGGCTGTCGTCGCACTTTAAGCATCGTATTATTACCTCAAAGATGACAGCTTCAGCCTCCCACCGGGTGAAAGCCAGGTCTTCAGCCCTGATCCATCCGTGGAGGTAATGCCTCACCGACCGCGGCAAGGGCTGCGTCTGGTCGTCATTCCACACGTAGTCTGGTGGAAGTTTCGGCACCACCTTACTTTGAATCGCTGCTCTAAGAGTAGCAGGGCCCTGAAGATATGAAAGGAATTGAAGGATTTAACCATCTGCGTATATATAAAAGCCGTGATAGCCTAGTGATTTGACCTAAGGCCTCTCAAGCAGAGGCTCGTGGGTTCGAGCCCCGACTCGCACCTCTGAGTTTCCCGGAATTTATGTGCGATGTTACGTTTGTAATTTACCACGAGCTTGCACACTCCTGCGAAGTAATTCAACGGTGTGTGTGAAGTTTCCAATCCCCATTGGGCCCGCGTGAGAACTATAGCCCAAGCCCTCCCATTCTGAGAGGAGGTCTGTGCCCAGCAGTGGGACGTAAAACAAAGCTGGTGATGATCATGCATCGGGGTTTTCGGTGCGGGAATGATTTGAGAAACAGTCAATTTAGCTATTGTCAATATATAGACTCTTTCTCAAATCATTCCCGCACCGAAAACCCCGACGTATAGTGATGATACATTATCATATTTATCATTACCACCCACTGGTACGGTTTTGTGCGGAAGGGTCCGACGCGAACAGGACCTTAGCGTATTGTTTGTAATTTGTCTTTATTTTATGTACAATAAAACGTTTACTTACTTATCTGTTTCCTTACCATTCCCCAGTAGTCCGATGATAATTCACTGTCCCTGAATTCCCTGAAAGGGCATTCTGTTGGGTCGATTTCTACATTAATGATAATTGGAGTTTCTTGGTCTTTTGCCTTTTTGGACATTTTGAAATTATTTTATAATTCGTTCTGAGGCTGCAATAGATATCGTATTTGAGGTTAGCCCGACACTTGCTCGACACATGGACACACGTGTCATATTGAAAAATTGTTTTTTCTTAACTAGGTTTACTTACTTTTTTTGTCTACAGTTAAACAAATGTTTGAAAGGAGGTTAATGTTTTATTACGTTTTTTTTTACATGACTACCCAAAGAAAAAAGTGCACTGTTTTCATGGTCGATGTAATTGTAAGTATGGTAATTGTGTAAGTTTCATTATTCCACTTCAACTAGTTATTTTGTACTTTTCAGTTGGACTTAATCGATGCAGTTTAATTTTTTTATTAGTATTTTTTTCGATTGTGGGGTTGATTTGTGAAAATTTTGCTATGAAGTGCTCATTACTACATCAAGTGCCCCCCCCCCTCTACCAGAGAATCAGTACTGTTGCATTTGGAAATTTAAAAAAATCAGATCAGTAGTAGTGCATTTAAATAATTTAAAGACTATCACACATAAGTACTTACATATTCACAAGTTGACCAATTTATTTATGTTTGTCTGTGTCAGTAATCAGTAACCGATATTTAAGCGAGCGAGTGATCTTATAGTAGGTATTTGTGTCGTTTCTTTGAACAAGCGCCACGTCAATTTAACAAAGTACCTACCTAATTTTCATAAAAAATGTAAATAAAAAAAATCCAAGATATAAAATATGATAAAATTACATTTGGACACTTTGCAGACGCGTGAAACAAATTACCGTCGACAGCAAACATTAATCATACCTTAAGTTTATCAAGAGGAACATTTTTTGATGTTTAAGTACCCTACTGTGTTCTTTAACAAAATATTTTTGCTTTCATATTTGCAGGCGAGACTTCTGATGCGCTATTTATTGACGGAGCGAAGCGTCTCCGGTTCAGCTTGAGCAAAAATGATTTCGTATGTCCGGGTGTTCAGCAGTTCTCGTCTACTGGCGCATTTATCATCCGATTGTATTAAAATTTTGTGAGCATGTTTGATAATTAGGATTTTTGTCGATTCAGTTTTTAAATTTGTTCAAAACAAAAATCTAAATAATGCTTAAAAAAGTGTTTTGAGATAATCTTTCGGAAACTTTATGTCCTTGGTCAAAACTCGTGCTCGACCTACTGTACGGCCTAGCAGCGGAAATACGGTACAAGAGGAACAGTTTGGCTAATTTTTAAAGTTATAACAACATTATTTTGCTATAATAGAACTACTTGAATAGATACTTAATCAAAATCTGGTCGTACTAGGCCATGATGACTAAACGCGACCGGCGAGTGATTCCTGTATTCATTGAGCGGTCGAGACTCTCACCGCAAAGCAGTTTACTAGCTACAACGAAATCACTTGCTGCGCCGCTGGTCGCTTATGTCGTGGTAAGGATATAAATAAAAACAAAACCGGCCAAGTGCGAGTCGGACTCGCATACGAAGTGTTCCGGACCGTTATCTATAAAAACGGCAAAACGTCACGTCTGTTGTATAGCGGCAACAGAAATACATCATCTGTGAAAATTTAAACTGTCTAACTATCATGGTTCATGAGATACAGCCTCTTGACAGACGGCCAGACAGACAGACAGACGGGCGGACGGCGGAGTCTTAGTAATAGGGTGCCGTTTTTACGCTTTGGGTATGGAACCCTAATAAGCAAGGTCTATGCGGAAATGGCCGCCTTTGAGTTGAGGTCCGCGACATTTTAGAGGTTTGCCTTGAGAGAGTTAAAGACCAACACGACTCCAGAATGACAGACCACTAATGGCCAACCCCAATATTCGATCTATCTCTCGTTTCGATCTACTGACGAATTCGATAAACATAAAATCCAACAGCTTTGTGCCGATACAGTAGCACCTTCACATCTCTTGGGAACCACGCAAAAAGTTGGCGCGGCGGCAGAAACGGCTGAAAATAGAAACGTGTACCAGAGTCTCGGTCCGAACCACGATTTTGTTGCTGTCGGGTTTGAAACCTTGGGTCCATGGGGTCCCGGCGCTTACAAGCTTATTTCAGAGTTGCAAAAGCGCTTGGTCGATGCAACTTGTGACCAAAGGGCTGGCAGTTTTCTCTCTAAAGAATCAGCATCGCTATTCAGCGAGGCAACGCTGCCAGCCTTTTGGGCACCATGCCACGGGGGCCTATTTTAGATTTAATTTAGTTTTAAGTTTTAGTTTAATTAGTTTTAGCTTGGATTTATTGTCATTGTACATTGCTTTTTTAACCGACTTCAAAAAAGGAGGAGGTTCTACGTTCCAAGTTTTTTTTTTGGATTTTTTTATATTTTTTTATTACGTAAATAAACACTGTGTCAAATTTTACAGTCTTCTACCCCACCCACCATTCTCCCATCAACAGCTAGCAAGCAGAGGCCCGAGTACGAATATTCGAAACCTGCGTACCTATCGTAATCGAGAAAATTTGTATGATGTTTGGAACAACTCCCGCTCGTGAGCGTATTTGGAACTAAAATTTAGTACGAGGTTTCTCGATTTCGTCACGATAATGTAACGTTATGCAGGATTCGAAAACTTCGTGCTCGGCCTACAGAGATTGGGTTGCCTACCGACAATAAGTTTATTGAGACGGCAAAATTTAAGATAGATGTTTTAATTGTCAGTAGATTGATTTAATATTGGGATCGGCTGAAAGGTACTTCGTACTCGTGTATTCTTGGATTGAATTGTGTCTTAGAAAAGGAGGAAGCCGGAACTCATTTATTTTCGTCATGCTTTGATTTGATTACTATACACTTCGTGACTTCGCCCGCGTAGATTTCGGTTATCGCTATCCCGCGGAAAGTATATAGTTTTCCCGAATAAAAAGTAGCCTATGTTATTCCTCAATATTCAAACTATCTTCTTACCAAATTTCATCTAGGTTAGTGAAGCGGTTTTCTCGTGAAGAGGTAACAAACAGACAGAGAGACAGAGTTACTTTCGCATTTATAATATTAGTTAGGATTAGGATTGAAAACATTAAAATACTCACAGCGAAACATTAATGCACAGAGAGTCAAAGAGTTTTTAACATGAAACTACCGTGAGACTCAATCATAATTAAATAAAAACGGATCACTCACGTATATAAGTCGAGTTTAGCCCGAATGTTTCGGACTAATTCGTAGTCCTTCCTCTGGGAGCGCACGACCCAGCGGCGGCGAGACGCACACTGCGCGCCGCGGCTCTGCTCGCGCGACTACTAGACGCAGCTGACAGCTGCACACAACTACCCTCGTTTTCATCGTCATTTTTATTATTGTCAAATGCAGGGTAGCACACTACACTGACCACATCACTCTGTAAAGGCTCGTTCACATTCACCGTTGACGCAGTATTTAGCACAGTCTTCCAACTTGGGGGGACCGACCATCCACTATCACGATTAAAATTGGGATGACGACTAATTTCAATGGCTTCACGTACTTTCCGCGGAATAAAAAACTTTTCTCTCGCCAGTACCACAACCACAGTTACAGTAGTCAAAGAGTTTTATAGGATTTTATTTTTCTAAGATGATGAAATGATCGGTGACATTATTCTGTCACATTTATTAGAAAGATAACCTCAAATTACTTATACTCTTGACTCGAACCAATATTGTAGTGTATTTTATAAACAGTAATGCCGTGTATTCAAGTAAGCTCTTTTTGTGGAAAATTTTATTTGCAAACAGGTGTTATCTTTTCGTGTGTTTGGGGAATTATTCTGTCTTTTGCGTTTGCAGTTTTCGTGTCACTGTTTTTTGAACAAAGCTTCCAAAGTAAGTTTACATTAGATGCGTAATGATATTTGTATATAATTTAAAGTTTTTTCACCTTCTATTTATTCGAAAAATTCAGTGGCTGAACGTTTGAGTACTACATTTGCCTGATAATTTTATTGTATCTAATTAAAATGTCGTGTTTTTTTTAGCATTATGTCTAGTATTGTATAGTTTTTAGTTGTGGTAACCTTACGATTAGAATGACAACACTATGGTCGGGCTCTGCTCCCCTCTTCGCTGGAGTGGGGATCAGAGCTTATGACCTGTGGTTGGACGGCCGAGCGGGGATTCGAGAGACTGAGGTCAAGAGTGAAAGATTGTTAGTGTCGACTCTGAAATAAATCCTTAAGTAAAAGTGTTGATTTCTTTATATCTCAGAAGTGCGGACCCAAGAACTGTGAGTATTTATCTTCATTCATTTTCATTTAATTTATTATGTGATTTATGCATGTCGTTTCAAGAATAACGTTATTATTGTCCGCTGGCTTGCGATGCGATCGAGTGATAATTAAAATATCGAGTGATAATTAAAATTTGAATACCAGCAACTGTCTGTAACCGTCAGTTTTATAGTACTGAACATTAGATGGAACATTTGGCCGGGGCACTCCCTGGTATTGATCCTCTATGATTTAGCTACGAGACCATAATATGATCCACATCAATAATGGTCCCGTGGCAGTACGATGAACTGGTGATTATGACTGTTGCTATTTGAAAATATACGGACAGATATGTAAATGATTGGCTTATGAATTATTTGCATAGCAAATTAATATTTCAGTTTTTGGTCAGGGTACTCCCTGATATTACTGAAAATGAAATAAAACCATTATAGTATGTGGTCAGGCTACTCCTCGACAATACTCTATGGCTGCTTTGCTAATATTTGTTAAACAATCTTGCAATGTAAAAATCGTTACCATTTTTTTCGTTTTTTTTTTAATCTACCCGCATGCAAGCCAGCCAAGTGAATAATACGTATTGGTCATATGATTGATTTACGAAGCACCTTAATAAAAGCGAGATTCACCTTTTAAAGCTTTGCAGTTTGAACCAAGTGTTTTACTAAGGCTACGTACATACTTTGTATAGACATTTTAATATTTTTATATTGTAACGGACAGGCTATGTATGCCTAATACTTAATTTAAGCCAAGGGAACAATGATCTGGCTAAGTGTGCCGTGTAGCTATGTGTGCTATGATCAGGCTAAGTACGCCTCTTAGGTAAGGCCATGTGTGCCCTAGAAGAATAGATACGCCAATGAGCAGAAGGCACAGGCAGTACATTAAGTTAATCTGATTATTATAATATCGTAACAAGTTAATCAGACCGCCAGTAATTTACGAGCTAGATAACGAGACCTACTTTTTTTTGTTGTTATGAAGGTAGACCATGATTTTAGTACGTACCGCCCTGACGTGCTCATTTTACTTACAATTATACTCATATCCGGTGCCGCCTCCATAGCCAAATTGTATTTACGCTTGTCTTTCTGTTTATCATTTGGGTATCACCGTTGCACATACATAACTCTTGTAACTCGTAGCACTTGATTTGTCGAATTAAAGTAGTAAATTATTTACCTACCTACTTATCTTGATCGCGCAGCACCTAAAGTGCGGTACTTACTATAAAACTCTGCTTTTAAAATGTGATAATGAAGACGACATGGAAAAACTTTTTCAGTAACGTTATGACATCTGATGACGATAGCGAGGAAGTTGGCACACCGCAGACTCCGCCACCTAAGATGAACAAAAAGAAGAAGAAAAGGCGCCGACGTAGAAGGTCGTCGACTACTTCATCGTCATCCAGTAGCGAGAGCCCACCACGAAAGTCAAGGAAGACTTCGAGCCGACTCACGACGGAGGACGTCGTTAAGATGCTGACTACATTGAAAGGAGATTCTAGTAAGAACTTTGTGTTGAATAATAATACTTTAAACAATGTAGTGCCAGAATTTAACCCATGTAATAAGGCTCAAAACATAGACAATTGGCTTAGGAAGGTGAATGAATGCGCTGTAATTTACGGATGGGACGAGAAACAGATCATTCATTTTTCGTTACAAAAACTTGTCGGACTCGCAAAAAAGTGGTTTGAGTCTCTTCCCTCCGTCGTATTTACATGGACCGAATGGCAGGCAAAACTTAGGAAAGCTTTTCCCAGTGAAGACAATTACGGTCATTTGCTGGAAGAAATGTTAGCACGCAAGTTTCGCAACGACGAAAGTGTGCGTGAATATTTTTATGACAAATTGGGACTACTAAATATGTGTGAGATTAAGGGCAAAAAAGCGGTAGACTGTGTCGTACATGGTATTAGCGATCAATCTATTAGAAACAGTACACAAGCACAAAACTGTCCAGAACCTGAAGATCTACTCCACTTTCTGTGTTCACTACGCCCTGTGAGTGTGGCTCAGGCACCCGCCTACAAGGGCCGAGAACGTAACGTTGCGAGAAATGCTCCTGGTACTAGCAGTACCACCATTGTACAACCAAGTCCAAACGAGACGTCCATTGTTTGCTTCAATTGTAGGGCAAAAGGTCATCCCTTCTATAAATGTCCCAAACCTATAACAAAGTGCAAAAAATGTAACAGGGTAGGCCATGATAACGAAACTTGTAAATTAGACCCTTTAAAACCTGACAACAGACAGCGTAATGATACCATTAATGACAAGAGAATTTTGAAAATTGATATTGGTGGTAATGGCAACGAAAAGTTCTTTAAACCAATTCTTGTAAACGGCGAAAAACTATCCGCCTATATTGATTTCGGTAGTGAGTGTAGTCTCATTCGCTGTACTGATGCCGAGACGTTAGGACTAGTGAAAAACTCGGAAAATGTCCCGATTGTAAAAGGGTTTGGGAACTCTACAATTACTCCTTTGTATAAGTCCCTAGTCAACATTAAGATTGATGAAGTTGAAGCGTCTATTGAAGTAATAGCTGTTCACGACAAATACATGCAAACCCCTTTACTAATCGGGCAAAACTTCACAGAGCTTCCGTGTATAACAGTGTTAAAGGATAATAAGCAATTAGTATTTTATAACACCCCGACTAATGAAGATCTGAATGAGGTTGATACAACCCTTAAACTGTTTGTCACGGAAACTACTGTAGTCTCTCAAAGTAGTATTGTTCAGATCCATGTCGATGACAAGACTTTTACTGGCGACATTTATATAGAAGGTTATAGCAAGGTAGAGCCGGGTAACGAATATCGCTTACTAACTGGAGCTTATCATGTATCTGAAGGAAAGGGGGCAGTTGTTGTAACAAATTTATCGCATCGAAGTGTACAGATTTCTGCTAATACCATGATCGCGAGGTCAACTCCGTTTGTAGAGAAACAGGTGTGTCAGGTTAATCGAATCATTACTGACGCGTCGAAATTAGAACCACTGAATAAAGCTGATATTATGGTTGGGCATGAATTGGGAGCTGCACAAGTGGATAGGCTTCATAAGTTGTTGCAGGAATATCGTGACTGTTTTGCGAATAACCTAAGCGAGATAGGATGCGCGGTAGACGTTGAAATGAATATCGAGCTTTTAGATGACAAGCCCGTAATATACCGACCGTACCGATTGTCTTTTTCCGAACGTGAAAAGGTTCGCGAAACCATTGATGAGCTACTGCGTAACGATATTATAGAAGAGTCCAATTCTGACTACGCCAGTCCCATATTAATGGTCAAGAAAAAGACTGGTGATCACAGATTATGCGTGGACTTCCGGGCTTTAAATAATAAAACTGTTAAAGACCGTTTTCCTTTGCCGTTGATAGAAGACCAAATTACTAATCTAAGTGGCAACAATTTCTTTACCACTCTAGATCTCGCGTCCGGCTACTATCAGATACCTATGGCCCGTAGCAGTCGACATCTCACTGGTTTCGTGACCCCTGATGGGTATTACCAATTTAAAAGAATGCCTTTTGGATTAGCCAACGCACCGGCTGTATTTCAGCGAATGATAAATAAGATCTTAGGTAATAAACGATTCGAATATGCATTAGCTTATTTAGACGATGTACTGATACCTTCAAAGAACGAGGATGAAATGTTTCAGCGGTTAGAAAGCATCTTAAAATTGTTTAGGCAGTATGGCTTGACATTAAAATTATCGAAATGTCGTTTCTTTGACACCTCCATCAGTTACTTAGGATACGAAATTTCATCAGCTGGAATACAACCAGGTGAAGCAAAGACAGTCGCAGTCAGAGACTTTCCCACGCCGCAAAACATTCATGATATTCGTCAATTTCTTGGCCTTACGGGTTATTTCCGTAAGTTTATCAAAAGTTATGGGGAAATTGCTCATCCATTAACTAACTTACTTAAAAAGGATGTCCCTTATCAATGGACTGCAGAGCAGGAAAGATCGTTCTCGCTATTAAAGGAAAAGCTCGTGAGTAGACCGGTATTAGCCCTCTACGACCCAAAGCTTGAAACTGAAGTGCACACGGACGCCAGCGCTCTAGGCATAGGAGGCATATTGATGCAATGGCAGATTAGTCCTCGGGTACTCAAGCCCGTGGCTTACTTTAGCAGACAGACTACCCCAGAGGAAAAACATTTACACTCCTATGAGCTAGAGATGCTGGCGGTTGTGGGTTCTTTAAAAAAGTTTAGGGTGTACCTTTTAGGGCTTCATTTTAAAGTGTTTACCGATTGCGCGGCGTTAAGAACAACATTAACGAAACGAGACCTAATCCCACGGATAGCGAGATGGTGGCTTCTTATTAGTGAATATACCTTTGAAATTGAATACAGGCCGGGTGTCCGAATGGCTCACGTGGATGCGTTAAGTCGCAATACTAACCTTTCCGCAGACTCTGATAGTAGTCCTTCAGTCACTGTTTATACGATAGAGAAGGAAAATTGGTTATTAACGCTTCAATTAGCGGACCCTGACATATCCCGAATTATAAAGATTCTAAAACCTGAAATCGATGAAGAGTACAAAGATGTACAAAAAAATTACGCAGTTAAAAATCATATATTGTACAAAAAAATCGGGGACCGTCTATGCTTAGTTGTTCCTCGTAGTGCTCGGTGGCAAATATGTCGAGCTAATCATGATGAGATAGGGCATCTAGGTTACTCTAAAACATTGGAAAGGATACAGGAACATTTTTGGTTTCCAAATCTACGTAAGTTCGTCAAGAAATATGTTGGGGCATGTATCGAATGCGCGTACAATAAGGATAGCGCGAGTAGGCAAAAAGCAGGCTACCTTCACCCTATTGAGAAGATCAACATTCCATTCCACACCATTCATGTTGATCACCTTGGCCCATTTGTAAAAAGTAGGAATGGCAATGCCTACATATTTACGATAGTCGACGGTTTTTCAAAATACGTGTTTGCTAAGGCTGTAAAGGACACCACAACAAAAACCACCATTAAGACCCTTCAAAATATATTTCATGACTTTGGCAAACCAGCTAGGATCATATCGGACCGAGGTACATCTTTCACGTCAGCAGCATTCAAGGCCTTTTGTGATCGCCACGGCATTAAACATGTCTTAAACGCAGTCGCTTGTCCCAGGGCCAACGGCCAGGCTGAGAGATTTAACCAAACAATATTGAACTCGTTAGCAGCACAAAACTCAGATGGCAACGAACGGGACTGGGATAAGTGTCTGGGAAAAATCCAGTGGGGAATTAACAATACTGTTAATGCCACCACGGGAAAATCTGCGACAGAAGCTTTGTTCGGGGTGAAAATGCGCAATGATTTGATTAACAAACTTGACATCGATACAAACCCGAGTAATGTTGGTTTACAGGAATTAAGGAATGACATAAGTAACACTATAAAGCAAAATCAAGCGAAACAAAAACTAAAATATGACTCTAGTCGAGTACCGGCTAGTAAATATGAGGTTGGTGACTTAGTCAAGATAGTTCGAAATAATTATAGTAACGACGGAAAAAGTACAAAGCTCTTGTCGAAGTTCGTAGGACCCTATAAAATAGTTGAGGTTCTAGGAAATGACCGTTACAAAATAAGCGACATTCCAGGATTTAATAAAAAGGGTAAACCATATGATACTGTAATATCTGTAGATAGAATTAGACCATGGATACATGTTAAAGCACTTGAAATCAATAACAGCGATAGCAGTAGCGATGAAGTTAATGAACATAGCGAATGATGTGATATTTCGCAAGTACCTTAACTAATTAATGTAATTATTTAATACTGATTTTGCAATATAGTTATATAAGCATAACAATGAACCAAATGTCGTGTTTCAATATGGGTAGTACTTTGTTGAAAATTAGTTTAAATAGTAAGTACACTGCATCCGTGAAATCAAGAGTAACTTCTCGGGCCTGACGCCATTTTAATTAGGTATGCCAACCCTATAACAGGTAATAATATTGATTTACTTGTTTTTGTTTAATAACTCTGATCTGTTACGAGTGAAGTGTACTAAAAAGTTTTTACTTATAAATTTTTGATTTGTTCTTAGAGAATAAGAAAATTATATTATTGAAAGTGTTCCTTTATAGTTACCTGGCAGACATCGCTCTGTAACATTAAAGCCGTCTATTGTTAGGAGGTATTTTTGTTTTCGTTGATTTATTTGTTTCTGAGGTTATGAAAGAGTCCACAAATTAGCTTATCACTTAGTTTAAGAACTTAATTAAATTTATGTATAAATTTAGGTACGATGATTCTACTGAACGACTATATTAGTGAAAATATAAATCCTAAAACCGTACGCCAGTGGCAGTACGTAGTCTGATGGCCGAATGTCGTGTTTTTTTTAGCATTATGTCTAGTATTGTATAGTTTTTAGTTGTGGTAACCTTACGATTAGAATGACAACACTATGGTCGGGCTCTGCTCCCCTCTTCGCTGGAGTGGGGATCAGAGCTTATGACCTGTGGTTGGACGGCCGAGCGGGGATTCGAGAGACTGAGGTCAAGAGTGAAAGATTGTTAGTGTCGACTCTGAAATAAATCCTTAAGTAAAAGTGTTGATTTCTTTATAAAAATCATAACTTACGGTATCTTTGTCAGTTAACATGATGTATTTGTGTTTATTTTTAACCTCCGATGAAAAAGAGTCATAAGTTTGCCCTGTGTATCTGTGTATCTGTTTGTGGCATCATAGCTCCCAAACGGATTTCGATTTCGATGCGGTTTTTTTAATCGAAAGCTAGTTTAATCGAGATGGTTCTTAGTTAAGTTTCATTGAAATCGGTTTACCCGTTTTTGAAATATTGAACTTTGAAATGGCAATGTCGTTGGTTTTTCAATTTTCTATTTTAGGCCAGTACGGGAGCATGTTAATTACTCTGTAAGCTCACAAAACTTACAAGTGGGCAATTTTCTGTAGGCAGTTAGAATTTACAAAATACTACTTGTAAAAAAAATAAAACAGATTTTGACATTGCTTTTGGAGTTATCTAGATATTTGTTAGTAACACTAGTAAATCCAAAGAAAAAATACGTAAGTGTAAATTTTTTCAACTAGATTATTGTATTTAACTATTAGAACAACACCTATCATTTTAACACTTTTATCAAGATCTGGTTTTCTACTTATCAAAGTCTTGAAGGGAGTTGTATTTCTGTTGTATTTGCGGCGGGGGGTGGCACCCTCTCCCCCAGCCCCCCTTTATGTTTGCTACAGCGTAGTGGTTCGCTACATATCAATGTCTTGGAGGAAGCGTTGTATATTTCTGTACTTTTGTTGCGGGAGTGCCCCCACTCCTTTACTTGCTGCAAAACAGTGCTTTCTGCGGCGTAGTGCTTCACTACTATTCTATGTTCTTTTTATGGCGGGAAGCTGCGCCCCCCGAGCCCCCCATTTGCTTCTGCGGCATGTTGATCCGCTACTTATCAATGGCTTGAAGGAAAGAGTAGTGCTTGTGTCCTTTTTATTGCGGGGGCAACGCCCCCCGAGCCCCCCTCTTTCCTTCCTGCGGCGTGTTGATTCGCTACTTATCGATGACTTGGAGCAAAAAGTAGTCTTCGTTTTCTTTTTATGGCGGGGGGCTGCCCCCCCCGAGCCCCCCTCTTTACTTTCTGCGGCGTATTGGTTTGCTACTTATAAATGGCTTGGTGGTCAGAGTAGTGTTTGTGTTGTTTTCAATAAAGGCACTTTTTTCTGTAATATATAAAATCCACCGCTATCTTTGTTTCTACTACACACATAATGAGGTACTATTAGTAAACACCAAAGAATTATACATATGCACTGATTTGGAGTAAGATAAAAACTGTAGATCTATGGTTAAAAGACATGTCATAGTGGCATAAGCATTTACTTCATAATCAGGGTTAGGAATTTCGTGGCATTTTGGGACAGGTAATGCAGTGGAGCAGTCGTTGTATACTTTTTGAACTTAAATGAATGACTGAATGGAAAAACTTAGTACAACTTAAATAATTCCATAATATAATTTTACGACTAAAACGTTTACCACTTTTAAAAGCCATCACTCATCCGATCATTTCATCAAATATTTTACCTTTGTTGTTGACTAAAAAGTCCTTTCAAATAACTTAAATCTCTATGACGTTTTTATTTTGACAATTTAGACATCTCGCATAAATCGTACTTTCATTAATATTTCGGAAGCAACATTTAATTTACGAATTGTCGTCGATGTGATTTTAACGAAATAAAAATGGATTTTCCTCAAGTTTCCGCAATTCTGCGGTGGATAGAACCATATGAAGAACTTGTATATAATGAAGAAAGCAATACTATATATTGTTCAGCTTGTGCAGTACGTCTGACTCAGATGAAAAAATATGACGTAATGAAACACGTAAACAGTACTAAACACCAAATGAACTGTGGCGACAAACCTGACTTGTGCATATTTCTCATTGCGTGTAATATTCCTTGTCGTAGGTGAGGCGCTGTTAGTCAGATGCTGTGATGATGCTGTGTTCTTAATTTTATATTTTGTTTATTACAGGCACGAGAGGACAGAGATAGCAATAACAAGGAAACGTGCATAAGAGGTAGATTGTGTGCCAAGCAAAATGCAGAGGCTGTAAATAAATAAATAAATATTCTTTCTATAACATCCTGTAAAACCATATTTTTACTAGACAAAATAATTTAAAATTAGAACTGTATCATTTGCTGGCAATAATGGGCAGTCTCAATTTATTATGGTAAGGGACAAAACGAGGCAGTTGTATTTTTGCCTTGTAAATGTCAAAGATTTCATTCGCTTCTGTTGCTTTTTGATCTTTTTATGCTTTCAATATCGATCAATTAAACTGAAGTTTTACATTTTTGTACGAATTATGTATTTTTTACTCAATAAACGTTTTTTATGTTTAGTTTTTGGTTTTAATTTAATTCTAACATAAGACATGAAAACGCTGATCATACCTAGGTTTCATCTAAATGACCTAAAACTTGTGCAGTTACCTTTCAACCTTTGACACGTTCATAAGGAAGACGGGAACCCATAAAATACCCAAGAACAACCTCTTATGGGCGGAAAACCTAAATAATATTTTGGAAGGTTAAAAAAACATTCGTTAGGTTACTTTTTTGTAAGAAGTGTAAGTGCCTCTACCAAAGTGATAAGAGCTCCGCGAAGCGGAGAGCCCCGTTTTCCGTCTATCTAATTTCTTAGCATAGAATAATAAGCCGAAAAGCATCGCGATTAACTAACGTTTTTTTTAAATACTCGCCTGAATCGGTCCATCTGTGTTTAGATTAGTTTTTTTTTAGCATAGCACTAGATTTTTTTATTGTTATTTTATGATTTTGTAATAGTAGTTAATGGAATAAATTGTGATAGGTTTTTTAATTCGCGTTCTCTTCTTGGCAGTGGTAATCTGATACAAAAGTCTTTTAAAAGAGCCCATTGAGTCCTACTTGCAAATTAAAAATAAAATTTGTTTTTTTTTTTGAGCTACAATACCACAGACAAACAAAACAGAATAAAAAAAACAGAAGCGTCAAACTTTTTGTTTCGTGGGTATGTTTTGTTTTGCTTCGGGAGTTAGAACAAAAAATCAAAATCAAAATTTTATTCAGCAAATAGGTAGTTGAATGCTCTTTTACACGTCATTTTTTTGAGTCTACCAGCGCTTTCGGAAAGACCATGATTGCCAAGAAGAATGCGCCGCAAGAAACTTGGCACAAAGTCATTTTTTCTAAAAACAAGTTACATTAGCTCTTACAACACGTAACCACAGACAAATTACACAAAGAAACCTCACTCTGTCTTTAAAAGATTAAGAGAGAAAAAAAAAACCGCATTTTAGAAACAAGTGTAAAAAGTAATTATTACAACAGCAAAACCAGAACACTACTTAACTGGCACGTTTTAATTGAGCAGGAGATGTATAGGGTCTCCAGGTCAAATATCTGTGAAAATTTAAATTACAAAGGGATGTATAGGGTCCCAGAATTAATAGTATAATATAATACTTAATCTAAATGGCTTAGAGATGTATAGTCTCTAGGGTCAATTTAAACTAAATTTAAAATCAGCAGAGGTGTAAAACGCCTCCACGGTCAAATAATAAGTATAATAATACATATACATAAATTGGAGATGTATATAGTCTCCAAAAGCCGTATAAATGTCAAAACTAATATCCTTTCACAACAATCAACTAATAATTAAATCACCGGTAACGATGCCAAATCGTAATTATGTAATTTTACGTCATTAGTCTCAACTTGCGTGGGCAAAGAACAGACTTTAAATAATGACGTCAAATCGTCTATGATTTCATGACGTCAACTTTATTTGAGTACAGCCCCTATACTACGAAGTGCAAGATTCGAACTTCGTATCGTGCCGTCCCTCTCAAGCTAATATTATTTAACACGAGAGTGAGCGGAACGATACTATACGAACTTCGATTTTCGAATTTCGTAGTAAGGGGGGGGATGTTATTCGGGCATTTTCATCATTTAACTTGTGTTGTCAAGCGTTAGGTACCTACTTAGGTTATGTTTAAATCTGTTCTCCCTCCTTTTCCCGAATTTCATATGCTATAACCGTATCATTTGTCATAATCAGTGCCCTAAGCACAACTTGTCGAATCCTGCGTTACGTTACGGTTATCGTATCGAGATCGAGAAATCTCAAACTAAATTTTAGTTCCAAATACGCTCACGGGCGGGCGCTGTTCCAAACGTCATACAAACTCGTTATAGTTTACTATTCGATTTTACGTGACGCAGGATTCGACAAGTCGTGCTTAGGGCACAGAGCTCGCGGACAGGTCATAGCAAAATAATTGCAACACGGTAATAGAACAAGATTAATAGAGTCGCATTACGTACAGTATTATTTAATTATATTTTTCAATTTCATTATAATAGAGTTCGGGGTAGTTCTCAATCCACTTATTAATCGATTTTACTTTCACCATATTTAAAATATTTAGAAATAACCATAAGTAAATAATTTTACTAGTTTAAATTGTCACCACAAAACTGTTTCAATAATGCCACTTTGACAAAACCATGATAGATAAATAAATAAATATCTTGGGACAAATTGACACCAATTGACCTAGTCCCAAACTAGTCAAAGCCTGTACTATGGGTACTAGTCAACGGATAAACATACTTATATAGAAATACATACTTATATACATATTAAACATCCAATACCTTAAAACAAATATTCGTATTCGTCATACAAACATCTGCGCCGACCGGGATTCGACCCCGGGACCTCAAGCTTCATAGTCAGGGTCGCTAACCACTAGGCCATTCGGTCGTCAAGATGTGCAACTAAATAAGGTTTATAATGTTAAATTACGATAATATCCTCTTAGATAATTATAATATTAATTATCGACTCTATTGAGTATTGTTCTATTTCCATATCTGTTTTTGCTATGACCTGTCCGAGCTCTGGTCATAATGTTCATTTGCCCGAAAGGCGTTCTTTATGAAACCATGAACTTTTCAGAATGTTTATAAAACAAACCTAATCTAACGTACCCCAACAGTTCCTTTGTCCTAAAATGATGTATGTAGGCTAAGATGTCCAATTATACCTATCTAGTACCCATTCATGCGTGCAGTCCTGCCTGAGCCCAACAGTGGGACACATGTCACTGCAAGAAAGCAACGAGCGGAGCCTATCGCCGTCTCTCTCCCACAGTGACATTTGCAGGAGAAAGGAACATGCGTACATTTATTTTATGGTGCAACTCGGAGACCTGAAAAAGTCTTGATAGTTTGTTTTAAAATTGTATTTTGTTATTTTTTTTTGTAAGGCAGAATCGCACTCTATTGTACACTTGCTCATTTTGAGCAGGTAGTGGACTTTCCAGTAAAACCTTTTTTCGATTAACTTGTAGATTTTTTTATAACAAAAAAATACTAAACTAGCCCACTTAATAATTTATTTAAAAATTAGCTCAAATCAAGCTCCTTATATGTTGGATAATGTTCTTAAATTACGAATTATTAAGTAATGTCTATTGGGATCGATATAATTATATTGAAGGTCATAACGTAATTGTCATAACATAACTCTTTTTTTTTCTTTAAAATAAAATTGTTCGTACTCATAGACTCATAGACTTTTAAATAAACGGAGTACTCACCAAAACACAAAAAAGCCGAAGCGTGTGCTCCCAGAGGAAGGACTTCGGATTAATTAAGAAAAAACTGTTATTATGATCATAAAATTTGATTATGACAAACATTAAACTTGCAATGTTATGGATCGCAAACGGAACCCATTTTTCATTCATATATTTTATAAATGACTTCCTCAAAATAATAAACTGAAAGCTATCTCTTGAACTAGAGATAATAAACTAATATTAGATATTCAATACTCAAAAGTTACCCTTCTTCAAAACGGAATCCTATTACGGAAGCTACAATGGCATGATAATAAAATAATAACTACCTGCACATTACACAAAAGACAATCAAACCTGACAGCAAAACGGAAGAAAGCAAAATTAAAGAGTCGTCGACCTTGAAATGCACGGATGTGCACTTTCATTTTTAAACCAATCAAAATTCATGTCAAAGTATCAAGACAGTTATGCCGCTTGCGCGCGCGCCGCGAGAATCGTAACGTACTTTCGGTTGGATTTAGTCCACGACTGTCTCTCGAACAAGGCGGACGAAAGGACAGACATTAATATAAATCACTGACACTAATTTATATCGTGTTGTGTGTGTTGTGTGTGGTACTTTTGTGCTGTGACTAGGATTTTTTTGGTGTAACAAAGGAAAAAAAATGGTGAGTTTTTTTTTATTGCGTTCGCGGTGATTGATAAATACGAGCGCGAGTAAATAGAAATTTTAAATGAAAGTTTCATGAGTCACCATTTTAATATGGATGAGAAAGAGTTTTGGTTATATTACGACTTGCGACCTTTACATAAAAAAAAATAGTCGCACTTATAGTAGCAAGGTTTTTTTTTTAATTTTATTTATTAGTGCTTCTCGTTTGCTCAGTGCCGTTCTATTGGAAACCGGCGCGTGAGCACAATGGATAAAAACACACAGTTTCACTGAGAGAAAGTGGCGAACAATCGGTGTAGAAATCGCTGTTCGCCACCCGGCGGCTGAGTTAGTTATAATATTGGTATAATAATTTATACCTAACACCTTATTGTACATAAAACCAATTAAATAATACTAAAGAAAAAATCACGTCGGCTTTTAATCAGACGGCTTTTTTTTTGATAAATCGGTCTTATATTAAATTAAATATAATCTTTGGATTTGAGAAAAAAAAACTTGGCTTACGTTTTTGGTGTAAAACAATAAAAAAACGAATAGAAAAAATACACTAAACAGATGAACAAAAAAAAACTGTTAATTAGTATTTTTTTGCAATCCATCAAAAAGCCAAAAGGAAAGTTGCAAATGCCTAAATTACTACGGACAAAGACAGCTACCGCTTTAAAAAAAAAACTTATATTTTATCACACAGCCTCGACAAGTCTTTTAATTAGATATCAACGCGCGCGCACTGAACGTATCCACTGCGTGTTGGACAAAGCGGTTTATATCGGGAGTCGCCTTGAGCTTATCTTTGCACTGGTTTATTATGCCATTATTTCTCTGGTTGACAATTATGTATGTGCTCACTTAGTCTTACTACTCATCCCTAAAACTCACCCTGTACACGTACATTATACGTATTTACAGCACTTTTACAGCATAAGTCTTCGTATTTCGACACTTATGCCATAAGTTGCGCTTATACAGACCTAATGATTCTTAAGTACCTAAAACCGTCACAAAATGCGAGGCGTGCTGACAAGAAAAGTTGTCTGCTATGTATTTGGACAGGGGTGTAATTCTCTAAGGTTATTCACGGCTATACATCATATAGCACGAAGGGCGTTTGTGCATAATTGTGTCCAATTTTATCACATTGTCCAGGGCCGGCCTTTAGGGGGGGGGGGGGGGGGACCTGGGCGACCGCCCGGGGCGCCGGGGTTTACAGGGCGCCGCGCGCGCCGGCATAATGTCACCACTGTCTACAAAAGGGCGCCAAATGCATCACTCGCCCGGGGCACCTAGATGTTTAAGGTCGGCCTTGACATTGCCACACTACAGCGAAAATAAATTCAGTTGTATTCACGTTCAGCACGTAATATTGTCTGGTCAAAACGGTGGCTCCGAGCTGTTTATTCTCTACGATGACAAGATTGCTTTTGCACAGCTGTTTCAACGTTGAAGTGTCAGAGTTTCGATACCGTAATAATAATGAATGATACCTAGCTAATTTGACACTTCGGCTCTGAAATAGCCGTGAACACAAACCTGTCACTTTAGAGAATAACTGTGTTACAGACCGCATTGCCCACTCCCGTCTTAAGTGCGTTGTGGTTCTTCGATTGTCTTAAATTTGTTTGTTTTCTCTACAATGTGGTACCTCGGATTAAATTAACCAAACAGCAAACTGTCCCAGTTCGAGTGGTCGAAGGTCATTCCATCGATTGTTGTTGTGCTGTGAACAGAATACCTAAATACAGTAGAATGAAAGGCTATATTTTGAAATTTTACTTTCGTTGCCAAATTGAAAAATTAGATTAGATTAAATTAGATTTGTTTAGTTGTTATTGAAAATTACATGCATTAATATTAAATGTCAAAAATATAGAAAATCGACAGGAAAAATAAAAATAAAAATACAGAAAAAGGTGATTAACGCGTTTATACGCGAGATGAATTACAATTAAATTAAAATACAGAACCTGACACCTTGGTTTCGAAATATTGACATACTTGCTTGTGGCGTCATCGTCATTGTCAAACTGCAGCTTTTTTTGTCAAGTTAAGAATCCCAGTCTAAAATTCTGTATGCATCGCCTATTATAACTGATCTTAAAGTTTCTGGATTCTGATAACTAGACCCCGGATTTTTGTCAGAATGACGTCGCAATAGGGTAGTTTGGGGAGTACCTAAATGTGTAACGGTGTTAATTCCGTTGAACACCAGTAGCCTAGGTTGCCGTATTAATTAACACCAATACTCCCCAAACTACATCATTGTGACGTCATTACGACAAAAATCCGGGCTCTACTGAAAAGACGAAAATATTTTTACCATGAAACTGTCACTAAGGCAAGACATTATATATTGATAAGTATTTTTATTTAACGTGAAACTACCACGACATTCAATCATAGTGACGTAAACGGATCACTCACGTATGTCAGTCGAGTATAGCCCGACATGTTTCGGACTAATCCGTAGTCCTTCCTCTAGGAGCACACGCCGGTGGCGAGACGTAAACAGCGCGCTGCGTTATTTCACTTTGATATTGTATTGATTAACTGTTTACCAAAGCATGTGATCTCACTAATTACTCTTTTTACTTTAGTGGGAACCATTGTGAAAAGCACTGGGTCTTGTTTTCCCAGTACAAATACCCAGTTCCTAACACCCTTATAGCTTGACTTATAATTGGTATGTCAAAAAATATTGCAAGCTGATTTTACAAGCTTTTATTAAACTAACAACTGTCTGAAATAACAATTTATGTAAGTTGTCAGTTTCAATTAAAGGTACCTATTACACGTGAATTTGGCCATGGTCAGAGAGATAAAAAATTTGGTAAAAGAAAGTTATGGTCTGGTAACCCTGAACTATATTTAATTTAGCTTATTTTAGCCTAATTTAGCTTCTTCATCTTGGTTTCTGTATTTTGGTTGTCTGTAAGAGATCGCTTTTAAGCGATAAGACCGCCTATTGTCTACCATACCTGTTTTCTGTAATCTCTTTGTACTATTTTGTGGTTTTCAATAAAGAATATTTGTATTGTTGTATTGTAACTATAGGCAAAGTTTATTTGATATTTCTATGAATATAAACACTAAAGTTATCCAAGTTGGAAGTCGAATATTACTTGAGGCAAGTTCGGAAATCTGTCAAGGATAGACTCGACTATGGTAATTATAATTACGAAAACTTTGCCGAGTTGTAAGGAAACGGAGAACAAGTGAACGAAAGCTTTTTTTATATTGAGTTAGCGTTAAAAAAAAAAACTTTTTTATTGCGTCTTTATTTTCGTAATTGCCGTCAATTTCTAAACAGCCAGTACCACAAAATTTTGCCTAACTAAGTAACTGAGTATTAAAGAAAAACAAATGTTTTATAGATTTTTTTTCTACCGACTGTCAGTCAGTTAAGTCAATTTAATTATCAGTTTAGTCAGATTAAAACTTGCCAAGTTACATTATAAATTCTAAAACTAAAGATTTTCTTTAAATCAAATTAAAAACGCTACACTCTTATCTTTTTTAAGCTACCATTAAACATGATACCAAGGAACTTGGCACCCGTTCAGATCTCGACTCTTATCGGCGACTGTCATTTTTTTACCGAACTTGGCTATTTTTTACATTTCCTTTTTTGTTGGCATGGCAACTTGTCTATAACTATAACCTCTAAGCCGAATTGTAAAGGGCTTTAGCTGTACAGCTATCTATATGCAACCGGTCCCTGGCGCAACGGAGCATTCATTGCCTTAGGGCGCGAGTAACGGTAGCCCAACGTTGGTAGCTTGATCAAACGTTGGTGCACACATTGGTGCAAACATTGGAGCATCTTCACGCGAAGGCATTTGGGTTTGTGTGATGTTGGGTCACAGCGGATTACTGCGTTGTAGGTAGGTATGCTTTTTGGAGTTCCGAACCAAAATTGTAAAAAAGACACCCTAGTGTTGCTCGCTTTCTCTGTCTGTCCATCACAGGTGGTTATTTCAGGAACTACTGCTATCGACTTGAAATTTGTATTTTGCGAATAAAAAAATATGATAGCTCGGAACCCTCAGTGCGCGATGTCTACGTCAAATTGATTCAGTTCCTTTTTAACTAAACACGACATAGAATATTAAAAAAAAACTAGCTAAGTATAAAAAATGGATGAACTGATTCGCAGATACACGCTTAAAACTTAAAACACTCGTCAATTTTACGTCGGCGGCTAAAAATGACGCAGGGTTAGTCGTAATCGGTCCGGATCGCTACCACCATCTTACTTGCTAATCGTACCGCTAAGCAGCAGTACTTGCACTGTTGTGTTCCGGTGCGGAGAGTAACCTATTCGTAAATCTATTTTAACCAAAATGCCGTTAAAGTTCGTTTGTCCTTTTTTTTCACATTGACATTTCCGTTTGTAGGAAGAAGACAAAACCTATTTTAACTAATGGAGGCTTGAGTGACGTTTATGAATAAGCCCATAAGACAGCCGGTGTAATTACGGGCACAAGAGGCATTTCATCTTAGCTCTCTAGGTTGGCAATGCATTTGCAAACCCCCCGCGGTTGCGGGTGTCTATGGGCAGTGGTAATCACTTACCATCAGGTGACCCACTTGCACGTTTGCCTTCCTTGTCGTATAAAAAAAAACATGAAACCAAATGTTTTGCTTTGAAGCTTGAGAAATGGCAGTTAACTTTAAGTCCATTTATCAAGCGAGTTATTGTATACATTTCGCTAGAATTACGTAAAGGCACGTAACGAGCGACGCCGGGGCGTTGCTCAAGCGAGTTGCACGAGTGCTATAACTGTGGATTTGTACATTTCGTATACTTAAGTTTAAGATTGAGATAACATATTTGTGATAATATCTTGCTATATTATAGCCAAGGAAACATAGAGAGAAGTCTGGGAAAGGTACTATCGAACTGAATCGTGACTCACTGTGGAACCTTTCGTAGAAAATGTCACGGTGACATCGCATTTGTGTTAAAAATACTTCACGATCGCGTTTGCGATGCGGGTGTCAAATTGTATGAGAATTGTAATTTTTTTTATACGACGAGGAAGGCAAACGAGCAAATGGGTCACCTGATGATAAGTGACCACCACTGCCCATAGATACCCGCAACCCCGGAGGGTTCGCAGATGCGTTGCCAACCTAGAGAGCTAAGATGAAATATTGTAATTGAAATAATAATTGTCGATACGTGCCACTGGTGGCGCTGCTAATGTTCCCATAGTAATTCAGACGTAAACGCGAACGCGATCGAGACTTTTTTTGTCCGTTAATTACAATAGACGCTCTGTTTTAAACGCTCTTGGATACGAAAGTTTCAAGGTCTTGTTTTTTCATTTATTTCTTTATTTAGCAGTGGGACGTAAAGAAAGCTGGTGAAGATGATGATACCTAACTATATGAAATTAAGGAAAAAATTGCCTTCCCTGTTTTATAAACTCCAACCTAAATAGAAGGGTGTTATAAGTGTGATTTGTGGCATCGCAGCTCCTAAACGGATAAATGGATTTAGACGCTTCTTATTTTAATCGAAAGCTAGTTTAATCGGGGTGCTTCTTAGCTAAGTTTTATTAAAATCAGTTCAGCCGTTTTTGAGATATCGAGCTTTGAAATAACAATGGGGTTTTTCAACTTTTCTAATTTGGTTAGGCTGGGTACAGTAAAAAGTTTACTTACTGACAGACAGACGGGCGATAAAACCGTAGTATTAGACGAGAAAACTGTACAGTCAGTTTAACAGGTAACCGATAGTTTAACAGATAACCCGTTTCGCTTTTCATGGTTCGTCAGCCACTTGCAACACGGCGTGTGTTATTAGTTGAGTACGGCCGGCAAAAGAGATAAATAAAGTTATAGGTAATTTATTTACATAAGACGTTACTTTCCTGAGGCCCATATTTATGAACTAAAAACAATTATTTCGATCACCACACGTAAAAAATAGTTATGTCTGTCTGGCAAAAAAAAAGACACTCGGGAAAAGCAGGGAAACCTTTCTACGGTACCCTCGTGCGCGAGTCCGACTCGCACTCGTCCGTTTTTTTTTCATGTTTCAGTGAGTATTTAAAAGGTATAATTTTAATGCTTTTTTCTGCCAACGTTACAGTACGGCTCCTGATTTTTATGCGTAGTAAATATAATTGTATGATCAAATCAATTGATTGGAAGCACGGAACCGTATAATAGCATTACATGTTACCAAAAATTCGGTCGGGGACATTTTTTCTCTACGAAACAAATTTATCTACATATAATGTACTATAGCGTAATTAAAGAAATAAATAAAATAAATATCATGGGACAAATTGACACCAATTGACCTAGTCCTAAACTAGGCAAAGCCTGTACTATGGGTACTAGACAACGTATAAACATACTTATATAGATAAATACATACCTAAATACATATTAAACATCCAATACCCGAGAACAAACATTCGTATTCATCATACAAATATCTGCCCCGACCGGGATTCGAACCCGGGACCTCAAGCTTCATAGTCAGGGTCGCTAACCACTAGGCCATCCGGTCGTTAAAGGTCGTATTAGAGATCGCTATGGTTTGAAAGAGGATGTGGTTGTTAAGATTGAAAAAGGTATGTTAAGGTGGTTTGGTCATGTGGAGAGGACGAATGAAAGAAGACTGACTAAAACTATTTACGGAGCGAATGTGAGTGGCGGTGCCGGTAGAGGACGCCCTAGGAGAACTTACGCCTGCAATATCGGTGATATTCTCCGTAAAGGTCAGTTGCGTAGTACTCGGAACCGGCGAGCGTGTATGAAGAGATGCATGAATGTGGAGGAGGCTAAAGAGGTGTGTAAGGATCGTAGCAAGTGGCAAGCCATAGTTTCTGCCTACCCCCGTGGGAAAGTGGCGTGATTATATGTATGTATGTGTATATGTTTGTATATGATTAGTATATGTATGTAAATTTAATCAATAAATAAACGTCATGGGACAATTTGACACACATTGACCTAGTCCCCAAACTGCAAAGCCTGTATAGATACCAGGTAGAAAAATCTCTCTTAAATCAATCTTATGACAGTGTCATAGACATTTTGACAAGGGAAAGCTTTTCTCACTTAACTATACTATGGGTACTAGACAACGGATAAATATGCTTATATATATATAAATACATACCTATATACATAGTAAACATCCAAGACCACAGAACAAACATTCGTACAATCATACAAATTGAACCCGGGATCTCAAGCTTCACAGTCTCACAAGGGTCTCTAACCACTAGGCCATTCGGTAGTCGGTTCGGTTTTTAGTTGTTTGGAGCTTGAACAATAATTTACGAAGGTAGTGGTTGCAAAAAAATATTTATAAAGTCAATGAGTTCTTATTTTTATTAACCCCCGACGAAAAAGAGGGGTGTTATAAGTTTGACCTGTGTATCTGTGTATCTGTGTGGCATCATAGCTCCCAAACGGGTGGACCGATTTCGATGCGGTTTTTTTAATCCAAAGCTAGTTTAATAGAGATGGTTTTCAGGTAAGTTTCATTAAAATCGGTTCACCCGTTTTCGAAATATTGAACTTTGAAATGACAAATCCGGGGGTTTTTCAACTTTTCTATGTTGGTTAGGTTAGGTTAACTTCAACACAACTTCTAGAACAAAATTTTCTGATACAACACAAAAAAACAAATGCCAAACACAGTTCCCCATGACATTTGGAAACGTGATCAATCGAATTCATTAAGACGACACTAAAATGACAGAAATTTGAGCTTTAAGGCCATATGAATACTAACTGTTTTAGCTTTTATATAAATTTAATGGCTCTGCTTCATTACATTACATTCTCATTAGGTCGTCATTTGAATATCAAAAATTAATCAAAGTTTTAACTTTTGGTAGTTAAAATAATTATTCGATTTTATTTCGTTCATTGTATTTACATTTTCTTGTTTATTTTCATACCTTTTTCAATATCTACGCATGCCTAGGTAGGCATGCGTAGGTATAAACACTAGCTTATAAACATTAGCTTCTAGGTAGAAGCTAGTGTTTATAACGAATCAAGGACGGTAGAAGGTCTATGTGTCATACAAAATTAGTGGTACAGATACCTCTCTAAAGTGAAACTAGCTACAACAGCCGACCGGATAGCCTAGTGGTTAGAAACCCTGACTATGAAGCTTGAGGTCCCGGGCTCGATCCCCGGTTAGGGTAGATGTTTGTATGATGAATACGAATGTTTCTTCTCAGGTCTTGGATGTTTAATATGTATTCAGGTATGTATTTCTCTATATTGTATGTTTATCCGTTGTCTAGTACCCATAGTACAGGTTTTGCCTAGTTTGCGACTAGGTCAATTATTTATTAATTTAATACCCATTGTTTTTGAGATAAGTTTTAGTTATTTTAATAGGTACAAACTTTTTTGCTGACTATTTTTGTTTGCAGTACTTACAATTTCATTAAAATCCACATATCCGGAGGTGGGTCAAAGTTGACTTGCAAGATTTGATTTACACACAGACAGCCAGACACTCCAGCATGCTTATTGTCTAACTCGCTCGCAATCAGCATCGTGCTCGTTTTGTATATGTGCTGACAATTGTTATCGGGAACAGCTAGCTGTCACAGCCGTACAAAAACTGTCATTTCAAACCGATGACGAGTGTCAAAATAGTTATAAGCATAGTAGAAAATTCTTTTCCACGGGCCAGGCAAAAATCAATCTTAATGACAATGTCATAAACATTTTGACATTGGAAAGCTTTTCTCACTTTAACTATACGCAATTATTATCCAGCAAGAAAGATGAAACTAAATAAAAGTTGGTCCTAAAACAAGTATTGGCTCGGGCTACTTCTATTTAGTGTCACATACACGACACTTCCAAAGCGAAGCCTCACAATTCTATTTCATAACACAATCAAACCCTACTCCCGCTTCCTGGTGTGACGCTAATTGTCACACACTCGCATTTCAAAACTGCATTACACAACCAGATTTTGTAACACGACGTGTTTGCAATTGTGCCCTGCAGCGTGATGGGGGATCGAAAATAAACACGCAGTTTTAAATGATTCGCGGTTAATTGCATTAGACGTAATGAAGACGGGATACGGGACGGGAGACGGGAAATATCGAGTTATCAAACCAGGTAATCGGGGTCAATCTCCCGTTGTCATTGTCTAATAAACGCAGCCAAGACACCGATTTTACCTCCACAAAACACACATGTGAAAATATGACTCGAAATTATTATTCTCAAAAGGAAAACGGAACCCTTTGGTAGGATCACTTTCTCGTCCGTCTGTCTGTCTGTCGAGACCCTTTTCCTCTGGAACGCGTGAAGGGAGCATGCTGAAATTAATACCAAAATATTAAATCCTGTAGTCCCTCGAAGTTGTGAAAATATCAAACCTTTAAGTCAACGCAATGAAAAGATACCTGATAGTGCAAATAGATTTGTGTATTTCTACAAAACTCGTCATCATCAAACTTAAGAGTTGTACTCTTGTCGGTGGAGTGTCTTCCAATCGTCTCTCCTATAAGCCAGCTCCTTGACCTTCTAATACGACACAACATCGGTCTTCTTTATCTGGTCCACGTAACTTCTAGGTCTTCTCTTCCTTTCTTTCCTTCAATTTCATCGCGTCAACTAAACTTTTGATAAGTTCAGTTTCATCACCGGGTTTAAAGGTTTCTAGTTACTACTCTGCAGGAATTTCAAGTTCATCACATTTCTTCTTCATTTTCGAGTGGCATTTTCACAGATTATGATCTGTAAAATTGATACATAGGGCCCTCAGTGTAAGATCAATTGCCACACCCTCATAAACACTGTTATCTTCCCTTTTATCAAAATTTAAACGTTTCCCAAACATCGGTATGGATGCCTCGTTTCGTAAATGAAGTTCTCTGTGTGATTTATATTTAAAATATTCACTTATCTTTCGCATTAAATTTCTCGCCCGGCAAAGCGGAGGGTTCACGGCAAGGCTTAAGCCAAACGGGTTTTTTATTTTAAAGACAAGGTCTTATACATTTTTTTTGTTATTTACCTAAAATACTGTATTTTTCAACATTAAGCTGGGGTTTAATGAACGATCTGAATTTGAAGCTATTTCCCGTGGATTTGCTTCCGGCGTTTGTAGGGTCCCGTAGGCAACAAGGAACCCTTCTACTTTCACCATGGCCGTCTTTCTGTCCATCTGTCTATCTGCGGCATAGCTCGAAGACTTCTTATACCTATAAAACAGTATCGTGACTGACTGACTGATTGACAGACAACGCACAGCCTAAACCACTGGACCTAGAGACTTGAAATTTGGCACACATGTACCTTGAGTATCCTAGAGATACACTAAGAATAGTTTTTTTAAAATTCCCGCGGTATAGGGAACTAGCCCATTTTGAAATATTTCACGGGGGCAAAGCCGCGGGGCATAAGCTAGTTTGGTATAAGAGAGCTCTAATTTGATGCATACACATGAAATATTAATCAAACCGACAAATCATCATCATCACATCAGCCTATTCCCATGGTGTGGGTTGTCGTTGGATAGATCTTAGAAAAATGTAGGGATCCGTTTGCGAAATATATTGCTTTAAACTGCCCATTTTTGCTGAAGTCAAAGTGTCCTTTAGTAGTTCCCATTCCGTGTAGTTAAGGCGTTTCGTGCTTTGATGCAAGTCTAAGGTAACCTAGTAAAATAGACTCATAGTTATCGAATGAAAACGAATAGGTGTGCTGCTAAGGGGAATGTTAATTCCCGGTGGCTCAACCAGTAAAGCAGCGTGGTTGAGCCGTGGGTCAGAGACTTCCCTTTGTTACCACACTGAAATCTAGCCTGTGATACCAAGTGCTTAGCACTTAAATGTTGTACCAGTCTTACGTGATAGACCTAAGTGAAAGGCACCCAAGCAAACACAGAGGTATACCATTTCACAACTTTGCAGTATTCAAATCAATTTCATTTCAGAATATTCAATTAATTTCTTGACGACGCCACTTATTTCGCAATTGTTCGTGCAAATCACAACCGCAGATTGTTATGCGATTTCGCTACGACCACAGATTCTTCTTGTCTTATTTACTTAGTTATACCTATCTTACTAGCTTATTTAATTTTGGTAGGTAATGGTATGGATAAGCCTTAGCCACAGAACTACAACAGGCATAGAAGAAAAGAGTTCATGGATTTGTATGGGTGGGAGCCGAGTGTTTAAAAATTTAAGTATTAGTTTAGTGAGAAAATACCTCGATTGTCAGCTCGAACTTTTTGCTGCCACTGAGCCATGCGCTCCCAAGGAAGGACTACGGATTAGTCCGAAATATGTCAGGCTAAAACACGACTTACTGGCGTGAGTGGTCCGTTTACGTCAGCTATACATATATCATAACATGTATTTTTATTGAAAAACGCTTTTTAAAAATAAGTAACTGTTACGTATAAGACCATAACAATATAAATAATTTAATCTGTTTTTTATTTCATTGTCACTTAGCTGTACTTTTTTAGAATGCGTTTTTCGAAACAAATACAATGTCAAGATTATAGGTACAGTTAAAATTAGAAAAGCTTTTCTCTGTCAAAATGTTTATGATAATTATTATTATTGTCGTAAGATTGATTTTTGCCTGGCCCGTGGAAAACGTCTTTCTATTATGTTTATACCTACCTTGTTTTTAATGCTAATATAATCTAACAGACTAAAAACGTGCATTTTGTGAATGCATCGATACCCGTCTATTGACTACTGCAACATAACGAGATAGGCGTTTCAGGAAGGAGCGTTACATCAGGAGTTATGCGCAGGCGCATGCAACGCAACCTGTCTCTTTTTGTCACTATTATGTGTAACGCTACCCGATACTTGTGTGTAATTAAGTATCATGATCATTATTGTGAAACCAGCAAAAGACGTACAGTTTCATCTGACACAATTAATAAACCATCATCGCCAGCCTTTTTTAGGGTTCCGTACCTCAAAAGGAAAAAACGGAACCCTTATAGGATCACTTTGTTATCCGTCTGTCTGTCTGTCTGTCTGTCTGTCTGTCTGTCTGTCTGAACACTGGGGAAAAGCGTTAAAATCTTTCTACGGAACCCTCGTGCGCGAGTCCGACTCGCTCTTATTTTTTACGTCCCAACCTAGAGAGCTAAGATGCCTCTTGTGCCCGTAATTACACCGGCTGTCTTACTCTCCACACAGGAAGACAACAGCGCAAGCACTGCTGCTTAGCGGCAGGATTAGCGAGTAAGATGGTGGTAGCGATTCCGGATGGACTTTGCACGGGTCCTACCACCCGCGACCATTATTATAACCTAGATAATTCTCCTAACCAGCTACATACAAATATAGCCATCAAAGTCTCATTACATCGTACGCGTTTGTTAAAATGTCATGTGTCAGCCGTTACACGAGGTTAAACCGAGTTAACCCTGCGCGAAAGTGCAAGGGAAAGCCGCATGCGCAGACAGCATTCAATTACGGTAGATGTGTATAAAATTGTAGGATTTTTCGTATTATTATTCTGTTTGAAGTCAATCTTAGCGCCTTTTTGCACGACTGCCCAAAGCATAAAAGAGTGTAGGTAGGTTAAAACCGAGCCAGTACAGACGCGAGCGAGATCAGACGACCGGGATGGCCTAGTGGTTAGCGACCCTGACTATGAAGCTTGAGGCGGGGCAGATGTTTGTATGATGAATACGAATGTTTGTTCTCGGGTCTTGGATGTTTAATATGTATATGTCATGTCAAGTCTAGTTTGGTCGGCTTGGCAATGAAAATGCTTACTACTTTATTCTACACACATCCTGTCCTCTATAATGCGTTCAGAAACCGTAGAAAATGACCAGCATTTCAACATGTCGTCGACTGCTTGCCACCAGCAGCCACCAGCCGCCGCCAGCAGTAACGAATGAGTCGTTGGGACATCGAATTTGGGACACAATTTGGGACAACGACTTTTCGATATCGAATCGAATTAGATGTCATTAAGAGTTTCAAATTTGAAACATCTTCAAAAACCAACATCATATACAATAAAAAAACAGTCAAATTCGTGACAGGTATGTACATATATATGTCGTGTCGTGGGTATGATATATGCCTTCGGCTTCTGAACCCATCTTAGAGTACTTGTAAATATGTGTGTAGATAAAGTAATGTACTCCACATAATTAGGCCTTAAAACACTCGTGTGATGTCGCCTCATTTCATAAAAATACACTTGTGTTTTAAGGACCCTCATTATGTAGCAGTTATATAAAATACTATAGGGTTAACTTGAACTAACAACATTCTAATTACTTTAAAATCATCAAATCTGTGCTTGTCGATAGGTATCGATGTCGTGTCGTTTGTCGTGTCGATGACCTGTGGTTTCTGAACGCATTATACATGTGTATTATATGTGTGTAGATAATAGTAGTTTATGCAACTGCTACATAATGAGGGTCCTTAAAACACGAGTGTGTTTTTATGAAACGAGCCGAAGCTGAGTTTCATAATAGGATCACACGAGTGTTTTAAGGCCTAATTATGTGGAGTTGCATACATTACTTTATCTACACACATATTATAAGTACTCTAAGATGGGTTCAGAAGCCGAAGGCATAATCATACCCAAATCTGTCACGAATTTGACTGTTTTTTTTTAATCATAGACAAACTTACCGAGCTGACGTTTCGTAAACTGTTTTTTTTTTTTAAAAGAAATAAAAATCACAGTCATGATTAATTATACATGTCGGACGGAACTCGACTTACATACGTGAGTGATCCGTTTTATTTCACTATGATTGTAAATTACGTTGGTTGTCAAATTCGAAAAATCGAATTCGATGTCGTAATGAGTATTACTTTACTGCTGGACCTGCTGGTGGAGGTGGTTGGCGGGGGAGGCGTCGTCGTGCTGCAATGCTGGTCATTTTCTACGGTTTCTGAACGCATTATAGAGGACTTATGATATGTTTGTAGATAAAATGTACTTATTTAATAACAGTAACGTTCTTATAAAATTTGAGTAATTCTGTGAAAACTAACAACAATTCATAAAAATACCAACAGACGACGCATTGCGTTCATTCAGTTGTACAACCACTGACAAAAAAGTTGGTGTTACGCTACCAGAATTTAAAGAGCTCTCGTTTTGAACAAGACTTGACTTTCGCAACCATATTTAGCACCTTGCGGGGTACGCGGGAGCTCAAGCAGACTGGTTACCATGCCACCCGTTGAAATAAGACCTCACTGTGTGCAGGTTTTTACTTTCCGCATTAGAAAGAAGGTGACAATCTTTACATTTTTAACATGAAACTACAGTGAGATTCAATCATAGTGAAATAATACGGATCACTCACGTATAAAATTTGAGTTTAGCCCGACATGTTTCGGACTAATTCATAGTCCTTTCTCTGGGAGCGCACGACCCAGCGGGAGTGCTCGCGCGACTAGTAGTAGTAGTAGGAAGGACTAAGTACGAATAAGTCCGAAACATGTCGGGCTAAACTCGGCTTATCTACCTACGTGAATGATCCGTTTTATATCACTATGTATAATCTTGAAATTGTCTTTTTATTGAAACGCTTTTTAAAAATAAGTAACTGTTACGTTTAAAGACTGTAACGATTTTAAATAATCAAATCTCATTATATTTAATTGTTACTTGCCGCTACTCATTCTTAAAAAGCTAAAATATCTTTCTAACTCTATTTAATAACTCGCGTCAAGTCGGTCTACCCGTTTAGGATCTACGATGCCACAGACAGACACCACTTTTTGCGTCGCGGATGAAAAAAAAAAATATCATCATGATCTCAATTGGATTATCTTTTTTGTAATTTTCCCATTTTTTTTTATTTTTACGGTTTTCCCGTGAATATCAATTATACTTTTAAAATACTCACTGAAACATTAGGAATATACAGAAAAAAATAGAAAAATGCCAAATATGCCAATCAAGGCACGCGACACGAAATGTCGAGAATCCGGGTGCAATTCCCGGGGTCGGCAATTTTCTGGTTTTTTTTTCTATGTATTCATGTTTCAGTATTTTAAAAGTATGATTATCATCATCATCAGCTGAGGGGAAGTGCGATAGGTCAAGCTACACTGGTGCGCTGTTGGGTAACGGCGTGTGTTGAAAGGCGCACGCGCACAAGGCCGGTCGGTTGGTAAGGACACGAAACTCGTGCGCCGCGCCGGTCTCACTATAATGTGCTATGATTTTTCGTTCATAAAATCAGTATGGTTATTACTTACCTGCCTTGATAAACGATACGAACTGTGTTCACGGCTTAGTTATGTTGTTAACATTGTTATTTATCAAAGCTCATTGTGAGCATGTCATATATGTATACATATTTTTTGTAATTTTAAGATAAACCGTTTTGAAGATATTTTAGAAAATAGGCGAAAATTTACCAACCCTCCGAAACTAGAGGTCCGAATATTTTGAAAAAAAAAAACACAAAAAATAATTATCTGCCTGTACGAGACTGTACCTTGAATCTCGGGAATGATGTAGAAGAACAAACACCGTTTAAGTTAAACAAGTTATTTATTCTCAACATTGAACTCTACTCTCAAACTTGCTTCTTTATTTCTCACTAACAGCAAAAATATTTAAAAGTCTTAAGCATTCCAGGGCAACATTCCGTTACCCTGTTAAAAAGCGGCACAGCGCCATCTATGGAATTATATTGAAACTAATTTACTCCATACTAATTATACACTGCCTATAATAGATCACGGAAACCTACGAAATCTATGGTATTGAAGGTAATATTGGAAATTACGTACGGAACCCAGTCCACGCGAGTCAAACTCGCACTTGTCCGTCCGGTTTTTTATTTATTGTATTTTTTATTATATTTTATTTTTGGTTACTCTTAAAACTGAATCGTAAGAACGACACTAGAAGGGATTAATTAGTAATGTCATTCGTACAACACGTCACGATACGCTGCGTGCACAGAGAAATGACTATGTGAAACTACTCTATTCAAGAGTAGTTTTAGGTGCCTCAGTTTTATGCGCGCACGCGGTTTCTGGTATAATTCTGTATTCTGAGCACAAGATTATGAAAAACTTCATTACAGAATACAATAGTCGCTTATCTTAATTAACATACGAATATATCTCTCAAGTCCACAAACGCTTTCATTCTTTTGTTTTTAATAATATTCGTTCCATTACTGTTTGTTTGGAACTTTCTTAATCACTGTGCACTGAGGAATAAATGTACAGAGAAAAATATTACACTACATCGCAGCGCTCGGTCGACTACTTCCAACTGAATCGCTTCACGAACGCGCGATGTAATGCAACTTGCGCAATTTTTCTCACTAGTGTAAATTCTGGGTTAAGACAGGTGTCTCGGCGTTAAGAGCCGTTTTTGTTCGTGGAGTTCTTTCACTTTTTAAGCATTTTATGAAAAGGGGTATTCATTAGACGAATACAGTGCTTTAGAGATGTAGTGAAATAGTTGGGCGAAATTGGGAGTAAGTATTTGAACATTTCTACGAGGGCGGGATGATAAGTAACTAGCCTAATATAAAAATACTTAGGTTGGCGTGATAAAATTGATTTTATTTTTCAACATACTCTCCATGTACCTCTAAGCACTTGTTCCATCTTCGTTCTAAAGCTGTCATGCCCTCCATAAAATGACTTCTTTCAAGACCGGCAAAATACTCTTCTACGGCGGCAATAACTTCATCATTTGTGGCAAACTTCTGTCCACCCAAAAAAAAAAATATCTTGCGAAAAAGGTGGGTGGGGCAGCAAATCATAGTTCAATTCGTTGATATTTGCCATAGCCTTAACACAAGTGTGAACCTTGCGTTGTCTTGATGGAAGATGATTTTTTTTTTCGCTAAACCTGGCCGTTTTTGCTGAATATATTGATAAAGCTTATCTAAAAGATTAGCGTAGTATTCTCCATTAACAGTTTGACCTTTGGGAAGGTAATCTATAAACAAAATTCTATTTGCATCCCAGAAGACAGAAGCCATCACTTTTCCAGCCGACTTTACAGCCATAGCTTTTTTAGGAGCCGAACACCCAGATTCAGTCCACTGTTTTGATTGAATTTTTGATTCTGGCGTGTAATGGTGAACCCATGTTTCATCTTTTGTTATAAATCGACGTATAAAATCTGCTTTATTTCTCTGAAAACGATCCAAGCATGCCTTCGAGTTTTGCACCCGAATTCTTTTTTGATCGTGCGTAAGCAAACGCGGCACCCAACGGGCAGATAACTTTTTCATATTTAATTCGTCACTTAAGATATGATGTACCCGTTCTTTCGAAATACCTGTAGTGTCAGCTATTTCAGATAGCTTCAATCGTCGATCTGCTAAAACTATATCATGTACTTTGGACACCATTTCCGCAGTCGTGACGATTTTTGGACGTCCGGGGCGGGCTTCATCTTGGACACTTGTACGGCCGCGTTTAAACTCAGCCACCCAGTTTTTTACTGTGGCGTAAGAAAGAGCACATTCACCCAAAACATTCTTTAACTCTTCATAAATATCAAGCCCCTTCATATCCTTCATATAAAGAAACTTATTCACCGCTCTTTGTTCAATTTTATCCATATTGAAAAACAACAGACACAACGTATTTTCAAATGCCAAAAAATCAATGAAATATTCAAGCCACCAAATTCAAATTTAGAACAGAAATAGCCAGAGACATATTTTAAAAAATGAGAAAGTTATTTTTTGAATTAAAACCGTTTAAATACCTAAGGCTAGTTACTTATCATCCCGCCCTCGTAACAAGAAACTACCGTGAGATTCAATTATAGTGAAATAAACATATCACTCATTTGTGGATTTCCAAATTGAAGACCCCTGGTGTATTTTTAACCCTCGACAAAAAAGAGTGGTGTTATAAGTTTGACATGTGTATCTGTGTATCTGTCTGTGGCATCATAGCTCCCAAACGGGTGGACCTATTTAGTTTTAGATGAGTTCATTTTTAGGGTTCTCTACCACACAAGGAAAAACGGAATCCTTATTGGATCACTCTGTTGTGTGACGATCCGTTTGTTCGTCTGTCAATTGCAAATAAATCAATACCTATAGGCGACTTCTCATAGACCTAGAATCATTGTTTATGTTTTTGAATAGAGTTATTAATTTGGTAGCGCTATGATGTGTCTTTCGCTATGCGCTTTAAGGAGCGTAAACCTAAAACCTGCTTCATGAAGTAATTAAAAAACTTCCTAATCCTAACTAATATTATAAATGCGAAAGTAACTCTGTCTCTCTGTCTTTCTGTCTCTCTGTCTTTCTGTCTCTCAGCCTCTCTGTATTTCGGTCTCTCTGTCTGTCTGTTTGTAACCTCTTCACGCAAAAACCGCTTAACCAATCTAGATGAAATTTGCTAAGGAGATAGTTGGAATATTGAGGAGTAACATAGGCTACTTTTTATTCGGGAAAATTATATAGTTCCCGCGGGATAGCGATACCTAACCGAAATCTACGCCACAGCTAGTATTCATATAAAACGGTTAAATCAATCATCACCAATGTAAAAAAAAATTGACATTATGGAATGATATATTGTATTTACATATTTGAGTTTATTGAATGCCTATTGTTTATGATTTGACTTTCACTGTTTTTAATTTTATACGGTTTAAATTCTATATATTATGATTATGTGTCAAATTGTGGCATTAATTTTGTGTTTTCTTTTTTATAATGTTTGATGAGCTTTAATTTATTGAATGACATTGTACCTATTTTTTTTTAATTAATTAACAAAAATGCATGTGTAATTTAATGATAATTTATATGAAAGGTCTATCAGGGTCCATGTGACACAATTATAATACTAACACCATGGTTGCAATAAATAATTGAATTGAATTGAATTAAATAATTGTGACAAAAAATTTGCGACTAATTAAATTTTATTCTTTTCAGGTATGTTCGGTTAATGTCACTTGTCATATTTGCTGTTGGTAAGTTATGGGATGTGACCAAATTAGTTTTTTTATTGAATACTAATTGTGGTCATTATAATATTTTAATCGATGACTATTTTTAGTATCGAAGTATTGTGAAAAAGCAAGAATCTGACATCGAGAAGTTTGCTTCGTTTTACCCTTGATTCATGCAATAAATATTGAGATAAAGTTCTGAGACTGCATGCTGAATCTGTTGTTGTTCTGAGACTGTTGATAGAGCTGCTCTGAATGCTAGACATTGATTAAGTACAGTAGTAGTTCATAATCTCATAATGTTTGTATTGTCTTTAGTGTTACTTAGTTCGTAGGTTAATTTTCAATCTGTAAGCAATATTGAGTGGCATGGTTACTGCAGTGACCAAACTCATTAAATGAAGATGAAAAATTTCTATATATTAAATTAAATTATGTCATTCTTATCTTTCCATACAATTAAAACGATACACTGGGCTCATTAGAAGTGTCTTTATAAGCCCTTTGTGACTTCGTTTGTGTCATTGTGCTGGCCCGACAATACAAGTACATTCAACAAAGAGTTAGTCGATTATAGTCAGCAAAACAAGATTTTTACAGTTAGGTTATTTAATAATATGCAGCAGTTTTTTTACAATCATTACGCAACCTTTATCTGTCACTCTGCATTATCCAGTTTTTTTTTTAGCAAATTGGTACCTACGCGCCCTAGTTAAGGTAGGTATTCCATCACATCAGGCTTTGCCTAGTTTGGGACTAGGTCATCATCATCATCCTATTTTTTACGTCCCACTGCTGGGCACAGGCCTCCTCTCAGAATGAGAGGGCTTGGGCTATAGTTCCCACGCGGGCCCAGTGCGGATTGGGAACTTCACACACATCATTGAATTGCTTCGCAGGAGTGTGCAGGTGTCACGATGTTTTCTTTCACCGAAAAGCTCATGATAAATTACAAAATAAATGTAATTCCGCACATGAATCCCGAAAAACTCAGAGGTGCGAGCCGAGGTTTGAACCCACGACCCTCTGCTTGAGAGGCCATAGGTCAAACCACTAGGCTATCACGGCTATGGGACTAGGTCAATTGGTGTCAATTGTCCCATGATATTTACTTATTTATTTATTACATTTTGTTTCCCGATTCTTCTTCCAAAGCAAACTTTTTAAATAACCTACCTGTTATAATTATACAATATTACTTAACATTTGGTGATTTCTAATCACACTTTAAAACTAATCTATTCGGCCTTGCACCGGTGATCTAAAGTTTTTATCTAATTTATGACGAATAAATAAGTTTTATTACTTTTAATATGTCAGTAACGCGAAGGCCAAATCTTTGACATTCGAAATCGTCACTAACATCCTTAAACCTTTCAGAGACAGAACTGTGTTATTATTATTAAATTTGCCAAATATTTTTAATGATGTCACTTTTTAATTAGTTTTTAAAACAAAAAATGGTTCCCAAAACGTGCGTAGGATGGGAATGTCTCGTGTTATAGTTCGCCGAATCAAACGTTTGACCAATGCGAATTATTTCACTGGTATGCGCTTGGGTAATACTCCAAAAATCGATCCGTGTTAAGCTTACCAAGTGTGCAATTTCTGAAATTGAGTACTTAAAATTCTTTACTTTAGGTAGGTAACAAAAAACTTCTTTGATCACGCTTTCTGCGTGCGTCTTTATAAAAAAATAGGTATTGGAATTCCCTGATATTTTTGGAAACTTTAATTTGAATTGATCTTAACGACTTTTCATTGGTTTGTTGATGTGATGAATAGCAAGTTTTTTTCTGTGCTACTTAATTAATTCCTTAGCTCTAATTTAATGATGTCATTATTTAATTAAACGTGTCATTATGTTACTAATAAATTGCTTAATAACATCAGACATGCCATCTACCTAATTAGTCTTGTTTTTTTTCTAATTTTTTTTTTTTTCTTAAGTTCACCCATATTTACCATCTAGATTTGACAAATTTTGAGAAGTTAAATATATTAAATAAATACAAACTCATGTCAGATATTCATGCCAAATGCCGATAAAAATTATGTAAAAAATAATTTGACAGCTCTAAACTCAAATTACGATACTTAATTGATAACAATTTGAACTCGTGAATATAGGCTGTCAAACGCATAAGTATACGCAAACCACGCGTTTATAAATGCGTTGCGACAGTCCATTGCTCAGTATACTTACCCCATAACAGTGTCACTGCCACTGTGCGTTGGGAAACGCGTGTCACTCAGTGTTGTCGAAGTATCTATATTCGATAGTTGTCGATAGAATCGATGGAATAAGAATCTATGCCGATAATTTCTGGCTTGACATTTTAGGGAAGCTATTGTGTTCACTACTGCCCTTATTAATACACATCACTCAAGCCTCCATTAGTTAAAATAGGTTTTCTCTTCTTCTTACTAACGGAAATGTCAATGTGACAAAAAAGGACAAACGAACGGCATTTTAGTTAAAATAGGTTTTTAGTTAAAATAGGCACTAAATAAACCCCTTCTTTTGCTTCTGGGGCCTCTATTGAAGGTTGACCATGATGCCTATGATATAGTCATTATTTATTTATCTGTTCCACTGCTGAGCAATGCGACTGCTCCCGGTCTTTCTCATTTACTTCAAGAAGGAGTCCAGTTCGTCCGCCATCGCCATCTAGGTCTGCCGGGTCGCCTCTTCGAGTTTGTGGGACTCCACTCTGCTACCTTGGCCCATAACTCGTCCGACATGCGGCAAAAAAGGCTGGCCCAGACCCACTTTACAAACAACTCATAAATTAATCGAATCGATATGAGTTATATGAGTTTCGATAGTACCTAGTGATGAAGTAATTGATAATAATGTATAGTAATTTATTGAATCAGGCGTTACTTTGCGGAGGTCCATATTTATGAACTAAAAAACAATTACTTTGCTCACCCGCGACCACTAATGACAAATAGTTATATCTGTGCGGCAAATGTATGTTTCCATGCAACACCTCCACCTCCACTGCTACACGAATCAACACATGCCACACAGACCCAACTATCACCACCACCACTATACTAAACGCTGACGCGTTTCGGCACTCTCCACGAGGCCATTTACGAAGCACAACAACAACCGCTCAACATGCCACCACTTCCACTACTAGTACTACTTCAGTAGTAGTAGTAATTGTTTTTTAGTTCATAATAATGTATAGCACAAAAGTTATAATACTTCCACGAAGAAATAACTGATGAAATTACATGTATTTTGTTTATCTAAAATGTACAAAGGGATTACAAAATCACAAATAAATAAAAAACTTGAGTCTCGAACTATAAACATTTATTATTTTATTTTGTATGTAATGGCCATCGATTTGTATCAGTTCCGTTTTAATTATCCTTATCGATAGCCGTGTATCAAGCTGCATCACTATTACCAACTATCACTTACCGTCAAATTCACTTTGAACAACTCTTACACCTTTAGCGTAGAGTCCAAATTAAAATGGCAAGTAATTTCGAATTCACTCGAAATATTGGCGCTTATAAATTATTTAATATTGCACATGCCGACGCCTTTAAAGGAGCGGTAATAGAAGTGAATTTGGTGTGATTGAACGAAAACGAAAGTTTTGGCGCCTAATAAGGATTGCGCAAACATTTGCACGCATACTGAACACAAATTAGTGCAATGATCAGTAGTGGGGATAAGATTTTTTTTTTTATAAAAAAAGTACCTACTCACAAAAAATCGGCCAAGTGCGAGTCGGACTCGCGCACGTGGACTTCTTAAAACAGTCAGTGTTTTAAGAAGTCCAGTGTTAGCAGAGCCCTGCTCCTATGCAAAACGTACGCAGTGTGGGGTCAACTTATATTGGTCTGTGAAATCTCCAGACAGACATAAAATATAAAGATTTTGAGACTTTTCCGAGTGGTTGTGCTATAAGAGCTACCTTCATACCAAATTTCAAGTTTCTAGGACATCTGGAAGTACCCTTTAGGTTTTTGGAAATCGGCAATTTGTATGGAAATGGCCTTTTTAATTGCTGTATCTTTTGATTGCGTTGACTTAGAAGGTTGATTTGTCACAGCCTCAAGGGACCGCAGGCTTGAGTATTTGATACTTCAGCATGCTACCCCCACGCGTTCCAGAGAAAAAGGGTCTTGACAGACAGACAGACAGACAGACAGACAGACAGACAGACAGACAGACAGACAGACAGACGGACAACAAAGTGATCCCATAAGGATTCCGTTTTTTCCTTTTGAGGTACAGAACCCTAAAAACGAGCAAAATATATAAAACAAAACCACTCAGCTGTTTTAGTCCTTTCTAGGTATGTGTAATTTTTATCGGCCTTTGCAAAAAAGTGGTTTTTTTTTTTTAGCTAAAAATCATGATAGCTTTTTATGAACAGAAACTTTATTAAACACCTGTTTCCTTAACTACAAAATCAGATTACACTGATTACACACAAGTTATAGCGGGGTTTATATTTTATTCATGAAACTCGTAATCGAGTGTCATCGTGCTGTGAAATTACGGCAATAACTGAACGATAAATACTGAGTTATTCAGATGCTGATTTTATTAGCCGAGATTGGTGTCATAAATACTGCGAAAACAGTTTTGATTTTATTCGTTATATTTTTGACTGTGTGTTCTCCACGCTCTACTATCGCCAATTTTTCAAATGTCAGATTTTCTTTTGTGTTTGTTTTTTCTAAAACAACCTTTTTTTATCAACTACAGACCCTGTTTCCCAAATACCTGTGTTTTAGGATAAACAATGACAATTCGATATCAAAGAGCGAGTCGAAAATCCGCTAGTGTCAAGTGATTATATCTAAAAATCCGCTAGTGTCAAGTGATTATATCTGTCAACTAGCAGCCCGCCCCGGCTTCGCACGGGGTAGACAATTATTTATTTTTGGAAATTTGGATATAAAAGACTTTTTTTCACAAATATTAAAAAAAAAAAATCCCACAGTTATATTTGTATGTAAGTCTATTTATGTTCAATTTCTTTGATGGTTTAAGTGGCGGGCACTTAAATAAGTAATATCTTTTGAATGGAAAGTCCAATTTAAATAATTTAAAAACTATTTTATAGGTAGTTAAATGGTCTTGACCATAAAATAATTTATTTGGATAAGGATTAATATAAACACATAAATAGCATGGTTTGAATTTGGTTAGCATTTTCATTAATGTTTAAAATGAAAAAAGTTGTTGTAGTGACATAACTACAATAGTTGGACATATGCTACCGCGGAGTTTTTTGTAGACATTATGATGTTCTTCAATATTGTTGTACATTATTTTGTTCTATCGCTAATAGTTTCGGCAGCGCATTCGACGAAAGACATTTTAAGACTCATTTTTCTACACCTTCGGTTACATTGTTCAAATTTTACCAAGGATCCCTAATTTTTTTCAAAATGAAATGTAGCCTATGTCAAATTGGAAGAATGTAGTATTCTATTGGTGAAAGAATTTTTTAAATCGGCCCAGTACTTTTTGAGCCTATTCATTACAAACATACAAACATACAAAAATAGGTACAAATCTTTCCTCTTTATAATATTAGTGTAGATTTCCACCAATCATAGGTTATAGGCCAGTAGATTGTCTCTTATTTGTCGAGACTGCCAGATGGATGGATGTTACCTCACTCGACACTATCAATACTGGCGAATGTTTGACTCGCGACAACCTTCATTGCTGACTTGAATAGCTTTTGTTTAAGCGCGCTTCATATTAGCAATGCAATGTAGATCGAATTGTCATTGTAAGCTGTCATTAGATGTTGTAAAGGTGATGAAATTATCAACTCCATCTGCCAAGTTATCCATTAGGCGTGTTTGTGGTAAAAAAAACTTTAATACAGTAGAACAGGATTGGTTTTGCTAATTAGGTAACACGGAAGCCTGGAGATGAAAATCGATTTTGTTTCTTAAAATGCCGTTTTAAGCTCATCAAAATGGTCTAAAGAAAATAAAGATTATATAACATTATAAGTACCTAAGAAAGATAGGGATCTATTCAATATTCCAACAGTAACGCTTTTATGACGTGCACTATGCTAGTAATTTTTAATGGGTACTTTGTTTTTAATTAATGGAGATTTTTTTGTAAAGATTAATAATTATAGAATCAAACGTAATTAGAAAACTTGAATATTTTCCGAATACTAATTACGTTTCCTCTTTAATAACTCAACGCGGGCCACTTTGTAATTATTTCTAAACAACCAATTATCGAGTTTACAAAGCATTTACCTTACAAAATTACCAATCACAAGCTCTAACCTTTAATTTACAGGCTAACAAGAAAACTTGGCAAGTGGTCAGGTTGAAGGAAATTGCTTGATTAACTAATTAAGCTTCAATTAGTGCTTTGGGTAATTAAAGAGCTTACGGCGAAGCTCGCGCTTTCACAAGGAAGGGTTACATTGGCTTATTCTAGAGCTGACGGAAAAAGGGGTGTTTTAAGTATGAGAAAATTTGCATGTTTTCAACGCTTGATGCAAACAAGGCTTTTATTCACTTAAGTTATTAATAGCTGTAGGCCGAGCACGAAGTATTCAAACCCTGCGTTACGTACGTTATTGTATCGAAATCGAGAAACCTCATACTATTATCGTAATATCGTAAGTTCTCTATAGTGCGTTCAGAAACCGTAGAAAATGACCAGCATTTCAGCACTGCATGTCCCCTACTGCTTGCCGCCAGCGCCACCCAGCCGCCGGAAGCAGTAAAGTAATAGTCATTACGACATCGAATTCGATGTCCACCAAAGTAATTTACAATCATAGTGAAATAAAACGGATCACTCACGTATATATAAGTCGAGTTCAGTCCGACATGTATAAATGATATATATATATTTTTTTTTTTTTTTTCATATAAGAGGGGGTAAACGAACAGGCGGGTCACCTGATGTAAAGCAATCACCACCGCCCATGGACACCTGCAACACGAGGGGAATCACGGGTGCGTTGCCAGCCCTTTAAGGAATAAGTAGGCTCGTTTTTTAAAGATTCCTAAGTTGTATCGCTCCGGGAATGTTGCGGGAATGTGATAATTTTCAATTAAAAAAAAACAGTCAACGAAACGACAGTCTAATTCGTGACAGGTATGGGTATGATATACCTTCGGCTTCTGAACCCATTTTAGAGTAGGCTTATAATATGTGTGTAGATAAAGTAATGTATGCAACTCCACATAATTAGGCCTTAAAACACTTGTGTGAATTTATTATGAAACAGAAAATTGCCGGTAACTATAGAGCAATAGATTGAAGAAAATGACCAAAACATCAAAGTAGGTAATTGTTTTTATTTTTTATTTAAATTTTTGCCCACTTGCTGCGCCGAAAGTAAATTTAAGTTTTTATTTCTTATTTAACTACGAAAAAGTTGTATCCTGGTTAACACGTCCTTGAAAGCGAAATGTCCGTGTAAAGCCACTTTCTTTTCACTTGTATGTTAGTGTGTCAGTACGTTGTTTATTCGTGCATTTGCAGATCGTGCTTTGTTTTCAATAATTGAAGTTTGTTTGTAGAAACTTATAATTTTTCGGTAGGTAATTAAAAATAGACTACCAATAACTTTCTTGCTTTTTAACCAATAACGGTCTCTCAGAAAGCGCTGGTAAAAAAAAACAAGTACAGTGGAACGTAGAACCTCCTCCTTTTTTGAAGTTGGTTAAAAAGCAAGCAATAGAATAGAATAGAATAGAAAATTATTTATTATGTATCATTTCTTTGTTGTAACAATATCATGTCCTCGAAAGGTTTTGTCCTTAATGCAATATGTCTTATAGATCTATACATTTACTATATACATTATACGTAATACATAAATACATTTACTATGCTTAGCAGGCTACGCGACACACACACACACACACGCACACACATATATATACATACATGTATATACACGAATACACATGCGCATATATTATGTCGTATGACCCGTTAGCAGCAAAAGGTTTTATGTGAAGTCATGTTTTCTTTTTATTTTAAAATGGGTTCCCTCGTGGGGACGTGTCTTTTACTGACACGTTTGTCTCTATCTTGTTTATTCACGTAATCTATGTCACCTATTCTTTTACTATACATCATTGGATTGTATTGACCGTATCTTGTATACTGTGGTCCTGACGCATCGAGCCCCGGTATACACATGTCCTTTAGCTTGTCTAGCATATCTCGGTGTAGGTCGTGAATCCGAATATGCCATGGGTCTTCGTCTAGTAAGTCCCACAGCATTTCTGTAGGGGTTGAGCGTGGGAACCCGCCTGCCGACTTAAGAGCCATCCGATATTGTCTTTCAAGTGTCAAGATATTAGTCCTACTTATTCTAGGGAGTAGCTGCACTATCCCGTAGTCCAGTATTGGGAGTAAGCATGCTTGTATCACGTTAAGTTTGGTTTCTATGCTTGACTTTGAGTAATAGCCTATTATTGGGGCGAGCATTCCTCTGACCATTTTAGCTTTTTTTATTACGCTTTTGACGTGTTCGTTCATGCTTAATCTCTTATCAAGTTGTACGCCTAAGTACCGAACGCAGTTTTTATATTCAAGATTTACACCTTTTATTTTCACTGTCGGTTTATATCCGCGAGGATTGCGTAGGCTTTGTACTCTTTTTCTGGTAAACATAATACACTCTGTTTTGTCGACGTTACACTGTAATCCCCAACGTTCGTAATAGTTAATTATTTCTTCAGCGGCCCAGGTCGTTCGTCGCGTAGCTTGGTCAGGTCTGTGTGCCGCGTTCAGAATACACAAGTCATCAGCGTACTGAGATAGCGTTAGTCCGGCTATCCTTGCCTTTGGGATATCATGTACGTAAAGATTAAATATGAGCGGGCCTAGAATGGACCCTTGTGGTACGCCATGCGGTATCTCCATCTCGTCACCAATTGTTGTTCGAAACTTTCCTCGAATCTTTCGGGATGTTAGGTAGTTTTCGATAATTTTGATGATGTTATTGTCAATATTCTTTTGTGTTAGTTTATATACGAGGCCTTTGTGGTTTATTGAATCAGATGCCTTGCTGAGGTCTGTGGAGACCATAGAGACGCTGTGGCCTTCTTCAAGAGCATCTGAAATGAATTTGCATGTTCGGAGTATCTGCGTTCCGGTGCCTCTGTTCCGCATGAAGCCATGTTGATGGTCTGGAATTAGGTCTTTGCATGCTTTTATGATACGGCAATGCATTATACGTTCGCATACTTTGCCCATTATGCTGAGTAACGTGATGGGTCTATATGACTTCGCCTCTTTGTAGTTTTTCCCGGCTTTGTGGAGGAAAATACATTCTCCTAGCTTCCACCTTCTCGGGAAGTATCCGGTTTTAAGAACGTAATTTATGGCTTTGGTTAAGGCGCAAAAAAACGCGGGGCCCGCTAGTTTAATGGCATCTGCTTTGACATGATCCGGACCCGGTGCTTTTTTGTTTTTAAAGCTATATATTGCTTTTTTGACCTCTGGCATATTTGCTTCCTCCAGTGGATGAAATGGTGTCATTTGTTCAAAGCCTTCGTACTTTTCTGCAACTGAGGCTTCTTGTACTATTGCAGCATTCATTAATTTTTCTATTGTCTCTTTTTCAGTGCTGCAATCGTCTAAGTGTGGCAGCCTTTGTGGTGGTTTTTTCATTGATCTTTGTATTCTCCACATTTTTGCTCTGTTATCTTTTGTGTTGTCTATTATTTTTGTCCAAGTAGTTTCTCTATACTCTTGTAGTGCTTCTTGTAGTTGTTTTTTTAGGTTGTTGTAGTTTTGTCTGGCTGTTATATGTCCACCGGTTCGTTTCACGTTTAATTTTGCAGAGTTATCGTAACTTTTTATCGTTTGTTGTATTTCGGGTGGTAACAGTTCTTTCCTGTCTTGTATCTTTTTTGGAGCTACTTCGTCAAGAGCAGAATTAATAATGTTTTCCAGTTTTCCAATATACCGTTCGCAGTCTTCGTTTGTCTCAATTTGTTCATTTGGATCTAGATTATTTTCTATTATACTTATATATCGCTTAGCTAATTCTTTATTTTCATATAGTGGTCGCATGTTCCTGGTCTCGTATTTTTCTTCCTCCACGGTCATGTTATAATCAAAGATCCAAGGAAGATGGTCAGAAGATATCGAATCTAGCTGTTTACAGCGTGTATTTGTAAATTGTGCCTCCCCTGTAATTAGGGCTACATCCAGTATACCGTTGCCAGCATGACAAGGTCTTGATGGCAGCCCTGTATGTTTCAGCGAGCATAGTCCGTCGTCGACACGTTTTTGTACTTCTAGTCCTGCTCCTTGCGTTCGGCTATGGTTAAGTTGAGTCATCTGTAGATTTAAGTCTCCTATATTAATTGCCTCGCCAGTTCCGAGGATATCTTCCAACTCGCTACGAATGTTCCTATATTGTGTTATGGGAATATACATGCCTCTAACCATGATGGATTCCCCACTTTCGAAGTTGGTGATAAGTTTTACTGCTACTCCTTCAATTCTTCTATCGCTGTTGTCATGTCCTGGTATTAATTCAACTTGGCTCCATCTTAATCCTTTTTTTATGTACACTGCCGTTCCTAGATGTTTTTTCCTTGCATCGAAAACTTTGTCGTATCCTTTAATGTTAAATTTTTGTTTTTCAAAATCTACTTTACATTCATTAAGGACTATAACGTGTGGGTCGTTTTTTGTTGTGATATGTTTTACTTCAGTAAATTTGTTTGTAAGTCCTTGCACGTTACAGTGAAGGATCCGTAGATTTCTGGTTTTATGTCTTAAAGCGTGTCTATCCATTACGTATAAGTTGTATAAGCTGTTGCATTTGTTGTTGCATCTGATTCATCAGTTGTTGTTGCATTGTCTGAAACATTGCAAACATTTTTTCGATTATGTCTTCTTGTCCTGATATAGGTTTGTTAGAAGTTGCGTGAGCGTATGTTTTTCCCGGTTCGGTTCTTCCTGATGTAGCATTCCGCTCTTTTTGTTGTTTCTTATTTGAATTTTCTTTTTCCTCGTTTGCTTTCTGAAAACGAAGTCTTCTTTCTCGCTGTCTTTTAATTTCCTCCTGAAATAGTGGGCATTTTGCCTGCCGCGCTGTATGGTCTGGCTGGTGACATTTGGAGCATGTTTCTATTTCTTTTCCTTCCATATCCGTTTCAGTTTCAACATCGTTTACTTGACGTCGTCCGCAGTGTGCCTGAACGTGGCCAAAGTTTAAGCAGCGTTTACATTGAGTAACAGCTGTCAATTTCACTCTGTATTTTTCGATCTTTACTTTCTGATACAGAATAGTTGTTATGTTTTTAATATCTCTCATATCAGTTTCACCGCAAAATATTAGCACCAGAGCAGAGTTCCGTAACGGCACTGCTCGTTCTGGTATCATGCCATATCGTTCTTTTATATCTTGTTTGATTTCATCTTCAGTGTGTCCACTGGTTATAACTCCTTTAGCTATCACTTTTTTAGATGGTCGTCTTTCTAATTTTGTACCAAAGGTGTGGAATTCAAAATCTGCTCTTTTCGCTAGATCTTCTTGCAGAGATATTCTGTTTTCTAACTGCCTCGGTGTGAACAGCAGTTTTCCAGAACGTTTGTCTGTTTTTAAGTCACAGTTATGAGTTTTTGCAATTTCTGTAATTTTTTTGAACGAATTTGTTGATTCTACCCAGCCGTCGTGTGTACACACAATAGGCGGTAGCTTCTTATGATGTGAGGTTTTCTTTGGCTGTGGTGCTCTATTTCGTTGTGTCTCTTGTGGTTGGGTAGGTGGCTCATTAGAATTTAGCTTATTGTCGTTGTTGTTGTTTTCTTGCATGATTACGTGGCCTGCTTCAGTTTTGCCTCGTTTGACTTTTTGGTCCCGCTGACGTGGTATCGCGCGTTTCCGTAGACTAATTACGCTGGCTGCGCTGGAGTCTCCAATTGTGTCACGACTGAATGATGCTTTGTCATCGTCCAATGAGTCCACCACCATATCTGTGTTTTCAAAATTGGTTAGTTCGTCGAATCTGTTTTGTGTTACCGGGTTGCTTTTTGGTTTCGGGTTGTGAGTTTTATTAAGCTTTTCTATGTTTTCTTTTTCTTTATCACGACGCATTTGTTGGTGGCGATTCATAGTGATCCATTCTCCTACGCGGCGGACCTGGGCTGAATCCCTCAGTGAAGGGCTCGTAGCTGTGATTTCGTTTACTGTGCCACAAAATTTACACGACGTTATTTCTTTATTTATAAACCTCTCCTGGTCTATTACTCTGGTATAGGTAGGTTGTTGACATGCTTTGCCCGTGCAAAGAGGACCTCGCCCTTGTCTTGTTTTATTTTCTGCGACGCAGAAGGTGTAATATTTTGTAATTGTGTCTATTTGTTGTGTCTTCTTATTGCGGGAGACTGCTGTGTGCGCGAATACTTTCACGCATGACTTTTTGTCGCACTTCTCACACGAAAGCACTTTAATTTTTGTCTGATCGTCCAACCAGTCGTAAAAGTTTTTTATTTTATTATCCGAGTCACAGTGATAACATTTCACTATGTCACAATTTGTATTTGGATCGTGCGGGTAGTTCGATAACACGTCACTTTTATAATTTGACATCTTGTAAGTGTCGGGTGTCTACTGATTGCCCTTAAGAACAAGCAGTTCACACAGAAATCATCTCGTACAGTCACTTATTATTAGAATAAGTGGTCGAGATGAAGCGCGGTAGATGCAGAAAAACAATATTTATGCGATCGAAATGCTGACGCGGAGCGCTCACAACACGACCGCTCGCTAGGGCAGCGCGAGCGCCTCCAAGCAAGCAAGCTGGTAAAAGCGTGCTTATAAAATAAAACTATTTTCGCTTGTGATTCTAAAGTTTGTCACATAGTTACTTAAATAAGCAGATCCTAAATTGAGATAAATTCGTTCCTTTTTTTGTTTTTTCATTAACGTAAGTACATCTACCTAAACCTACTCAGCAATAACGTCATTTATTATACTCTGAAAAGATTGAAAATATCGTTCAAGTTTAAAAGATGTCACTTTCCTCGTTATTTACTCTAGTTCGCTACTTAAATAACATCACGCTATACCTAATACCTACGTATCAACATATAAATTCACTGACGATTATGTCGTCCGCAACCCAAAACTGACACAGCTATTGTGAAGAGGGATCGAGCTCAAGAAATCAATTACCACCCTGACTAAGCTATAAACTACCCCTTAAATATCCACCATATCTATTGTACCTAAGACACAAAATACCTTCATGTTGACTTCGCCTTAAATAAATATGTCAAACATTCAAAATTAAACCACCAACCCTGGTTATAGAGTGCCTTTTGCCATGGTGAGGCGAGGAACTATAAATTATTTGGTGCCAACCCTACCTGTCAAAGGCTGGCACAAAAGGAGGTATCCTTAAAAATAAGTTTACCTGTAAAAGGGCGTTGAACCCGCGCGCCAGAACAAACCAGCTAAGTCACTTTTTCATAATCGTGTGATTCATGCGTCAATAAAATTTAAAGTGAAAGTGTGTGCTTAAAATACATATATGTACAGCCAGTGTAGGGAAAATAACCCTTGTAACAATCACGACCTCCTCCAATCCTTTCTCTGCAGTTAACTTTATGGCGCGGTCGAATGATAACTCAAATTTTGAAAGTTAATTTTCACCTGCTCAAAGTGATCAGTAAGTACGTGTATGTCAAATGAATGTCAAAGCATTACAGCAAACGTGAAGAACCGCTCGAAAAAAATATTCATAGCAAAGCAAAATCAATGAATTGACAGACGTATCAAATAGGCAGTGAAAAAATGGGCTCCACTCACTCATGGGTCTGTGATACTTGCAAAGACAGTTTTAATAGTGATTTGAAAAAAGGGACAAATCACAAACTGACATTATAAACTTCGTTCACAACTCCATAAAGAAAGAAACAAAGAAAGAAAAAAAAAATTTAATGACACACAATGTCATAAATATAAATAAAATATTTGAAAGAAAAGAACATAAGACGTTGAACAGGATCCCTCTAATCATTGGAGCTGTCATTGCAATTGTCACGAGGATCACATAAAGCAAGCTAGTACCTACAGTTCGTGTAAGTCACTTGCAGGGGAAGCGAGACGAATAGAGACCAACGGGAATGTGGAAGCGAGACCGCGGTACCCCGTGGTCTGAACAACTTCAGAGACTCATTTAAGTATGAAGTGAGTGAGTACGCTGTTCTACGCTATGCAAGTCCTCAGGAGCGAGGCAACTATTCCTTTTAACTTTATGTAGATGATTTTCTTGACGTCTACAGATGAATGTTTAAGTGAATGTGACGTTTCCGTCCAGACACGGTTTTCGTCTTTTGCTCAGGAATTTCGAGTAATCAGTAAAGTCTTTGTCTAGTCCTCGACATTTAGTCTTTTGTCGCTTTAACTCCTGAGAGATTTTTCATGTTTTGATAATATAGTCATGTTAGAGTGACAATGTGATTCTTTATTCTTTATTCTTTATTCTTTATTATAAATAAATTTCTCATGGACTTAAAGCATACACCAAATCGTCCGATAAGATATCTTAAACTAAACTAAAATTGAAAACAGTCACATACATATTAATTTAGGTGTTAGCTGGACTAACAACACAACACAATTTTAAGTAAACAAAGGTATAAGTGAAGAGAAAAGGAATCACAATACAATACAAATATTCTCCAATTGCTTACCACAAATTAGTACAGTAAGTGATAAGCGCAGGGTCGGACTTTTCATAGCACGCTAAGACGAAAGTAAGCTGTTTTTTTTTAATCAAAAACATGGAAAGTTAACATCAACTAATTGTAGGTTTACTCGATCAATAGCTCATCACAAAAATAAATAATGATAGTAGGTAATTAATAAATTATCGATCATTTATCATTATTTTCCTAATCACTGTCATTAGCTAAATATCACGCTTATAACAAAAAACAGCAAAAGCAGTTTCACCAAAAATACTTTTATTTGTATTTGCTATCAAAAATAATAAAGCCACGTTAAATGTCTCGTCAAATTAAAGTAATTCGCGCTCCAGTAGAAATCAAAGTATGACATGTCAACAACTTAACCTAAATAACTTAACAACCATGAGAAACATACTAAAGGAATGCCAAACGTCCTTGTCTCTCGCTGCCCTTACGTGAAGATAATAATTATACACTGGTCAATTTATCAACCTTCGTATTCTAACGGAAACCACACTAGCCAACTAACACACTTGTCTGTACCGCCTTTATGTCCTTTGCACCAAAGTCGAATAAAAAAAAACTGGCCGTCTACAACTTTTGCCCGACAAGTTTGAAAGTTTTTGTTTTCGAACAACTGCTATGGACCGTTGCAATAGAGGCGTTTTTCAATTGTTTTAACTATGAATAGAGGCGTTTTACAAGTTTAACTCGGCAGTTTGAATGTTTCTAATTACAATGTGGTTGGAGTGAAAATTGCTTGCTTTGAATGGATTGTTAAAATTAAAAATTGACCTAGGTTAGAAGAGAACGGTTGTCTGATTGTTTATAATATTGTTAATGGAGTAATTAAAGCGAGTCATTAATAATGGTAATCTTAATAATGAGGAAAGATATGGAGATTTATTATTATTGAGATACAAACACATGAATTTTAATAAAGTTGTTATAATTAAATTTTGCGTGTTTTTTAAGCCGGTTTATAGTTCAAGGCGTTGTTGGGATTTACTTAATAGATTGCAGCTCAATGTGACTTTTCCTTGTAACATATTTATATTAACATATATATATACCTCTTTATTCGCACGCCCGCAAAGAAATGCTTAGAAGATACACTGAATCATGTCAAAACTGATTCATTTTCATCCCCGTATTTAGTTTTACATACTGCGAATTCTTTCAGTATTAACCTTATCGCACTAACGTCATCATCATCATCATATATAATTCTTCCTCTTCTTCAACTCTTGGTGATAATGTGCCCGTCTCATCCAACATTGTCCATCCAGCGCTGCGGTGGTCTGCCGCGCCCTCTAGTGTCCGCTCTGGGTCTCCATTTCAGGACTTGTCTTGTCCAGCGGCTCTCGTTCACTCTCGCAATGTGCCCTGCCCAATTGCCCATGCCCACTCATCATCATCATCATGTCAGTAGAAAGACGTCCACTGCTGGACATAGGCCTCCCCCAAGGCTCTCAACTCAGACCAGTTTTGTGCTTTCCACATCCACCGCGGTCCCGCAATCTTTACTAGGTCGTCGCTCCATCTTGTTGGAGCCCTACCGACAGCTCGTCTCCCGATCCGTGGACGCCATTCGAGAACCTTCCGACCCCACCGGCCATCAGTTCTGCGAGCAATGTGCCCCGCCAACTGCCACTTTAAGTTTCGCAATTCTTCCCATTGCCCAATTGCGCCTTGCTAAGACAGCCATGTTGTTCTTCACTTTTGTCTTGTTTCAGACCCATTCATTACGTTCTCTCCTAGGGTGTGTAACGTCGGTGATGTTAAATGATACGAACTTAAAAAAGGTGTCTCATAGCGTTTCGTTACTTCGCTGGGACCGGTTCTTTCTAGTTGACATTAACTTGGGGCTAACGTAATACCAGTTGCGTCAATCGTTTGTGCGTGTTTCATGCCAGTTGGTTGGCCAGGCTTCCGTATCGAGAGAACTACAGGAGTCAGACTACAAAAAAAAAACGTTTATTTCAGACCTTATATCCATATCATTATAATGTTAGTATAATACACTCTTACAACTACTTGTTAGTTTAATTTAGAAACATCGAAACCCCATCGAAACCTAATCGTTAGAATTATAAATTAGATTACTACTGTGTACGACGACAAATTTACAACCTAACCAACTTAGAAAGTTGAAAAACCCCCGACATTGTCATTTCTAAGTTCAATATCTCAAAAACGGCTTAACCGATTTTTTTGATACTTAGCTAAGAACCATCGCGATTAAACTAGCTTTCAATTAAGAAAAGCCGCGTCCAAATCCGTTAATCCGTTTAGGAGCTACGATGCCACGGACAGATACACAGACACACTTATAACACCCCTCGTTTTGCGTCGGGGGTTGTTGGGAACTGTCATTGAAAACTGACAATTGTAAGGTATGTGTGTATGTATATCTCTTTATTGCACATAAAACAATAAAAAAACAGACAATAGAACCAAAGCAAACGTACAAAGGTGAACTTATCCCTGAAAGGGATCTCTACCAGTCTATCTTAAAGTTGGTGAAATAGAGGCCTGATGGCTCAAGAAGTTGAGCAGCGTAGAATTGTGCTATGTGTCAAAGACTAGTACTTACCGACATGCCATAATATAGGTCTGTCAAAGAAATCGATGATTAACTAATTGTGAAAAATTTCTACGGAGATACGCGATTAAGTTTCTCCGACGCACGCTTAACAGTAACCTACATACATACCAATGTTTTTCAGAACATGTAATACAAAGCTACGTTGCATAATACAAATACTTTTACTTTCGTGAAGGAAACCAGACTGAACTGGTTTGAGTGGTTTGATTGAGCTAATTGTGTTAGTGGCATTTTGCTTGACAGAAATCGTTCAGTTGGGGTTGTCCAAAAAAAAATACCATAATTCTAATTCATATTTTTATTTTACAGAAAAGTATTTTCTCATGTAAATCACTCCGTTATTTTTAAATTATTTATTGAAATTATTTAGGCTGATGACGTCAGACTGGTGTCTAGCTCTTCCACACAGCTGCCTATTCAATAAATTTGTCAGTAAGCGTATGTTGAGACCCTGCTTTAGTTCAGTTTTCTGTGTGAATCGTTAAACTGTCATTGTCACTGTCACTGAACTATCAACTGTCAAGTTCCCAATCCAAATCGAAGTTAGCAGCATAAAACGCGGGTAAATAGTGATGAATTCTTATACTCACGTCAATAAAGTACAATTCGGACCGCTATGTCATAGTTGTCAATGACTGTGAAGGGCTAATGAAGGTCATTGCTTATTCTGTATTAATTAAATTAATTACATCATTTTAAAATAAAAACAATTCAAACAGCATTAATCTCGAAATGGTTTTCGATTTACAATACATTGCAAAAACAATACACTCTTTTTCTTCGGGCAGTCGTGTAAAAGCAGACAACCCCAATTGGAACGAAAGGGATAATGTCTCTTTCTCTGTTTGTTTTCTCGTTTACACTACTTCGCGATGCCAATGCTGTGAAAATGAAAATAGTACAAGTCTGAGAATAAAGAATGGTAAGAGATGAGGGCGCCATTTTATTCCTACTTATCTTTTATTTACGTAAAGTACTCGAGTGTGACAACAATTTGTGACGTCCGACACAGATCACCCCTCTGTTATAAGTTTGACATGTTACAGGTAATTACGTGTGTCAGTGTGTGGCACATTTTATCATGATACTCGGGAAAATATTTAAATACCTCGAAAATACCTCGTAAATATTTTGACGTCGAAGTATTTAAATGTTTTACATGATTAAGTCCCGAATATCATGAAAACGTGTGGCACATTTATTTCAAGGTTCAATATTTTAATAACGGTTAAACCGATTTCATGTGACGGACATTCTCAATTGAACTAGCTTTCGATAAAAAAAAGTTGCGTCAAATTCGGTCTCCCCGCTAAGGAACCCTTTTTCTTGCATCGGGGGTTAAAAAAACGGCCAAGTGCGAGTCGGACTCGCGCACTGAGGATTCCGTATAAAGTTTTTCCCGCTTTTCCCCAGTGTTTTAAGTTGTCCACTATTGGCAGAGCCCCGCTCCTAAGTAAAATGTACACAGTGTGGAGTAATTTTATATTATAGTAATTTTATATTGGTCTATGACATAATACAGACAGACGTAATATTTTAAGATTTTGATATTTTACTGAGAAATTTCAAGTTTATAGGACAATTAGAAGTATCCTTTTAGATTTTCACAGTATGGCAATTTGTATGGAAACAACTTTCTAATGACTGTTTCTTTTGATGGCGTTGACTTAGAAGTTTGATTTTTTCACAGTTTTAAGGGACTGCTCCACTGCATACTACCTCCACGCGTTCCAGTGAAAAAGGGTCTTGACAGACACAGACGGACGGACAACAAAGTGATCAGTTTTTCCTTTTGAGATTCGGAACCCTAAAAATATATCGAATATTTGTTATGCCTACACAAATACACTACCCAATTCCCATTTGCATCCGCGTGTATGAACACAAATAACATTTTATGCTTATCGGGTACTAAAATGGGGACAAAACTACAGGCCCACAGAGCTCATAAAATACATCGTAAACTGTATGGTTACATCCTAAGAGACTGCCAAATTGTGCCGAGAATCCTCTGAAACTTTAATATCTGGAGCCCGTAAAGGTTCTGGTTAAAAATTCAAATTACGTAGCATAAGGTACCAACTTGCTTGTAAAAAGTTACATGATTAAGTTTAGTAACTTAGTATTTTGGTCGCAACAACTACAACTATACTTCGTTTTTTTAGCATTAAAAAGAAGGTTACAATCTTGACATGTCAAACAGAAAACTCTGCCAGCATCTTTCGTACCATGCCCAAGAGAACTTCTTTTTAAACGTGCATATTTCGTAGTATATAAATAATAGGTAATCATTCTGATCACATACAGAAACGCACGCATCTAGACCAAAATAGAATTATACATTTTTCTATCAAACGATAATTATGTATTGTATTGCAAAGCTTCTCAAAGGAACAGAATTAACTATGAGCTCAATAAAGTTCGCACGCGTCAAATAAAGAAATAAAATAATAAATAGACAACTTAACACTATCACACCAGCAAGATAAGTACAGTAAACAACTAAAGTAGATAAGCAACCGACGCGTTCACAATGATCTAAACACGGCTCTATTGCTATAGACATAAGAGCTTGTGCAGATCGTTGTGACCGCTTCGGTTGCTTAGCTACTTCTGCTGCTGACTGAGTAAACATTTGGGGACCCTGATTATTGTAACAGTTGCATAAACTAGATATTTTTATCGATTCGGTTTTTCGAAAAATATACCGAAATGAGCTCGCGAGGTCTACAGCTCACACAGCCACTAGTTGTATGTTAAGGTTTGATATGGCGCCACTGTGGCTTTGTTTACTCTTCCTAGATGCTTTGCAGTGAAACTATACGAAGGGGGCTGTAAGAAGTCTGAGGATCGAGCACGACTTTTCGAAAGCTGCGTAACGTTACGGTTATCGTATCGAGATCGAGAAACCTCATACTAAATTTTAGTTCCAAATACGCTCACGGGCGGAGGGTCGAGTACGACTTTACGAATGCTGCGTAACGTTACGGTTATCGTATCGAGATCGAGAAACCTCATACTAAATTTTAGTTCCAACTACGCTCACGGGCGGGCGCTGTACCAAACGTCATACAAACTCGACAACGTTTACTATTTGATTTTACGTTACGCAGCAATCGTAAAGTCGTGCTCGACCCTCTGTAAGTGAGCCATGCGTCACCGGCAAGCGTTTAGGGGAGGCGTTTGACCCATTCGTAAACAAGGATAATAGGGAGAACACTATTCCCGTAAAGCCGATTGCATTCTGTCTTTAGTGTGAATTTGGAAAACGAAATAATTCTACTTAAGTAATATCTGCCTGCATCGTATCAGAGGGTCGAGCACGACTTTACAAATGCTGCGTAACGTAAAGTCGAATAGTAAACGTTGTCGAGTTTGTATGACGTTTGGAACAGCTCCCGCCCGCCCGTGAGAGTATTTGGAACTAAAATTTAGTATGAGGTTTCTCGATCTCGATACGGTAACCGTAACGTTACGCAGCATTCGTAAAGTCGTGCTCGACCCTCTGATACGATGCAGGCAGATATTACTTAAGTAGAATTATTTCGTTTTCGAAAAGATCAGACGGTCGGAAAATATATGAACGGATGCGGCGGTTGCTTCCGTACGCGCGGCTCATATCGCTGGCAGTAATTTTATTGCCACAAAATCGGCAACAAAGACCGAGTACCGAAGGGTCCATCTATACGCTATAGGTACATACAGAATGATCAATCCAAATGGGTCAGTAGGGAGAAGTTAGAGCCTATAAGAGATAGGTAATGTTTTTAGTAACTATGGCGTCGATTTTAGATTGAATAAAAATGCCATTCAAATCGTAGTGAAATAAACGGATCACTCATGTACCTATTTACCGAGACTCAATCATAGTGATCTGTTCATTTCACTATGATTGAATCTCACGGCAGCTTCATGTTGAAAAATCTCTGTAAGCAATGTTAAAAATTTTGCTAGTTAATTTGTTGTTATTGGTAATGAACAAAAAAAACCTTAGAAAAAAAACGTAAAATCTCAAAAATAATGATAAATAAATCAAAGCTTCATTCTAAGAATATTCCGCTCGCACCGCACCGACTTCATATTTCAGCTGCTTAGTGCTAGGCCATAAAACTTTAGGCTTTAGTTTCTGTTGTCCGAAATAAGCGCGTTTTATTTTATTTTAATTATTTATCATTATTTTAGAGGATTATTTAACGTTTTTTTTTGTAAGGTTTTTTTTTGAAGGCGGTTTTACTTTTTTGTTAAAAGATTTTTATTTCACAATTTTATGTTTTCAGAATTTTCCTCCAACTCCTAACCGCTAAGGAGTTGTACCTTCCATCATCAGCTCATCATCATGAGATGATGACTACCAGACGCAAATACTTGAATAACCTTAGAAAACATATGAAACACATAGTACGTGCCTGTAAAATTTGAGGGTTGCCCTCGATTTCCCTAGGATCCCATCACCAGATCATGATTTGGTGAAAGTGGGACCACCTCAGGAGTATACCCTTTCGAATAATGATTTAACATTTTCAGAATTATCCTCCAACTCCTAACCGCTAAGGAGTTGTACCTTCCATCATCAGCTCATCATCATGAGATGATGACTACCAGACGCAAATACTTGAATAACCTTAGAAAACATATGAAACACATAGTACGTGCCTGTAAAATTTGAGGGTTTCCCTCGATTTCCCTAGGATCCCATCATCAGATCATGACTTGGTGACAATGGGACCACCTCACTTTCGAATAAAAAAAAATTTTGAAAATCGGTCTACAATTGACGGAGTAATCGATCAACATACATAAAAAAAAACATACAGTGGAACATAGAACCTCCTCCTTTTTTGAAGTCGGTTAAAAATCAATGCCATTTATATGAAATCTGAAATGGACGCCATGGTTGTTATGAACAGATTTCCCTATCTCTCATAGTTTCTAACTAAAACTTAAAAAATGGCCCCGAATATAAGTATATACAAATAAGTAATAAAATCCCAGAATGCATTAGACAAGAATCACGATATAATGTTTTTAAAAATAATCTTAAGACATTTTTGATCGACAAATGTTATTATTCTGTTGACGACTTCTTAAATGATGAAATTGTAAAGTAATATTAATATTAATTGGGTAAATATTCTTAGAAATACTTACATTTAACAAATAGGTACTTAATTAATAATTAGAAATTCACAAATTTATTTTGACATTTTATGTTATTATCATATTATACTATTTAAGACATCACATTTTGATAGCTCCATAACAGAATAATAACAGAATTTTTAACAATATTAATGCATGCGATAATTTAATATAATTTCATATTTATTATTTATAATTTCAACCTTGAGAAATGTTAAATTAACTTTTAATTATTATTATTATTATTATTGTGTGCCCTTACAGGGCGTCATGGACTGACTAATACCGATGTAACATCTTTATATAAATGCACATGACTTAATCAATTAATAAATGAATAAATGAATAAACTTCTCCCTACTGACCCATTCGGATCAATCAACCTGTAATATGTCTATGCCACTGAACGAATGCGAAAACGTTAACGAGAAGTATCCAGGGAAACATAAATAATAGAAACGATAGGAGCCGGTATTGTCTCCCGTGCGTTTAGGTAAATTAATAGGTACAATTGTTCACCATATCTCAGCAATAGCATTACTTGCAAGGTCCTATTTGTCGGTTTTTGCTGAGACCTTGTGAGATTTTTCTTATACATAAAACGTTGAACTAAAGTAAGTATGATAGCAGCATTGTGTAATGATTTGTATGTTATGCTTAGCGAAAACTTTAGATCCCTTTTTAACGTTTCGTACCATAAAAGGAGAAAACGGAATCCATATAAGTTAACTTCGTTGTCCGTCTCTCCGTCTGTAGCGTTTACGTAGCGAGCTAAAATTAATACCAATTTTTTAAGCTTGCAATCCCTTCAAGCTGTGAAAAAATCAATCTGCTAAGTCAACGTAATCAAAAGATACAGTCATTAAGAAAGGTATCCGTACAAATTGCCTTGGAATCAAAACCTATACTTAGGGTATTTCTAGTTTTTTTTTAAACGACGTGGAAGACAAACGAGCAAGTGGGTAACCTGATGGTAAGTGATCACCACAGCCCATAGACACCCGCAACCCCGGAGGGTTTGCAGATGTGTTGCCAACCTAGAGAGCTAAGATGAAATGCCTCTTGTGCCCATAATTACCCGGGCTGTCTTACTCTCCACACCGGAACACAACAGTGCAATATACAATGACAATGCAAAGAAAAATCCGTTAAGCAGCTGGACTTGAACCAGCAACCTCGGTAATCCGTACCAAGCACTGCTGCTTAGCGGCAGGATTAGCGAGTAAGATGGTGGTAACGATCCGGACGGACCTTGCACAAGGTCCTACCATCCGCAACCTAGAAACCTCCTAGAAACTTGAAATTCAAGGTAAATGCAAGGTTCCTAGGGGGTGCAGACTCTACATACAAAGCTGAACAGAAATACTAGTTTCTATTGTAAAACTATTCCTAACATATAATTATGTCATGCTATGATTATACATAACGTGAGGTTCCCAGGGGACGCCGAAATACAAAGCCAAGGCAACAGAAAGACTAGTTTCTTTTATAAAACTATTCGTAACATAGATACGTCATGATTATACGTAGGTATCATTATTTAAACTACGTTTTCGAAAAAATAAAACAGTTGACAGTCTTAAGCCAATAAATCTATCAGTTCCTCTTTCTCATTACGTTTCCCTGTCGCTCTCACCACTTATCTCGTTCCCTCCAATTCCCCCCCTTCCCCCACCCACTGTGCGTGACGGAATCTGTCACGCTCCAGTTCCGGCATCGTACCACTTGTCAATTTCTAAACAAGTATTTCGAATGGTTTATCAGAGTTTAAGATAAAGAGTTGATAGAAGGAATTGTTAAAATAAAACTGGAGTGTCAATGATGATGATGTTATCAATGGGTCTGGAAGAAAGTCGTGAAACGTGAAACGGAATACCTACAAAATATGAAAGTGGTTTTTACTAGTGGTTCCGTGAGCTGTATACCACGGGAGCAAATTTTTTAACATTTTTGCATGATTATCGAACCAGGGGGTCGATTTTTGAATCTTACTTGGTGACTAAATCCTCACCCATGACATTGATGTCACTAACTTACTGCCAAAAGCTGAATTTTTGAATGTCATACCTGTCTACTAACATGCAGCTAGTCATAAACAAAGCATGTCAACATAGTAGATTGAGGTTGGCTGTCACTGCCAGTGATCAAGAAGTCACTCAGTAATCTTCTTTACGAGTTGGGGGGCATTCGTGTATTTATAGGCATGAGAATTTTAGTCACCGGTGAGATTCAAAAATACAAACCTTTTAGAAATCAGTGACTTTGCTGCTCCCAAAACCTCACGAGAATCGGTTGAGAAATGAGAACAGCCGGACATTCGGACAGTTTCAATTATAACCTTCAATTATAAGAAAACTTTGAACTACTTATTTAAGTTATTCACATAATGATTCATATAGCGACAGGTGGTATAAAAAAAGTCTGTCATCAAATCTGTCTACATCAAACCATAATTATGTGATAAATCATTAAATCAATTGCCAATACAATACTGAGCGCATTTCGACAATCAATTATCTATAATGAGTAAACAAGTTAAACGGAGATTGTTAAGTTGACAATATGATTATAGTTAGGTACAACTCAAATATTTTTGGTTGGAAATGGGATGAATTCATTAGACATCTTAATTGCAGTAATAATAATAATTGAGGCATAATTGTTTTAACGAGTATTTTCGGAGACAATCTAAAATTGATTTTATTTTGACATCAGTCATTCATCAACGTACTGGCCCTTATTTCGCCATCTTTACAATTGTCAGTTTAATATGACAATTCGAACTACATTTCTTTGACAATATGAAGCGCGCTAAAACAAAAGCTCTTCAAGTCAGCAGTCGCCACCGAATTGTCATTGAAAATTGATAATTATAAAGTTGGTGAAAGGGGTCAGAGGACTGTCGATGGTCATAAATCCGCTAGGATGGCTAGTGTCGAGTGCGGTCTATCTGTCATTCTCCACCAATGAGGGACAAGCTGTCAATGAGTACCTATTAAGATCTTTACTTTTCGTTTATTAATTCCAAATTCAACTTTGACACTTCGCTCGAACTGCCAAAAGTGCATGTCATGAATGTGTCTTGCGAAAGTCTCGCGCGCATGATTAATGTATAAATTAGCATTGCGATACTAAATGCAGCAAGATGGCGGTTCCCTCAGCCTTGCCGTCTGGCTCGTAGCTTGTAATACTGGTTATATTATCGATAATGACATGTGTTTGCTAAAATATATGACACATAATTAGATGGGTGTTGAAATTGCTGTTTAATTTAATTTTAATATTAGCCTTAATTTTATAGGTAGTTACATTTGAGGTAACAAATGGTGTCAGATAATCAACCGTTGATATGTCAGCAAGAGATTATTATGACACCCTGTAGTATCAGTAACCGTTTACGATTTATGTACAAAATAAACACTGCTTTTCCTTCTGATCTGGGGGCACGGCAGTGGCCCCGCCAAGTCTTGCAAAACAAAGAGGCATGGCCGTACCATCCTTTTCTCGGTGCCATTCAGGTCATACAGGTAATCTTGTGCTGGCTAAATCTAGGCTAGGCTAGACCCTGATTACATTTACTAAACTAAACCAGACGAAGAAGTTCAAGAAGTGCATTTTTAAAAGGAAAGCGAATAAGTAGGTAACCATCCATATCTTTCATTGTCCAAGAACCTCTCGAACGAAAATCTGGTTCACAAAAAACAATGGTGGATCCTTTACAATAATACGGTGTCAGTTGGTCAGTCGTGAGCCACGAAACTGTTAAAGATTGCCTTAAGAAATAGTATTGAAGTTTTTGTGCGATTCCATCGGCTCGTGTCTCTGCGTTTGGCTTGACCCAGTTGGCAGGGATTTTGTATGATTCATTTTTATGAAAGTTAGGAAATCGACTAAGTGATTGTGATATATACAACACCAACCATAATCATTGCCCTCCTCACACAAAAATCAATATAATAATATATAAAGCTGCTCCGTTACTGGGTGACTGACTGACAACGCACAGCCGAAACTCTTTGCCGTAGAAGACTGAAATTTTGCATAGAGGTTGCCTTTACGATGTAGACAAGCACTAAGGAAGGATTTGTTGAAATTTATACGGTATAGAGAATGAACGGAGTTTTCGCGCATACGAAGTCGCGGGCAAAAGCTAATAAATTATAAGATAAGTTAGATAAGGTGTGCGGGGAGATTTCCGCGCCATCACGCCCTGAACGACATCATCCGCAGGCCGTTGGTGTCGGCTAACGTCCCGTGCGTATCGGAGCCTCCAGGTCTTAGCCGGTCAGACGGCAAAAGGCCTGATGGTTTGACATTGGTACCTTGGCAGAGGGGAAAGTGCCTGCTTTGGGACGCCACGTGCGTCAGTACTTTTGCATCTTCGCACCTCAGTCGCACCACGAGGATGGCGGGGGCGGCTGCTGAAATGGCAGCCAAAAAAAAGCACGAGAAGTACTCGGCACTCACAAACTACTTGTTTGTCCCGCTTGCGGTGGAGACGACTGGTTGTTGAGGCTCTGAGGCTAAACGTTTTTTTAATGAAGTAGGGCGCCGTCTTCGTGAGAGGGGTCTTGACCCTCGCTCCGGGTCGTTTCTGGTGCAAAGATTGTCCATCGCAGTTCAAAGGGGTTACGCGGCGAGCGTGCTGGGCACCTCTGCGCCTGGAATGACGCGGGGCGGGTTATTTGACTAATTTTGACTTTCTTGTTGTTGTGTGACATTATTTATTTTATGAACTAAAAAACAATTACTTTGCTCACCCGCGACCACTAATGACAAATAGTTATATCTGTGTTTACGTTCTAGACTTTGTAATAACAAAGAAAAGGTGGATAAAGGGAACAGGTCGGGCGTATATAAACTCACTTGTGGCGACTGTAGTCAAGTATACATTGGACAAACCGGTCGAAGCTTTGATACTAGATTTAAAGAGCATGTCTCGTCATATAGGCATGATCATCCAGAGAAATCAAACTTTGCCAAGCATTTATTAGAAACGAATCATTCGTTGTTAGACTCAGATACGTACGAAATTTTACATTATTGTGATAAGGGTTTGCGGCTATCGGTTTTAGAACAATTGGAAATTATTAGGTACAACAACATGGGGTCTATTATTAATGAACAAGTTAATTTGGTTTCTTCGCCTTTGTTACGACTTGGTTCTAATTTTAATAATGTGTCATAGTAATAATGAGAACATGACTTCTCTTTTTACCGTACTCGGTTAAAAATAACGGGGTACCTGGCGTAGATTAAAAATAAAAATAAAAAGGGTAGTTTGGAATTCATTTCTTAAAAAAGGGTAGTTTAGGACTTACATAAAAGGGTAGTTTGGAATTTATAAAATATTAGTGGGTACGTTGGTTTTGTCATTAACTAAGTTGAGTACATGGTTTACACATGTCAGTAGTGGAAGTGGTGGCATGTTGAGCGGTTGTTGTTGTGCTTCGTAAATGGCCTCGTGGAGAGTGCCGAAACGCGTCAGCGTTTAGTATAGTGGTGGTGGTGATAGTTGGGTCTGTGTGGCATGTGTTGATTCGTGTAGCAGTGGAGGTGGAGGTGTTGCATGGAAACATACATTTGCCGCACAGATATAACTATTTGTCATTAGTGGTCGCGGGTGAGCAAAGTAATTGTTTTTTAGTTCATAAATATGGACCTCCGCAAAGTAACGCCTGATTCAATAAATTATTTATTTTAGTTAGATAAGCAAGGATAGATAATAATTATAGTAAAAAAAGTGACGCATTCAAGAAAGACCAAATTAATATGAATCCGTAGTCCTTCATTTGGCAGCGCTTAACTCGGCGGCGGCGGATTTAACTCCGAACAGATGCTATGATTAATTAAACCGAATCGAAGAATAGATGCTATGTTTATGTAATAGAATTTTAACATTATTTGATGAGACACATAATAATTATGTGTAAATGAGGTATCTAAATGTCGTAGAGACCGCGACACTGTAGTAATGATTGACACCTTTAATATTAATTCATAGTAATAAAGGTGCCCTTACGGTCACCTTTATTCAATTTATTGTTGCAATTCAGATGATTTCACATTTTGGACCCTAAGTGAAAACATATTAAAAGTGTACATTTAAAACAAAGGGATTCAACATTAGTATGTACAGACTGGTCATTGCGAATTTTCTCATATAAAATATTTGTTCTCCAGTGTCAGTATCACCACCTACCTTCGAATAACAAAAATACACCGTACTGAATGACTTAGTATCGAAGCGGTACAAAGTCGTGGATTATGATTCGTAGTGGGTGAGCAGCTTGATTAAGCTACTCATAGATGGCGCTGAGGAGAGATCTTCCAAATAAAATATGACACAAGGCATTGAAAAATTCGTTAGGTACACCAACGTTAAGTATAGCTTAATTGGTGGAGCGTGGTACGGATTACCGAGGTTGCTGGTTCAAGTCCAGCTGCTTAACGAATTTTTCTTTGCATTGTCATTGTATGTTGATTATGATTCTGTTGCCAATAACCGCTCTATAATAGATAATACTATGTTGAATCCCTTTGATTTAATAAAATCTAGTCATCTCGCAGGTACCTAGATAATTTGAACTATTAATGTGTTAACTGGCGGGAAATAATTCAATAACACTGCAAAATACGAAGGCTGTTTCCGTTCATGATGCTTCCGTTAAATAGAATTCTTTAACCAATTGCTAAGAACAAGAAAAACGGAAATAAGTAACGTAGATATCTTGGAAAATCTACGGCATTTACATTTCATGGTGTATATTGACCCAATTCTGAGAAACTTAGCTAAAACAGCTTTCTATTAAAAAAAAAAGCTTCCAAATTGGTTCATTCGTTTGGGATATATGATGCCACAAACATACATACAGATACAGAGAGACACATTTCATTCATTTATTCATTGTAAAACCATGTACATTAAAATAAAGATGTCACATTGGTGTAAGTCAGTCCAGTGTGACTACGGGCACAAGAGGCATTTCATCTTAGCTCTCTAGGTTGGCAACGCATCTGCAAACCCCCCGTGGTTGCGGGTGTCTCTGGCCAGTGGTGATCACTTGCCATCAGGTGACACACTTGCTCGTTTGCCTTCCTCGTTGATAAAAAAAAATGACGCCCTGTAAGGGCACACATTAATAAATAATAACTAATTCTATGATAACCATGATGTCAAAATATTGTATGAAATTACAGGTACATAAAATTATAGTCATGCGTTTGTAAATATAATTTAAACTTAATTATAACCTTGTTTGCGTCAAGGGTTGAAACCGTTTCCTTTACACCGGTAGAAATAGTTCATCCATTAGAGTTGCCTGATAAATTACTAATGTCGTGGCTAATTTCAAAATTATCTACCTCAGCAGCGCCGCAGTAGTTCTGCAGTGCCCTGTGGCCAGACATGTCGACGCGGCTGGCACGACATCGATAAAAATATTTTGTACGAGTATCGATAAAATGCAGTTTTTTAACCCCCGACGAAACAGAGGGGTGTTATAAGTTTGACATGTGTGTCTGTGTATCTGAGCTATAGCTTCCAAACGGTTGGACCGTCTGTCTGTGACATCATAGCTCCCAAACCAGACAGATTTCGATGCGGTTTTTTTCAATCGAAAGCTAGTTTAATCGAGATGGTTCGTTGCTAAGTTTCATTAAAATCGGTTCACTTGTTTTTGAAATATCGAACTTTAAAATGACAATGTCGGGGGTTTTTCAACTTTTCTAAGTTATGGGTTATGTTTCGTAAATTTACATCTGTTTCAACAACGCGACAACTGACAAATCAATGACACTACGATGTAAGTTCCTCCATGCTTATTGTCTAACTCGCTCGCAATCAGCATCGTGCTCGTTTTGTATGTGCTGACAATTGATATCGGAAACAGTTAGCTGTCACAGTCGTACAAAAACTGACATTTCATTTCATACCGACAGCTCGTCTCCCGGTCCGTAGACGCCATCCGATAACCTTCTGACTCCATCGGCCATCAGTCCTGCGAGCAATGTACCTCGCCTATCCCACTTAAGTTTCGCAATTCTTCTGGCTATGTCGGTACTCGGTAACCTCAGTTTAGGTATCGTCTATGTTTATGAACAAAATAAATGTTGTGGATGTGAGAAGTACCTATTTTGTCACAAGGTTATTCATTAACACAATATTGATTCCAAGTTAGTGTAATGCCATCAATAAAACCTTCGCATTAATTGCCCGTTTAAACACGTTTCACTAATAACATTTGGGCAATTAAAAAATATTGAGCTACCAAATTAATTCACAGCGTCCGCGGATTTTGTCTATTGAATACTTACGCACTATTACGAAAAAAACGTGAGAAATAACCTAATGTCATTCTTATGTCATTAGCCTTGGCTCTAATGTACCAATGTCTTTAATTTGCTTAACCAGCTTAGGTCAAGATATTCAAACAGCTATAAAAGTCTTCGCTGGTTTATGGGCCGTTATAGAGTTATAAAACTTTATTTTTATTGTAATTAGTTGTTTTTTGGTCAGTCGCGAAAACTGGATTAGGAAATGCTTTGTGGCAATGCGTAACAGATATTACATCTGCAGTCCGACGTTGCGTTTTTTTCCTTTTTTTATGGTAATTAACTAAGATTTTATTCCTATCATTGTACACAATACTTGAAATATTTCAGCCATACTGAAAAAATGACCAGTGACATTTAATCAACGAGTCCCGTGACGCCACTTGAAGGATCTCGGATACATCTGAAACAGTCAGTCTGTTGCCAGTGTCAGATATCTAATATATCTGACACTGGCAACAGAGTAATCCTGTGTAATCCTGTGTCTTATATTTCTAATATATCTAGTCTCACGTTAGTTAGCTTTCTATTCAAAATCTTGACAGTCACTTACAGCCTTATTCATAAAAAGTTAGAGCCTCCTTGAAGTCTCCTTGAAGGACCGATGCTAAAAATCATGATTCATAAACGTCTGTTAACGCTAATCAGTCTTTCAAGCCTCTGCTAAAGTTAGTGGGCCCCAGACCCTCCTTTATCTCTCTGCTAAGTCACAAGATGGCGGCCACAAATATGAACAGCTGATTTTGACAATAGCAAAACCATACCCAAGAGAAGATTTCTATCAAAAGAATTCTGTCTCATGTGGGTTTTATTTTATAAATTCTTTTAATTGGGTGTTTAGAAGATACATGTATAATAATAAATCTATACCAAATAAAACTAGGATGATTATCATATTAGTTACGGCTTTTTGCATTTGCGGCATTTTTGTAATGGATCGGAAATAGCGGGAAAACAAATTATCTCGTTAGACAAAAAGTTGATCTTTACTTGTGATTGTATCGATATCTTTACTTTCGTGATAATGCAATATACGGGCTGTGGAAGTTGTGAAAAATGGTGCTTAAATCCTATAGAGGATCTGCCCGTTAAAGAATTTCGGCGGCGGAATCGGTTTAACAAAGGGAGGATTCAACTTATTGTGGAATCGGCGAGGGCGGACCTCACCAAGGACCGGAGAGGCGCCAGCTTGACACCAGAGCTGCAGGTTCTTACTATGATAAGATGTTGGCGGCGCAACGAGGTAAGCATATCTATACATTATTTACTACCTGCCATAAAATATTGTCTGCAGAGCTTTATGGGCTCTCGCAGCCGACGGTGAGCAGGGTGTGTGCAGCAGTGTGGCGCGAGCACTGGCGAATCACTCCGCTCACTGTATAAAAATGCCTTCTAACGCGGCCGAGAACAGCAAAAGTGTAGACATCACTTTTACTTTTAATTTCACTAACTAGCTTGCCCCCGTGAAATATTTAAATTGGGCTAGTTCCCTATCCCGTGGGAATATCGAAAAATCCCTTCTAAGTGCACCTCTAGGATACTCAAGGTACCTATATGTTTGCCAAATTTCAAGTGTCTAGGTCCGGTGGTTTAGGCTGTGCATTGCCTGTCAATCAGTCAGTCACAGTACTGTGTTATAGGTATAAAGAATATGAAGAAACAAGTGCGAGTCAGACTCGCGCACGAAGAGTTCCGTATCATTATCTATAAAAACGGCAAAAAAAAATCATGTCTGTTGTATGGGAGCCTCACTTAAATATTTTTTTTCTGTTTAGTATTTCTTGTTATAGTGGCAACAGAAATACCTACATCATCTGTGAAAATGTCAACTGTCTAACCATCACGGTTAATGAGATACAGCCTAGTGACAGACGGACGGACACTAATAGGGTTCCATTTTACCTTTTGGATGCGGAACCCTACAAAGTCTGTACCTACCTACATACCCGTAACCATATCTTTTTTAATTAGCTAACAGACTGCTAGCAAGCGTTTATGAATCATGCCTCTTAACAAACGTCAAACAAGCCTAATCAGTCTGTTAACTAATAGACCGATCAAGCCTCTATTAGCGTTTTTTTATGAATAAGGCTGTATGACATTTTGTCTATTCAGTATGTATACTTTATTAGTTTTTCTTTGATAGAGCAATTCAAATTAAAAAGTAGCTAGGTGTAAATACTTAAAACGAACTTAAATCCAAATTTGCCCCCTGTGGCATGGTGCCTAAAATTCTATCAGTGATGCTGATTCGCTGGGAGAAATAACTGCCAGCCTTTGGTCGCCAGTAGCGTTGACCAGTCGCTTTTTCACATCACAAAATTAAGCGTGTGCATAGCCCCATGGACGGGGTCACTATTCCTACACCAGCAGTAGGTATAGAAAACGATTTCATTTTACCAAATTATCGATAACAGCTACAAATATGAGCACCTACATTACTCTCCTTGACAATTTCGGGTCGCTGCAGCGTCCGACAAAAAAGTCGCATTCATTGGAAATTTATCTTCCCTGGCATTCTACCTAATGCTGTTTTTGCCTTGCATTAAGAGACGCTCTTCGCTAATGCAATCTGAATGAGCACACTGCATATTTATCACTGGGGAAATGCATTTTACAACGTTGCTGTTATTGGCATAATGCAGATTACAAAGTATTTTTAACTAGGGCAAGGATGCGGCGAAATTAAGCTTTTAGTTACTTGTAGTGGCGTTGTTATTACATATTTTGTTAACATACTTTAAAAAAGAAGGAGGTTCTACGTTCCACTGTATGCATGATTTTTTTTAAAGTCAGTGCATTAAAAGATTTTGAAACGGACGAAAGTGTGGACTGTATATTGAATGAATGAAAGATGAAAACTAGTTGAAAAGTGGTTTAATAAGCAAATATAAAGACAAAAGGAATAACACAAACCAACCACTAGCACTACTGACAAGACATGACCAAAAATATTAAAACAAAAGTAAAAAAGAACATAAAAAGCGTCATATGATAAAAACTAACAAGGAGTTTGCGACAGATTTCGTACTTAAATTGTGAAAAAAAGTTACTCTATCTTTACAAATCACATACAACTGACTTAACTGATTTTGTTTAAGAAAGAACTGACAAAAAATATCACTGTAACCATTTTTTTCTGTAATAAATAACCTGAAAAAAAACTTAGGCATAAAAATATCAATTATCCCTTCATCAGTTGCAAAATTGTGAAATAAAAAAAAGAACATTAAAACAGTTACTCTATCTTTACAAATCGCATAAAACTAACTTAATTTTGTTTAAGAACTGACAAGAAAATATTACTTTAACAACTTTTTTCGATACAATAACCTGAAATAAATCTTAGCACTAATATCATTACTTATCCCTTTATCAGTTGCATATCCGTGAAAAAAAACTGGGTCGTACAAAGCACTCTTGTACAGTCAGAAGCAAAAGTAGCTAAGCAACCGACGCGATCACAATGATAAGCTCAAGCTCTTATGTCTATAACAATAGAGCCGTGCTTAGATCATTGTGGACGCGTCGGTTGCTTAGCTACATTTGCTGCTGACTGTACACAAGGAAGGCCAGAGCACGACTAATTGTCTTTATTATGTGGGCTAATAAAACACCTGAACCGAAGGAATTTGTGCGAAAATAAGAAATCTGCAAGCCACACCGGAACGTCGGAAACATACTTATTAGGCTGGAACGTGAAACTGTTTGCATGAGGAGCCTGCCCCCCTACTACGAAATTCGAAAATCGAGTTCGTATCGTATCGTCCCGCTCACTCTCGTGTTAAATAATATTAGCTTGAGAGGGACGGCACGATACGAAGTTCGAATTTTGCATATCGTAGTCGGGGGGCTGTCGATTTGCTTGTCATTTGCAAAGAGAGTATTATTTACTCAACTGCCGCCAGAAAGGAGGGTTACGTTTTTATGTGTGTTTTAGCATGCTCTACAGCTTAAACGGCGTGATGGATTCAGCATGAGGCGTCTTTAAATAGTATGATATAGAAGTCATGACCTAACCGACTTAGAAAAGCTTAATCCCCGACATTTTCGTTTTAAATATTAATTATCATAAAAATGGATGAACCGATTTTTTTTGACTTAATTATGAACCATCGCTAGAAAACCTGCTTTCAATAAAAAAAATCGCATCCAAATATATTATTATGTCGTTTGTTAATTAGTTTTCAATTCGGTATTTGCAGACAAGTGTTTTTACACGACTGTCCAAAGGAAAAGAGTATATTTAATTGTGTTCAGGGTTCATGTAATTATGTGAGTTTCTTTATTCCACTGAAACTCGCGAATGGCTCAACCGATTTTGATGATTATTATAAATTATAGTCGTTCTGCTAATGTGCTTTACTATCAGTTTTTTACTAATACTAAAACAGTTCTTTATTTCCTTACAGGAAAAATAACAATCGATTTTTTAAAACATGTTTTATTGCGTATTCCGTGTTTCTAGGCACGCACTTTTTACACGACTGCCCAAAGAAAAAGAGTATTGTTAACTTTAGCAACACAATTTGCTCTGTACCTACTGTTTTACGATGTCATTAATTTAGCAATCATTTCATTGAGTTTATAACGTCAAAAGTTTTAACATTGACTTACCAACACCATGGACTTCGGGTTAGCGCTTAAAAACGTCCGAACCAAAAGACCACTAATTTGCAAAAAAATACCACTAATCGAACGTCAGTCAGTCTTAGTTCGGTCGAACGAAACGGTTCGGCTGTCATTGAAAAATGCCTTGTTGTATACTAACTGTGACACATTTTTCGTAAATTCTGTACTATCCAAAGTCTATGGTTTTAGTAAGTTAATGTTTTTTTAACCCATTTTTGCGATCTTCGTCTTAGTCGCAATAAAATCTAAGAGATTAAATACCGCTTTTTAAAATGACAGATTTGGATTATTTTGTAGAGAGAAAGCATTTACTTCATTATTCCATTAAAGCCACTTGACTTAAGGCTGTCGCGAAACCCTTTTCTCGTAAGTCGGTAAACAAAGTCAGCGTGACAGCTTTTTTTCTTAAGCGACGCTTGGGTAATTAAAACAAAAATTGTCTTGAGATACTTTTTCTCGACTATCTTACGTGTGTTTTAGTAAAATCATCACTTATTGTATTCTAATTTTTAGAAGTGTCTTGTTAAAATGTAAACATGAATATACCTACCATGTAAGTAAACACGAACTAGATTATTATTTTAGACTTTTTAACGCATAACGAAAGAGAGGGGTGTTATAAGTTTGACCTGTGTATCTGTGTATCTGTCTGTGGCATCATAGCTCCCAAACGGATAGACCTATTCCAATGTGGGTTTCTTTAATCGAAAGCTAGTTTAATCGAAATGGTTCTTAGCTAAGTTTCTTTAAAATCTTTTCACCCATTTTTGAAATATTGAACTTTGAAATGACGATGTCAGGGGATTTTCGACTTTTCTAATAACGTAGGTGCTTTTGTTAGTCTATCATTAATTCACTAGTTGTTGCCTGCGACTTCGTGTGAATGGGAATTATAAAAAAATCCGGTGTTAAAGATATAATTATAAATTAAGTCCAGCCTTTAACGGAAAGCGCTGATGTTCCACTCAGAGTGCTCTCGTAATCTCGGATGTTGAAAACACAGAGCTTAAGGTATTCGTTTGACAAACAAATACAGTTTCGTTAAAAGAGGGCTTCCTTTGAGGCTAACCAGAGACAGACTGACCTTATTATACAATTACAACGCAGAGTAGAGACGACAGAGGCCTCCAAGCTAATTCAAATACATTTATCATTATCACTTTCTTATCATTATGACTCAATCATAGTGAAATATACGGATCACTTCTTCATACTTAAGTATGGCAACAAATTTGTATGAGAAATTTTAGTTCCTATTTTCTCAATTTTATTGACGTTTTGGTCGGTGTATGATATTTATTTTTGCTAGTAATTGCTATGTGTTTTACATAACACAGCTATTGTTTTTCCGGTTTTCTGTGTATTTTTGTATCAAGGAATTTCTAACGTTTATTGATACCTATATTTATTCAAATCGAGAGAAATGTAGGCTGACGCATTTGCAAAATAAATGGAACGGGTAATATGAGATGTAGTCCTACAAAAAAATAAAGCAACTCACAAAAACAGAACACGAATTTCGTCTAAAATTTGTCAAATCAAACACACACTACGAATGTCAATTACAAAATGACACCTTATGTAATGTTTAAATGGAGTTACGTAAGGTATTGTTAAGCAATTTGTTATTATGCCCACGACCGGTTTAGAGTGGCCCACCAGGCCGGCCCACGGCTAATTTGGTCATAATTTCGGTCTCGATTTAAAAACTTGGTTCGTTCAAGCTTGAATAGGCGCGGTACAAGTATATAATATAATTTTTGTTGACATAATAAAGTAAAACGGGTAGCAACGGGCGGACAGCGGAAGGTCGAGGACCGCTGAATTGCGTTGAATATGTAGGTACCTGCCACAGATTTGTATATTATTGTATGGACGGGTCCATAAAGCAGACAGAAGGGAGGCGCCTATGGCTTATCTATGCACTGCAATTTTTCTGCCACTTTTTGAGGGGGACAGGGAACACACACGTACAGTACACGTCTACGCTTCTGTCGAAATTTGTTACGTTCCTACAAACGCACACTAAAACAAAACTGTCACACAAATGCCAAAAACACGCACACAATCAACAGACCCTGATCATTTTGATCAGACTAGATGTTAGAGATTTGGCAGAGGGGAAATCGCGCGTTAACATCTCCATTCCTTTCCTGCTTTATGGACGAGTCCTTCGGTACATACCTACTTCGTTTTTGTTGACAACTTTGTGGTATTAATGTTAATGACTTTTCCGTAACGGCTACGGAACCATATCCAGCAGCGTGATTGCGTAACTATTGGGACACTCGTCATCGGATTGAAATGTCAGTGTTTGTACGACTGTGAGAGTTAGCCGTTTCCGATAATAATTGTCAGCCCATACAAAATGAACGCGATTGTAATTCGTTTTTTTTTTTAAGTTTGCAATATAACTTAATGTCAAAACTCTTTTCATTGCCCTGCAGTCTCTAGACCTGAGCTAGTCTACGAACGAGTTTACTGCAAGTTCCTTTTCCTTTCATTTGGCCTCGCTCGAACACTGGACCGGCGCGTGCGCCGCTACCGGCCGCACTGCGCGACCGTAGATCAATATCCCTATACATTACGTGTGCTATATTCGTATATTCGAATATGTTGGTTGAGGTCCAGGATACGATCCCCAATCGGGGCAGATATTTGTACGATTACTGCTAATGTTTACTTTCGCGTCTTGGATACGATAAGTATGCTTGTATCTAAACAAGTATGTTTATCCGTTGTCTAGTACCCAGCATAGTACCTTCAGTTTTTGCCTAGTTTGGGACTAGGTCAATTGGTGTCAAATTGTCCCATGATATTTATTAATTTTGTTACATTAGAGAGATATAGGAAGTCATCATCATCATACAAATTTCAATCGACACAATTTATACAACAACTAGCTTATACCCCGCGGGTTTGCCTCTGTTAGATATTTCAAAATAAGCTAGTTCCCTATCCCGTGGGAATTCCGAAAAATCCCTTCTTAGTGCACCAGCCTCTAGGATACTCAAGGTATACGTTTGCCAAATTTCAAGGCTCTAGGTCTAGTGGTTTAGGCTGTGCGTTGTCTGTCAATTAGTCACGGTACTGTTTTATAGGTATACAAGATACATAAAAAAACCTTAGAAAAAAAAAACGTAAAATAATCCTCTAAAATAATGATAAATAAATAAAATAAAATAAAATGCGTTTATTTCGGACAACAGAAACTAAAGCCTAAAGTTTTATGGCCTAGCACTAAGCAGCAGATATATGAAGTCGGTGCGGTGCGAGCGGAATATTCTTTGAATGAAGCAGGAGGAGAAGTTGTACCTTCCATCATCAGCTCATCAACATAAGATGATGACTACCGGACGCAAATACTTGAATAGCCTTAGAAAATATATGAAACACATGACACATGCCTATAAAATTTGAGGGTTGCCCTCGATTTCCCTGGGATCCCATCATCAGATCATGAACGCAGTGGAACGTAGAACCTCCTCCTTTTTTTGAAGTCGGTTAAAAAAAGTCCATCCAATGATCGAAAGATCGATTCTTCTTTATAAGTCTTTATTCGACCCTATCTCTTATTACAATCGTTAACACAGACGGATGTCCATCCATCCACGTCTCAAATGTCCTTAAAAATGGGCCACTAATGAAATGGTCACGCGATTTATAGTGGCCATTATTAATGGGATGTGGAACTGAACAATCCATCTCCATCCAACGCGGATACGAGTAAATAAGTAATTAATATCCGTAAGGTTTTTCATTCCGACTAAAAATACGAATTTAAGTAAAAAAGCGTTATGAACAGGATTGATAGCGCTTTTAAATTAATAGACAAAACTTTTTTATAGAGGTTCAAACGATACATCAAAATACGATGGTAGTTAAACGAAAATAGTAAAAGTATTCGTGGTGTAAGTATGCGGAAAGCACAAGACGGGTCTGACTGGAGAGCCTTGGGGGAGGCCGCTGGCCAGCAGTGGACGTCTTTCGGCTGACATGATGATCATGAGTAAAGGTAAGTGTTGTCATGACACATGCTGAGAGGCAATCTTTTGGTGTATTTTGATGACACTTTACCTATATGTTTTTTTTCTGTACTGTTTTAAAACTTTTGCACCGAATAAACCTTTTCTTTCTTTCTTTAAAAGTTATTAAATTTAATACGTAAATTTAAAATTTGTAGTACTTTCAAAACAAAGCGAAATAAGAATTGGTTGACACATTGGTTAGGCACAACTTTTCACGTAATCACGGTGTAGAGTCTGAATGCAAAGTTTTTTTTTCGAATATTATCCCAAAAATAAGCGATTATCTTTTAATAACACTTTTAATATCAAAGTAATCAAACAGCGGATACGGGTTTTAATAAATTACCCGGCTGCAGCGGCTCGGTACGAAATTTTGTGCAAATATTTGCTTTAATCGTAGGGACAGCAGGATATAGGATACGAGATAGATGACAGATGGGAAAATGAGTTTTATAATAAGATCGTGGTTTGTGACGTAAATAAAATTCAAGTAAAACTTCAATATTTTAAGAACCATCTCTATTAAACTAACTTTCGATTAAAAAATAAACGCAGCGAAATCCCTCGATCCGTTTGGGAGCTATGATGCCACAGACAGATACACTGATACACGGGTCAAACTTATAACACCCCTCTTATTCGTCGGGGGTAAAAAGGGTGTTTTGGTATTTATCAAGTATTTATGAGGTATTTTAGATTTATAGACTGAATTGAGATTAAGGATTACTTAATTTTCGTTAGGGTAACTGGTATTTTTAAAATGGGCTTTGAAAATGGGCTGGTAGAGAGTTGCAAAACGCATCATCGTAATAGTGTAGTGGTGACGGTGTATTTGGGTTAGACCTTACGATACAAAACGATATATTGCGGGTCGTAGGACGTTGTGCTAGGTCCGTTCCGGTTTGCTACCACCATCTTACTCGCTAATCCTGCCGCTAAAGCATTGCTAGCGCTGTTGTGTTCCAGTGTGGGGAGTAAGACAGCCGGTGTAATTACGGGCACAAGAGGCATTTTATCTTAGCTCTCTAGGTTGGCAAGGCATCTGCAAACCCCCCGGGGTTGCGGGTGTTTATGGGCAGCGGTGATCACTTACCATCAAGTGACCCACTCGCTCGTTTGCCTTCCTTTGTGGTATAAAAAAGCGTCGAAGCGAAGGTTTTAAGGTAGCATGAAGACATACATTTCTCATTCCTGTGCTGCATGTGTAATCGTTGGTTTTAACTCCTAGTTTAATGCCTAAAAAGTTTAATTTTCCTAGCAAGTTTATTTTGCTGACCGTACCGCCCTCATTGTGAGGACACTAGTGATTTTAAAATTAAAATTGCCCGGAGCTTTGTCCTTATTTCGCGAATGGTTAGTTTATACAGCAAGTTACGTTGTGTTTTGTTTTTTTTCTTTTCTCTTAAAAAAAACTTCACAGGATCTAGTAAGTAAATATTTTTTTGCTTAAAGGACCCTCTGCAGTAAAACAGCGTGCCATTTCACATCGTTCTGACTGGACCTAGAGACTTGAAATTTGGCAGACATAACCTTGAGTATTCTAGAGGTGCACTAAGAAGGGATTTTCCGAATTTCGCACGGGATAGGTAACTAGCCCATTTTGTAATATTTCACGGGGGCAAAGCCGCGGGACATAAGCTAGTTATCTATACCTATAAAACCATACCCTGACTGTCAGACAACGCACAACCTAAACTACTGGATCTAGAGACTTCAAATTTGGCACACATATACCTTGAGTATCCTTGAGGTGCACTAAGAAGGGATTTTTCGAAACTCCCACGGGATAGGGAATTACCCTATTTTGTAATATTTCACGGGGGCAAAGCCGCGGGTCGTAACCTAGTTGTTAAATAAGATAGGTTAGTTCTGTTGTATTTTATTCTTTCAAATGTACTGTTTTATTTTTCTGTACACGTGTCGAATGTATGTGAATAAATCTCTCTCTCTCTCATAATGTTTTCTAAACAGTATGAAAAACGCATTTACGTGCAGCAACAATAAAACAGAAAGATCTCTTTATTGAACAGCACTTAACGGACATAACAGAAAAAGTTACAAAAAAATACAAGGCAGCAAATGGGCGGCCTTATAGCTGAAGAGCGATCTCTCTCCCAGGCAACTATTAGGCTATATTTGATGAAGGCCCATCCCCGTAATTAAAAAGTAAGTCTTAAAAAAAATTAAGTCATAAGCACTTCTCACTCTAGATATAATGAAAACGGGATATTGCCCGCGATTACCTTAAGGTTTGATGAGTTCCCGATATTTCGATGCAGTTGCATGCATCATGATCACGGGCAAACATTATTATTATGTATTGATTTAAACATTCGCGATTTTCACACATTATTATTAATTTAAATGTACGTTTTTTACGCGATTAAGTCCCGAGTATCATAATAATGCATTATTATTATGTCTAATGCAATTAACCGCGAATCATTTAAAACTGTTATTTGTCACTCTATACGGCAGCGAATCTGTATTCGATGTTAATCCACTTCCAAATACGTTTATAAAAGCATTTCACTTTTATTAAGGTTCCACTGCATGTATTTTTATTTTTTTTATGTATGTTCATCGATTACTCCGTCAATTGTACACCGATTTTCAAAATTCTTTTTTATTCGAAAGGGTATACTCCTGAGGTAGTCCCATTGTCACCAAGTCATGATCTGATGATGGGATCCTACGGAAATCGAGGGCAACCCTCAAATTTTACAGGCACGTACTATTTGTTTCATATGTTTTCTAAGGTTATTTAAGTATTTGCGTCTGGTAGTCATCATCTCATGATGATGAGCTGATGATGGAAGGTACAACTCCTTAGCGGTTAGGAGTTGGAGGATAATTCTGAAAATGTTAAATAATTATTCGAAAGGGTATACTCCTGAGGTGGTCCCACTGTCACCAAATCATGATCTGATGATGGGATCTCAGGGAAATCGAGGGCAACCCTCAAATTTTATAGGCACGTATCATGTGTTTCATATATTTTTTAAGGCTATTCAAGTATTTGCGTCCGGTAGTCATCATCTCATGTTGATGAGCTGATGATGGAAAGTACAACTCCTTAACGGTTAGGAGTTGGAGGATAATTCTGAAAATGTTAAATCAACGTAAAATTGTGAAATAAAAATCTTTTAACAAAAAAGTAAAACCGCCTTAAAAAAAAAACCTTAGAAAAGAAAAGGTAAAATAATCCTCTAAAATAATGATAAATAAATAAAATTAAATAAAATGCGTTTATTTCGGACGGAGTCGGTGCTTCATTCAAAGAATTCCGCTCGCACCGCACCGACTTCATATTTCTGCTACTTAGTGCTAGGCCAAAAATTTTTAGGCTTTAGTTTCTGTTGTCCAAAATGAACGCATTTTATTTAATTTTATTTATTTATCATTATTTTAGAGGATTATTTTACGTTTTTTTTCTTAGGTTTTTTTTTGAAGGCGGTTTTATTTCATGTATGTCGTTAACTGAATAAATGACTTCATATTTTTAAAACCTGGCAACTTTCTAATTACAAAAGTTCGGCAGGCTTTGAACGGCTCAGCTTTTCAATTGCTGCCAGTTAAAAAAAATCACGAAACCAAAATCGGCATTTCGTTAGTGAAAAAAATAAAAAACCGGCCAAGTGCGAGTTGGACTTGCGCACGAGGGTTCCGTAGAAAGATTTTAATGCTTTTCCTCAGTGTTTTATGATCTCCAGTGTTAGCAGAGCCCTGCTCCTAAGCAAAATGTACGCAGTGTGGGGTCAACTTATATTGGTCGGCGAAATCTACAGACAGACATAAAAATGTAAGATGTTCAGACTCTTATGAGTGGTTGTGCTATAAGAGCTACCTTCATACCAAATTTAAAGTTTCTAGGACAACTGGAAGTACCCTTTAGGTTTTCGGATTTCGGCAATTTGTATGGAAATAGCCTTTTTAATGACTGTATCTTTTGATTGCGTTGGCTAAGAAGGTTGATTGTTTCACAGCTTGAATGGACCGCAGGCCTGAGTATTTGATATTAATTTTAGAATGCCAACTCCACGCGTTTCAGAGAAAAAGGGTCTTGACGGACAGACAGACGGACAACAAAGTGATCCTATAAGTGTTCCGTTTTTTCCTTTTGAGGTACGGAACCCTAAAAACACTCCTCAACTTCGCCGAATAAACGGCCGAATCCTGCGATGGCTAATTAAAAGCAAAGCTTAAAACAGTCCGATATTTTTGAGCTTTTTAAAAGCGAAAACGTTTGAAATTTTGATCCTAGAAATACGGTTGGTCAGCGCGCGTGCGCCCGTAAAACATTTTAGCTTTTAAAAAACATATTTATTGAAATGAAACATGACATAATATTTGCACTCACCCGAAAAAAACGTAAATAATTTTAAGACTCTTACAGCAAATTATGACTAAAATGAATCATTTTAGGGTTTCATTCTGACCTTGAAGAAACGTTTTACAGACTGTATTGTTTTCAAAACTCCACGCCGTGTATATTGTTGCCATAAAACTTGCGCAAAAACTACTAATTCCGCCACTTTCACCTTACCCTTCGCCTTAATGATAAAATTATATAAAACGTTTTTTTTAATAGGTAAGTAATACCTACTCACTGAAACATGAATACCTGCAAAAAACTGTAACCCCCGACATTTTCATTTCAAATTCAGTCATTTCAAAAACGATAGAAAAGCAAGTTTTGTGAAACCATCTCGATTGTAGCTTTCGATTATAAAAGCCGCGACCAAATCCGTTGCCACAGACAGAACACAATATACCTGTACAGACAAGCGTACATTGTTTGCATATATCATATTTAAAAGTAGCGCATAGCTTACATAGCGCAAACGTTTGCATACGTTTGCTGTTTACTTTAATATCGTATCACCATTATAGCATTAAATCAGTTCGTTCACGTTCAGCATTCGATTCGGTCGTTTGCTTTATCATCCCTCTTCAACCCCCCTTTTATCAGTATCAGTGTCATTATCATTTCTATCAATTATCACCCCTTAAATAGTGTAGTTATCGCTACAATACCCTCAGGTCAAACATATAACAGCCCTCTTTTTGTGTCTGTGGTAAAAAATGAACAAATCATCTTTAAAGTCAATTCATAGTCATCGGTGTCGATCAAAATCACCCCCAGAGGCAATCGAATTTCATCAACCCTCGTAAACAAATCCAACCATTGATCACCGCTATCTGTGGGTCGAGCACGACTTTTCGAAACCTGCGTCACGTAAAATCGAATAGTAAACGTTGTCGAGTTTGTATGACGTTTGGGACAGCGCCCACCCGTGAGCGTTTTCGGAAGTAAAATTTATTTACACAGCATAAAATAAGTAGGTACATGACAACAAATAAAAACCTTAATCTAAATAAAAACTATGATTAAAAATATACCTATTGAAAAAAGTGTACTAGTAAATAAAATTAAAATAAATTAAAATAAAATGCCAGCGTCTTCGGAACCATGCCGCGGGGGAGCAGTTTTCTAAATTTATTTTAATTTTATTTACTAAAATTTAGTATGAGGTTTCTCGATCTTGATACGACAACCGTAACGTTACGCAGCATTCGTAAAGTCGTGCTCGACCCGCTGATCCAAGCCGGTTCAAACCGGAAAATACTGGAATATTCCGGATCACGAACGCGGCATTATAAAAATGGCCGCGCGGAAATAGGTACGAGGTGTGATCAAATTATAGATTGGATTTGTCGCGATCTGTTTTTGCTGTTTAGACGGTATTTTCTGGTGATGTTAAATTTGGGGTGTTTCATCACGACTTTTTATTGAGTTGGTTACATATTAGAATCCCTAAAGTCGATTTACCTAACGACCGTATACCGCACTTATACCTAACGTCAAAATACCTACCTAGTTTCTTAATAACTTAGTGATCGTTTCACCTAAAAGTTGGATGATTCACTTTGATTCATACGGGTTATTTTGTTTGGCAGAACTGAACTTCGGTGCGCTAGGTAGTTAGCCTAAGTTTACACTGCCACTTTTGAACTGCAGGTCTAGACATAGGAGAAAAATCTTTCCCACTTGTCAGGCAACAATCAATCTTATGACAATGTCATAAACGTTTTGACAAAGAAAAGCTTTTCTCACTTTAACTATAACCTATCTACGTTTTCATTGTAATATCATTACTAACGAGTTTTTGTTTTGTTGCAGTGGCCACCAAGATTACTTCGGTGGACCCTCACCGTGGTTCTGATACTCGCAGTAATCGCTCCCACCTCAGACTCTACCAGTAAGTAATTTTATCGTCACCTTTTACTATCCCTCTCGGTCTGTGTGGAGGCCTGTGGCCAGCAGTGGACGTAAAGAGACTTTAGATTCCTTTTATACTAAGCATATCGCAAGACGAAGCAATTACTGGCATAAGAGGCATTTCATAAGATTTGTTATAGAAATAGGAAGGGCAGCAAGCAAGTGGTGGTGATCACTTGATCACAGGCTGTCCATAGATACCCGCAACACCAGAGGGACAGCAGACGCGTTACCAAACTAGAGGGCTAATATGAAATGCTCTTGTGCCTGCAATTTCCCCCGCTGTCTTGTTCTCCACGCCGGAATATACCCAGTGTAAGCATTGGTCTTTAGCGGCAGGATTAGCGAATAAGATTTTTTTTGTACGACAAGGAAGGCAAACGAGCTAGTGAGTCACCTGATGGTAAGTGATCACCCAGCCTGTATTGCAGATGCGTATTGCAGATGCGTTGCCAACCTAGAGAGCTAAGATGAAATGCCTCTTGTGCCCGTAATTACACCGGCCGTCTTATTCTCCACAACAGTGTAAGCATTGCTCTTTAGCGGCAGGATTTGCGAATAAGATGGCGTTATAAGTTCCTACGACCCGCAAAAAATAACTAAAACACAACGCATCTATCCTGTAATCCCTCTCATCGGGAATCTATGGGAAGCAGTGATCATTTTCTTTACGATCTAATCAATCTATAATCTATCGATCGACACTATGGGGATTTGGGATTCGGATTTGCGTTTCAAAATAGGTATTCCAATAGAAATCAGGCGTTACTTTGCGGAGATCCATATCTTTTTGCTCATCAACGACCATACGTCGTGTAAGATAGCAACGATTATGCGACAAATTTATATTATCATGCCAAGTGCGAGTCGGATTCAGGTACCGAGGAGTCCGACCCTAACATTTTACTTTTTTTTTACTTGTGTTCTGAGACGTATCGAATTAATCCACCACAACAACAATACCACCACCTTGATTCGCTGACATAAGAGCCACATGACATATTCTTGAGTAAGTTGCATTATAATGCACCCATATTTTTGCACGTGACTGTACCAAATTTCATGATTCTAGGTCTATGGAAAAAGTACCCCCTCTATCAGGTTTCCGTTTTTTTTCCTTTTGACACACGGAACCCATGAAAGCGTTTTATATATTGACGCCCATCCAACTGCCGAGATTTATGGCTGATAATGCCACAATTTATTCGACTGCGACACGGGATACGTCAGTGTGACACATTTTTATTGCTCCCTTGGAAAAAAAATGTTTTTTTATTTATGCGAGATTTCGTGATTTAATTTAGCGTTCAATTATTTCCGCTTACAACTCTAGCTTAACTTTTTTTTTCTAATATAAAGTTAAATTAGTCTGTATTATTTGCATCTAGTTGCACCTGATGGTTGATGACAGGTATCAATATCCAACTTACACATCCAAAACAAATTTTAAGTCGACTTACACAAGTATACAAAATTTCAGCTAAATCGAACATTGGAAAGTGGGTCAAATTTAACTTGCAAGATTCCATCCGAACAAACACACATTGTAAGTAAAAAAAAATGTAGTATCTCAAAATCTCAATAGACCACCACCACCACTCATAATATTTATGTAAGTTGTCTTTTTTATCACTTTAAAAACAGATGTAATACAAGATCTCAGTAGGAGTATCTTTTTGTATTTTTTTCCTCCCAATTTTTATTTTTACGGTTTTCCCGTGAATATCAATTATATTTTTTATAAACTCACTGAAACATGAATACACAGAAAAATGCCAGAAAAATGCCAACCCCGGGAATCGAACCCGGATCCTCGACACTCCGGGTCGTGTGCTTTTCCCCTACACCACGATTGGAAAAAGTGATAAAAACAAGCTAAGATTTGAATACATGGAAAAAATTCGGCCTTTCCTCATGTCCAATCGTGGTGTAGGGGAAAAACACGACCCGGAGTGTCGAGGATCCGGGTTCGATTCCCGGGGTTGGCATTTTTCTGGCTTTTTTCTGTGTATTCATGTTTCAGTGAGTTTATAAAAAATATAATAGATGTAATACAAATCAAATCAAATCAATTCATTTGTCAGAATACGGTTACAAAGGTTCTTATTGTCTAACATTCCATGCGTATTCAACCTGCATGCAGGTGTACAAACATTTAAAGTCCTATTGACATAATGTCTAACTAAGAACGAATAAATTAATGTCAATGGTAATCACAATGTCAAATGAATCCTATCAACTATCCCTATCCCTATCACTATCCTTAATCAAGTCAATTGCATCATGTCAAATATTGCCTTATACTATAATAACAATTTTCTTGAAGCCATTTTGTTAATTTCTTTTTGAACAGAACTTTATTTTAAATGTCTTCAGGCAATCTGTTATACAGGACTATGCACATATTATAACAGTTTTCTTATAAATAGATGAGTGAAATACGAAAATGATATGGATTATTACATCGTTCTAAATTTTCAAATCGCGATAACTCAATAAGTTGATAAGGTGACTGGATGTGGTGGTGTGTTGCGGGTGGTAGGACCTTGTGCAAGGTCCGTCCGGATCGCTACAACCATCTTACTCGCAAATCCTGCCGCTAAGCAGCAGTACTTGCACTGTTGTGTTCCGGTGTGGAGAGTAAGACAGCCGGTGTAATTACGGGCTCAACAGGCATGTCATCTTAGCTCTCTAGGTTTGCAACGCATCTGCAAGCCCTCCGGGGTTGCGCATGTCTATGGGCAGTGGTGATCACTTACCATCAGGTGACCCACTTGCTCGATTGCCTTCCTTGTCGTATAAAAAAAAATGTTATTTTCGTGTGCCCTTCTTGTGACTTCAAGTTGGGAAAAGAAATAGTTTACGAACTTATACTTCTCCGAGGAAGCCCTGCGTTTTCGCAAAGACTCGTAAACCAGAAAAGGTCCCTTGCCGTTACGGCGAACCCATTTCAGCAGGAGGCTCCAATAATAAAGAAACCCATAACCAATTCGACGAAGATATACACAATAGGCCTTAAATTCCATTCACACAGGAGGAAACGATACGCAACGTATACGAGTAACAAAATCTTATAACATAACTAAGAGTTAAAACAATTTTTCCTATTCGCGTTTTCAAAACATCTCGACCTCGCCTACTGCGATTTAGACCTTGCAAGTAGAGCACTTTGGTTGATTTTCGTTTGGGGGAAAGAACCTATCATTTGCTACGCGCCCCTCATGAGTACTTGAATTCTAAATGTGGAGGAAATTTTATTACTCGGAACAGATTGGAAAATAGTGGCCAACAATTGCCCGTGTGCGAATTTGTCGTGCGTTATTGTTTCGGATAATTGTGCTGGCGAAATGGAATTGTGGGGATGGGAAGGATACCGGTTATGTTGTTTTGATGGGATATGAAATATTGTGTTGAACGTAAGCTGAACTGAACGTTCTATTACTGTAAGATAAACGTTCCAATGATCGACAAGTTAATGCCAATAATTGATACCCTGCTTGTCACGTTTAATGCTACGTATTAAGATTCAAGGTGCCAACTTTTGGGACAGCGTCGAACATGAACTGAGATGTAGTTCCACTTACAAGTTCATGTAATTGTAATAATTAGTTCTTTGTTTATAGAACAGAACAAAATTAGTAAAGTCGCTTAGCTCTTAAACGTTTGAGTCGATTTGATTGCGGTTTTTTTATTTGAATGCAGGTTTTCCAGCGGTGGTTCTTAGACGTGTTTCATCAAAATCGGTCGAGCCGTTTTTGAGGTATTACATTTTGTTAGCTGAGTATGTAGAAGTATGCCTTAAGAATCATAATCGCCGTCTCGTTCCACTGCTGACATTGCAATGAGACGACTGAGGCCCGAGTACGAATATTCGAAACCTGCGTAACGTAATCGAGTAGTAAACTTTATCGAGAAATTCGTATGACGTTTGGAACAGCGCCCGCCCGTGAGAACTACAATTTAGTATGAGGTATCTCGATTTCGAAACGATAACTTAACGTTACGCAAGATTCGAAAACTTTGTGCTCAGCCGACTGTATTTTCGAGTAGGTACATTTTGTTAGACTTTTTGATCTTTCTGTTTTTCGACTCTCCTGTCTTTAGCGAACGAGCAGCACTCTGTCTTGGTACACGCAATAATGAAATGTAAGTAAATGAAATATATGGAACATGTTCCACGTATCGATTTCGAATGTATTTGAATTCTTCTCTTAGAATTTACGTATTTTTCTTTTCCGACATGAGTTTTATTTGGCGTAAGTACTAAAAAGAGAGTTCCGCAAAAGATAGAGGAGGCTTTTTTATTAGCAGTGAGACACAAAATACTTACAAGGAAAGGTCACAGTCCGGCTCCGATTGATTTATTTTTATAAATGTTAGAGAGTAGTCTAAAATAACGGAGACGTACTTTGTTTTAGCTGCCCAAACTCAGTACCTACTAAAAAGTGACCAAACCCTCTAACTTCTGTAGAGAGTTTGACCGGTCCATTGTCTTTTCATGTTCTACAACTTAATAATCAAGCCAGTAATTAGCTAGCAATTTGTTTAAACAAAACTCTCTACTGAAATTCTATAATCGTCCCACGATAACTCTGCATAAGATATTAATTGGCAACCCAGAAAAATCACGCTGTGGTAATACTTTTTTCATGACAATCAGACATTTCTATAATTATAAATAATAATGATAGTAGTAATCAAAAGTCGCTGTTTTTTTTTATATGGCTCTGTCCATTGGAGGACAATTTTGCGAGTGTTTAGTAGGTTTTGTCGTTGTACGGCAAAAAAAAATCTAGAAAACTAAATTTCAGAGGTATTTTAATGGTGGATGGAGGATGAACGATGACTTGTTTACTCTATGTTTATCTACCTAATCAAAAGTTCAAAACGTGTTGTTTGTCTATAAATCAGTGTTGCCATAAACAAACTTTAGATTTCTACTATTATCAGTTCGTTGCAGAGTTATCGTGGGACTACTATAACTTCTGGGTTTGGTCACTTTTTAGTACTTTGGAGGTCAATTTCTCCGAATACGTTGAGTTTGGGCAGCTAAAAAAAATACGTGTCCGTCATTTTAGATTACTTTCTAACATATATAAAAATAAGTCTAATCGGAGCCGGACAGTTGGGTACCTTTCCTTGATAGCTAAGAACAGTCTCGATTAAACTAGCTTTCAACTAAAACAAGCCGCGTCTAAACCCTTTCATCGATTTAGGAGCTTCGATGCCACAGACAGATACACAAATACATCCATAGACAGTGATAGACCCAAACACAGGTCAAACTCATAACACCCCTCTTTTTGCGTCGGGATTTTGCAGTTAAATTAACTTTTTCAGTCTTCCTTTTCGTCTTCGTCTAAACTTCACATGTTTTACAATAACGTGACATTTAGATACTCGTCCAGTTGCTATGTGGACATAAATACGAGAACTTTATCAAACCAGTTCTTAAGTTGTCTCATTTGAATAAAATAATATTATGTTTATACGTTGATGACACAAGTGTAGCAACCTCAAAATCGACTAGATAGTATCGTTTGCGAAACTATGCAATTTTCCGACATGAAAAGTAGCCAATGTCTAATTTCTGTTCTTATTCTATAATTAATAAAAACTGGCTTGGGCTAGTTCCCATGCGGGCCCAGTGCGGATTGTGAACTTCACACACCATTGAATTGCTTCGCAGGAGTGTATTCTCCTTTACCGAAAAGCTCATGATAAATTACAAATGTAACTTCACACACAATAAATTCCAAAAACTCAGAGGTGCGAGCCGGGACTCGAATCCACGACCTTCTGCTTAAGAGGCCATAAGTCAAACCACTAGGCTACCACGGCTTTTTTTCGCTTCAATAGACTAGTTCCCCTGAATTATGTATTTGATTGTATGTAATTTATTGAATCAGGCGTTACTTTGCGGAGGTCCATATTTACGAACTAAAAACAATTACTTTGCTCACCCGCGACAACTAATGACAAATAGTTGTATCTGTGCGGCAAATGTATGTTTCCATACAACACCTCCGCCTCCACTGCTACACCAATCAACACATGCCACACAGACCCAACTATCACCACCACCACTAAACTAAACGCTGTTTTGATTGTATGTAGACGACCTTATACACTTACCATTCAGGGGCGCATCAGGTAGGTTTCTGGGCAAAGGATTCTCCTACTTTCAACATCTCATTCCCATGTTGATGACTTGTTACTTTTCCCGTTTTTAGGGTTCCGAGCTAAAATTGCAAAAACGGAACCCATATAGTTTCGTCATGTCCTTCTGTCCGTCCGTCCGTCCTCGAATTAGCTTAAAGACTATTGGTACGAGAAAGCTGTAATTTTGCATAGATATAGGCCAAAAAAGTGCTGGAATAAATTCTTGAAAAAAAAATTTTTTTTGGGTGGGCTACAGGTTAAGTAGGGATGGGGATTTTTTTTCTCGTCTATCATGTTTGTCTATGTCAGTAACCGATATAAAATGACCCCACACTGCGTACAGTTTGCTTAGGAGTAGAGCTCTGCTAACACTGGTTATAGATAAGGTATGCAACGACTTTTTCGTTATGGAAGGAACCTATTCATGAATTCATGATCTCGATTAGAGTATCTTTTTGTATTTTTCCCCCATTTTTTTATTTTTACGGTTTTCCCGTAAATACAAATTAAATTTTTTTTAAATACTCACTAAAACATGAACACACAGAAAAAAAAACAGAAAATGCTAACCCCGGGAATCGAACCCGGATCCTCTACATTCCGTGTCACATGCTATACACTGCAAAAAGTGATAAACGAGCTGAGATTTGAATACATAGGAGAAATTCAGCGTGTTTCCCTATAGCACGCGACACGGAACGTCGAGGATCCGGGTTCGACTCCCGGGGTAAGCATTTTCTGTGTATTTATATTTCAGTGAGTATTTAAAAAAGTATAAGGAACCCTATCCTTGGCGTGTCCGACACGCACTTGTCCGATTTTTTTTTCTTATGTTTGTTTTTTCTTCTTTACAGCTGTCCGCAGAAGACTGCGCAAGCCCACTAAGGTATCCACATCAGTGTCAACCAGCGTATCAAGGTCTACGGATCAAGTGATATCCGCTAGCGTGAACAGGCCAAAGATCCGTGGCCGCCCGAGCGTGGCCAGTCGGAAGTCTTCGGCCGCTATCGACAACTCAGTAGCAACAGACGATCATAAAGACAAGGATGGGTATAAGGTTAGTAGTCTTTCAAGTTTTTTTAAAACCTGCAAGGAAAATCGAGCAAATTGACCACCTCTAAATCGTTCGCTTCACGGTCTTGCAATTGTAATGCATCTAGAACAAAATATCTGGCATGCAGAAAAGAAGGGCTGAGAACTTCCGACCACTTTCCGCGTGGAGCGTGAGATTATAAAAACAATATTTATCTGTTCAAACGCCACCACAAAACTTGGAGCAATTCATCTAGATTACTAAATTACACTCATCATCATCATCATCAGCCTATCTAGTCCACTGCTGGACATAGGCCTCCCCTAATGAGCGCCATAGCGCCCTGTCTTCAGCTTGCCGCATCCAGCATCTGCCTACAGTCTTTCGCAGATCGTCATCCCACCTGGCCGGAGGGCGTCCTACACTACGTCCTAAATTACACTCGTGACGTCAAAATACCTACGCAAAATCTTACACGCTCGGTTCCCGTACAAGGTGATAAACTCTTATCTTCTACCCCGATACAATTAGTTCGGTGATGTACACTAACCATTATGTAGTTTCAACATATCGACTTTACATTGACAAACCTTGTCCACCTTGTAGTATTTAATCAACTACTTATAGGGTGTACGATTTTGTGCAAGGTCCGTTCGGATCACTAATGCCATTACGCTGTAGGCAACATTATATTGTGTTCCGGTTTGTAGAGTAAGGTTTAATCCATCTGTTATCCCTCTGTTGGTTATTTCACCATCAGGTGACTCACTTGTTCACTTGCCTTTCTGCTAATTAAGAAGCCTCGGTATTTCTTAGACCAGACTTTCTTCGGTAGACCACACTTGCTTGCACAGATGATAAAAAACAGTTGATTCTTTATATCAGAGGTCTTATCGTCTAATGCGTGCCGATTCGCTTGGCATTCGCTATATTTTTCGTCAAATAGCATAAGAACGTGCGAAGAGGAAACGGCGCTTCTGTTATAAACAAGGCCTCTGTTTTATATAAACGGATTTTCAACACTCTAATACAGTTTTAGCAATGTCTTTTCAAACTGGTATTAGCGCTATTAACAGTAGAAAACGACAGGATACGCAGAATTATTCTGTTCCGGTAAACACATTTAGGAAAGTGGTCTCGCTATGAACTTGCCAGGAAAAGACCGCCGTGCCGACAACTGCGCAACAAACCTAACTTTGCCGCTAGAACCTGACATTCATACCACTGTGAACTTTTAGTAACCGGATTAAGAGTCATTGCTGAGTTGACGTAGGAAGTTGTGTGTCGGTTTTTCGCGAATGCAACGCGGATATATATAAGCTTTTGAGCGTGAAGTTGTTAGCCTTCGAAACGCGTATTTGCTTAAGCGTTTGCGGTCGCTAAGGGCCTTATTATTTAAAATGTAGAGCTTATTATGTTTAAATATTTTAATTCTGGAATAGGTGTTTCAACAATGCCTTAAAAGGGAAATGTCGTTAGGGATCTTTCGTCTCGAATAATGGGAACTGGTCATTGAATAAGTGGTAGGGTATGTTTGGAAACAAGTTACGAATCTAGGTAACTGGTATCGCCCAAATAGAGACTTGATGACCGCCACGAATAAAATGTCATCGGTTTGAATACCCACATGGATATTAACATTTCAATAGACGCTTCGTTTGCATTTTGTTTTGATGCAACAAGGATTCTGTTTTTTTTTTCCTTTCGAGGAACACCATCATCATCTTATTTAAGAGTATTTTACTCTTGCCGATGTAGTTGTTGTCAATCCTTTCCAATGCCAGTTAGTTCTTTCACCTCCTGATACGACACAACGTCTATCTTCTTTTTTATTGCATCTGAATACTCTATTCCCCTTCCTCTCTTTCCTTCCTTCTTCTTCATTCTCTTTCTTTCTTTCCTTCTATAACTTTTAGTATCACATCGTCGTGTCGTATCAAATGGCCCACCATTTTCAATTCCATTTTTGAACACCATAACTTAAGCCTATAAATTAAAGTACAAAGACCGTTGGACCTAGTTGTAATTTTACGCAGAGACTTCCTTTGTGTTTTAGACAAGAAATATGGACGAATTGTTCAAAATTCCTACTAGGTAATAAATTCTCCCCATCAAAAAAATAGCAACATTTCTTCGCATTTCACACACTGTTACTAATTCCTTCTTTTTCCCAGGTGGTCTGCTACTACACGAACTGGTCGCAGTACCGCACGAAAATCGGCAAGTTTACCCCCGAGGACATCCAGCCTGACCTTTGCACCCACCTCATCTTCGCGTTCGGTTGGCTGAAGAAGGGAAAGCTCAGCTCTTTTGAGTCTAATGATGAGACCAAGGATGGAAAGACTGGACTCTACGACAGGATCAACGCTCTGAAGAAAGCCAACCCGAAATTGAAGACGCTTTTGGCTATTGGTGAGTGTTTTGTAGCGCACCACAGTCTAACAGTAGTCACAGTCAGCTTATAAAGTATCTTGTCGCGATGAGCATTTGTCAACGATGTATGACGTTTTGAAGCTGGTCCAGTTATAATAGTAGAATGCTGATGTAAGACGAAATAAAATAAGCCGCGTTCAAATCCGTTCATCCGCTTAGGAGCTACAAAGCTATAGACAGATACACAGATACTCCGATACAAAGGTCAAACTTATTATAACACCCCTTTTTTGCGACGGAGGTTAAAAACCTACAAATTTGTTGACAAACTCTGCCATTTGTTGATCCAATAAAGACAACAAGAAAATGGCGCCATCATAAAATATTTATAGTCGTACTGTTTATTACCACGATCCTAATTGTCTGTAAGTATTAAATGCAAAGTAGATACTAAAACACTTTTATATTTTCATTTTCAACCTACTTCGCGTCGACAAACTACCGGCCGCACCAAAAACGTAGCAGTTGCCGCCCGAATTTTTGTGCAAAATATTTACCGCTCTTGTAAACCTCCCGACCAAGCTTTCGGAGAAAGGTATTTTGTATCGTATTTATAGCTTACTTTTGCAAAGGGGCCTTTGTGTAGGTATTTTGTGCAAAATAAAAAGCAAAAATTAAATTTTACCGTCTGATCTGCTCAAAACTATAACTGCATTAATTTCTTTTGAAAATAATGTTAGAGCTAGGCACGATTATGTTATTTATCTTCTATACATACCTACGAATATAAAACAGTACCGTGACTGACTGACTGATAGACAACGCACAGCCTAAACCACTGGACCTAGAGACTTAAAATTTGGCAAACATATCCTGAGTATCCTAGAGGTGCACTAAGAAGGGATTTTTCGAACTTCCCACAGGATAAGGAACTAGCCCATTTTGAAATATTTCATGGGGGCAAAGCCGCGGGGCATAAGCCAGTTTATTATAATTGTAATAAATAAAAGATCCTAAAGATACTATCATCAGCTGGTACATATTTGGAAAGGACGCCATTAGAGAGATCTCTCTCCAAGCAGATATTATGCCTGTGGGGACCGAAAAAAGGGAGAAAGAGAGAAACCAAGGAAAGAAGAGAGTTGGAAGTTGTATTTAGCATCCGACTTGAGAAACTTAGCGCGATATAGAACAGCGATGACGTCACTCGCATGTGGTACTTATGTCACACACATTAAATGAATGATCATATGAGTTTATTCACCAGATTTTTATCTGACTGCCCTAGAAGGGTTACGTTTTTCGAGAGTATGTATGTATGTATGTATGTCTAATTCTTTGGCACGCTCTACAGCCTAAACCGTTTGACGGATTTCAACGTATGAGGTGTCATTGGATTCGTCTCAGTTTTGGGAGTGTCATAGGGTACTGTTTTCCAGAATTGCAGTCGGGTTGTCTATTTTTAGGGTTCCGTACCTCAAAAGGAAAAAACGGAATCCTTGTAGAATCACTTTGTTGTCCGTCTGTCTGTCCGTCTGTCTGTCTGTCAAGACCCTTTTTCTCTGAAACGCGTGGAGGTAGCATGCTGAAATTAATATCGAATACTCATACCTGCGGTCCCTTGAAGCCGTGAAAAAATCAATCTTCTAAGTCAACGCAATCAAAAGATACAGTCATTAAAATATACCATATATCCATACAAATTGCCGAAATCCGAAAACCTAAAGGGTACTTCCAGTTGTCCTAGAAATTTGAAATTTATGAACTAAAAAACAATTACTTTGCTCACCCGCGACCACTAATGACAAATAGTTATATCTGTGCGGCAAATATATGTTTCCATGCAACACCTCCGCCTCCACTGCTACACGAATCAACACATGCCACACAGACCCAACTATCACCACCACCACTATACTAAACGCTGACGCGTTTCGGCACTCTCCACGAGGCCATTTACGAAGCACAACAACAACCGCTCAACATGCCACCACTTCCACTACTCTTCTTCTTCTTGTTTGTAGTGGAAGTGGTGGCATGTTGAGCGGTTGTTGTTGTGCTTCGTAAATGGCCTCGTAGAGAGTGCCGAAACGCGTCAGCGTTTAGTATAGTGGTGGTGGTGATAGTTGGGTCTGTGTGGCATGTGTTGATTCGTGTAGCAGTGGAGGCGGAGGTGTTGCATGGAAACATACATTTGCCGCACAGATATAACTATTTGTCATTAGTGGTCGCGGGTGAGCAAAGTAATTGTTTTTTAGTTCATAAATATGGACCTCCGCAAAGTAACGCCTGATTCAATAAATTAATTTGAAATTTGGTATGAAGGTAGCTCTTATAGCACAATCACTCCGAAAAGTCTCAAAATCTTATTTTTTTATGTCTCTCTGTAGATTTCACAGACCAATTTAAGTTGACCCCACACTGCGTACATTTTGCTTAGGAGCAGGGCTCTGCTAACACTGGACTTCTTAAAACACTGGGGAAAAGCGTTAAAATCTTTCTACGGAATTCTCGTGCGCGAGTCCGACTTGCACTTGGCCGGTTTTTAACTTTAAGTTATTGGTTAGGTTTTTGACAGTATGTCGGCACTGTGTTGTCAAATACACTATGTTGCCCGGGGCACTATCTCGTTACGCCAGTTGGTCAAGTGTAACCTGGAGAGCTAGCAGTTCCACACAAAGACAAAAGCTGGCGGCGTTTTATTATCTTGAAATAAGTAGCATGGATGTTGTATCTCATTCGTGCAAACCAGAATGGTAGAATATTGAACTAAATATCATCCGTGCAAACCAGAATTGTAGAATATTTAGTTGACGATCTAATTGCCTAGTGGTTAGAGACATTGACTATGAGCTTGAGGCCCAGGGTTGGATCCTCGGTCAGAGCAGATTTTTGATGGGTGAATACGAATGTTTGTTCTCCGGTCTTGGATGTTTAATATGTATTTATCTATACAAGTATGTTTATCTGTTGTCTAGTACCCATAGTTCATTATTTGTCTAGTTTAAGATTAGATATTGACCTAACACAATATTGTGGTGTCAATTGTCTCATGATCAGACATTGGAATCCGCGGGGCAAAATTTTATGAGAGGTAAGAAGTTCCTATCGATAATAGTAGTTTATGCAACTGCTACATTATAAGGCTTAATTATGTGGAGTTGCATACATTACTTTATCTACACACATATTATAAGTACTTTAAGATGGGTTCAGAAGCCGAAGGCATATATCATACCCATACCTGTCACGAATTTAACTGTTTTTTTTAAATCATAGACAAACATTTTGAGCTGATGTTTCGTGAACTGTTTTTTTTTGTAAAAAAAAACACATGTCGGACTGAACTCGACTTATATACGTGAGTGATCCGTTTTATTTCACTATGATTGTAAATTACGTTGGTTGTCAAATTCGATACATCGAATTCGATATCGAAAAGTCATTACGACATCGAATTCGATGTCGTAATTTACTGGAGGTGGTGGTGCTGGGGCTGGCGCTGTCGGCGAGCAGTCGTCGTCGTGCTGCAATGCTGGTCATTTTCTACGGTTTCTGAACACATTATAGAGGACTTATGACATGTGTGTAGATAAACTCAATTATCGATGCTTGTTCCGTAATTAATTAGTGATCACTCCAAGTTTTGTTTGTAAAAGGATGTTTTTATTAAAATGAAATAAAATAATAATGTAATAATCTAAAGAGGTTTATAGTAAAGAGATAATATTAACTATTTTATAGTGCCATGTTACACCCTAGCTGTACCTTAGCGATCATTTAAAATATGCTTTGTGTGCAATTCATACTCGTCTTCAGAACAATACTTACGAAAAATTTCACACAATGCTGGCGGCAATCACTAGTATATGGAACACGCATCGATAATTGAGTTTATCCATATAGGAACTCTTTTACCTACCATAAAATTTGGCCCCGGGTACCTATATGTCTGCTTATGATATTTTATTTATTTGTAGTCAGTTTCAGTTTCTTTCAATTTTACATTGTGTCGAATATTAGTGAAAGTTTAATTCTAGCACCATAGTCTAGCACGCTAAATTTGACAGAATGAAACAATAAATATAAAGAATAAATGACAAACAGTAGCCAGTATCAACACAATTCAAACATTAACAATATTATGCATAAATTTACTTAATATTTATATTGCACGAAGTCAAGTACTATTAAATTTAGTGGTTATTCTATGGTCATAATAATAGTTAAAATACCCACTTACAACATAGCTATATTATCATATTCATATTCATATTCATATATATTCGGATAACAATACCTGGTATTATTTATCTTAAAATTAAACAGCAAATTATTTATCCTGACACATTATCAAAAATTTCATCCACACTGTAGAAGCAATCCCTTAACAAAAAACATTTTAATTTCCTAAGAAACAATGAGGTATTTGTGATAATCTTAAGGTCAATAGGCAGCCTATTATACAGCTTGACAGCTTGATGACTAGCAGAGTGCGCAACAACCTTGAGCCTTGGACAAAACTTCACTTTCCTATTTTTGGTGCGTGTAAGTAGGCGGTCATTTTGATCATCACAGGTTTCATTTTTGAGGAACTTTGTGAGCAACACTAAAACGTACAAACTAGGAAACTAGTTTAGGTATGACCGACGTGTCCGACATGTAAGCACACTTAAACACAAATCTACAGGTACCTGGTCAATATTTTCCACCAAAAAGTCACTGTAAATTAAGTATTCACTTATACAATTCGCCACCACAAACATGGGCCGCCAGTTTCAACGACTTCGTAATCCGTAACGAAACACAGTTGGTTCTCCAACAACTTTGCATAATGCTGTGATGTCCGCAGTTTCAGTAGCGTGGACAGCCGGCACCTTTTGGTTGCAGAAATAAGTGATGGACTAGTTTGAGATACGTACCTATCGATAAAAATATCGAGTTAAAAGTCCCAGCCAATTGTAATATGCTTAATATTTGCTTGTTAAATTTTTCACCACAATAGCGATAAGATTCTCCAAACAGTTAAGTACGCGTCAATTTTAAATACGCGTGGGGTGAAGTCAGTAATTTCTGGAGAGGAAGCAAGAGCAAGACGCGCAGATATTAAAGGTGTATGAGAGGGAGACCGCGATTTTGACGCGCCATCTGTGCCCTAAGCACGACTTGTCGAATCCTGTGTCACGTAAAATCGAATAGTAAACTATAACGAGTTTGTATGACGTTTGGAACAGCGCCCGCCCGTGAGCGTATTTGGAACTAAAATTTAGTATGAGATTTCTCGATCTCGATACGATAACCGTAACGCAACGCAGGATTCGACAAGTCGTGCTTAGGGCACTGAGCACTGAGGGTCGAGCACGACTTTACGAAAGCAGCGTAACGTTACGGTTAAGGTATCAAGATCGAGAAGCCTCGTACTAAATTTTAGTTCCAAATACGCTCACGGGCGGGCGCTGTTCCAAACCTCATACAAACTCGACAACGTTTACTATTCGACTTTACGTGACGCAGCATTCGTGAAGTCGTGCTCGACCCTCCGTAGTGATCAACTTTGACTTTGTTTTACTAATTATTAAGTTTCGTTTATTCTGTTGTTTTATTTATGAATCGGTATAGTAAACAGTTTATGTAATTCAAAAGTAACAGCAAAAGATCACGTCAAAAATAAATACAAACTTTCCAAACTTGACACAAAGTGTTTTAAGTCAACACATTATTTAGCAGATTGTTTGACATATAAAATGGTGTAACAAAATTTACGATGTCCAATATCAATTATCGAGCTGTTTAAAGTTCAGTTATTTACTTACATAATTGTTATATCCGCATACAAAGTGGAACATACTCCTCTTCTTAATAAGGGATCCAAATGTTTCACTTCATTCAAGTAAGCTTGAATCCTAACGCATTGCAAAGTACACTCAATTTTTTTGATATCTATTAAATATTATATAATTTTGTCTGCGACTTCGTACACGCATGAACATTACCATCTGTCTTAAATCCTGGTTATTCTTTATACAAAATTTCAGCCTTCTACGGCCAAGAGTTTCGGCTGTGCGTTTTTGTCAGTTACTCAGTAACGGACGAGTTTTATTATATTGATTGCAAACAACATATTGAACATTTAAAAAGATAATTACTCAGAGTTGGCGTTAATTAAGGCAAAACTAGTTATTGAATACCGAACCCTTGCTTGAAAGTAGAAAGCTTCAATCAAGTGGTTACATCATAAATGCATAAGCCTAACTTGGTCAGTAATTCTCTGATAATTAAAATCATACATGCGATGATGTTTGATTTTTTTTTCAATTTAATTGACCAGTCTTGACGCACGCAATCGGAAGGAAGGAGTCATAGCAAAGGAAGTTTTAATACTCTATAGCTATCTGATTTATAGAGACAAGAATCAACAACTTGCGTCCTTGGAGTCTTTTGGAGACGAAAAATTCTTTCTATAATTATAAAACAGTAACGATTCAAACTTTAGCGATTCTCACTCATATTTTACTAATAATAATTAGGGATGTTAAAACACCTTTTATATCTTTATTTCGTGATTAATTCCCGAAATATTACTCTTATTACGTAAGTGGTTCCGTGACTGATTTTATAAAGTAACGTGGTAAGTGTAGTGTGCTACCCTACATTTGACAATAACAAAAATGACCATGAAAACGAGAGTAGTTTTGGTCTTGGCGGGCAGTATGCGTTTTGCTAACTAATATAATAAGCTGTGGTCTAATTTCCCTCGGCAATCACTAGTAACACAGGCATTGCATCTCATGTTAACGAATCCACGTAACAGCAAAGTGTAAAGAGCTTATACCTACCAGTGGTCCGACGCCTTTGATGTTTGCCGATAAATGCCGACACCGCAACCGCATGGCCAAAGCACCAAGGAGGGCGAAAGTTCCTAACTAATCGGGCAGTGGCGGCGTATGCAAGGGGGCTCGCCCTGCCCGCCCCGCACCCCGCACCCCCCCCGCACGATTGATCTGTCTAGAGGCCTTCGTCGGACAACTGTATATACTATGGTAACAGTATGTATAAAAATGCGACAATCTCCAACATAATTATCCACTGTCTCTCATCTCACGTCAAAAGCTATCGATAAAACCCACATCACTACATCATGTGCGACCAAGCCGCCGTGGCTTTCCCACGACACAATCGTCGCCATTTTCACCTATTTTCATGGGAATGTCGGCAAAAACCGCACCCGTTTCCTTAAGTAAAGCCGTGGTGCAACCGAGCATAATTCGCGCGAAATCGGTTGCGATGTCGACATCGATAATTTTTTTGTCTCACATCACTTCGTTATTGTTTGAGGTAAACCAATCGGGTGTTCGGTTGGAATTTGGAACACATGATGGATTGTCTTACGGAGTTACGAATTGAGAATGTGGACGACTTGAGAATGTGGACGACTTGGGAATGCGGACGAGTTGGGAATGTAGACGAGGCAGGAATGTGGACGAGATAGGAAGTGGACGATTTGGGAAAGTTGACAAGATAGGAAGTGGACGATTTGGGAATTGAATGTGGACGAAATGGGAATGTGGACGAGGTGAACCTGAACGGGATATACTTACCTAACTTTTATACGTATACGTAGATATATACGTAGATAGGTTGCAATAAGATATTCGGAATGATTATCCGCTACTCAATTTTTTACTTCCAAAGCAAAAATAGGGGTGTTATAATGTTCATCGCTATGTATGTGTGTGTCCGTCTGTGGCACCGTAGCTCCTACACGGACGAACCGATTTGCATGCGGTTTTTATTCTAACGGTGGTTCTTAGGCATGTTTTATCAAAATTGTCCTTTTAAACTGACATTTTTTAACGTTGGTGAAGGGCCTGTAGGTACCTTCATCATCAGCAAACTTAAGAGTTACACTCTTGTCGGTGGAGTGTCTTCCAATCATCTCTCCTCTAAGCCAGCTACTTGACCTCCCGCTACGACAAGACACCAGCCTTCTCCTTTATCTGGTCCATGTAGCTTCGCCTATGTCGACCTCTTCCTCTCTTTCCTTAAAATTTTCCTTTTAAAATGGTCCTAAAGAAGTTGTCGTGTCGTATCAAATGCTCAATCATTTCCCGTGTCTATTCTCTATAGTATTCAGGATCGTTATCTTCTCATTAACTATTGACAGTACTTCCTCGTTGGTCTTCCGTTCCATCCAACTTATGCCTTTCATTCTCCTTTGGCACCACATCTCAAAAGCTTCCAATGATTTGTATTTTTTTTTATACGACGAGGACAGCAAACGAGCAAGTGGGTCACCTGATGGTAAGTGATCACCACTGCCCATAGACACTCACAACCCCGGAGGGTTCGCAGATGCGTTGCCAACCTAGAGAGCTAATATTAAAAGCTTCTTGTGCCTGTAATTACACCGGCTGTCTTACTCTCCACACTGGAACACAACAGTACAAGCACTGCTGCTAAGCAACAGGATTAGCAAGTAAGATGGTGGTAGCGATCCGGACGGACCTCGCACTAGGTCCTACCACCTCAATACTTCCTCATCGGTCTTTCGTTCCATCCAACTTATGCATTTCATTCTCCTTCAACACCACATCTCAAAAGCTTCCAAAGCTTTTTATTAGAATAGAAGAATAAAGTTGTTTGTTTAAACATGGTAGGTACATGCAGGTGACTGTTATATAAGAAGGTAGATTAGAAGGTAGAGCCAACAGTGGCATGCAAAAATAATATATAATAAATGATGTGTTTAAAATTAATACAGAAATTTAAGCTTAGAGATGTCTAACGTACAAATTCCTCTCTAAAGTCAAAAAATTCCGTAATAGTCTTATAGTATAAAAACGTTTTTCAGTACGCCATTTTCTTAATTTAGTCATAAATAATTGGTCTGACATTTTCGTATTTCATTTGGAATTTTGTTATTTGTATACCTTACAGCTACTAAACAACTTTTTTTTTCAGGTGGCTGGTCATTCGGCACCCAGAAGTTCAAGGAGATGTCAGCTTCCCGCTATGCCAGACAAACCTTCATCTACTCGGCCATACCTTACCTGCGCGAGCGCAACTTTGACGGACTCGACGTCGACTGGGAGTACCCCAAAGGCAGTGACGACAAGAAAAACTTCGTGTTGCTGCTGAAAGGTAAGCTTTATTTGTACATAATATAACAATTTATTGCAAGAAAACAAACAGAAAAATAATACATAATTGGTACCTACGTAATGATAATAATGACACCTCTCTACCCTTAGCCCTCCGCGCCGACGTTGCTCCTGGGGCATTTCTAAATGTTGCTCATAAGGGGCCCGTCTAGAGGAAGACGAGTAATTTTAATTTGGCAGACGTCCGGCGGTATCAATCAATGGCCTGGTTAGCCCATGATTTTTCTTCCCATAGTCTATTACACTTTAGGTCCCATCGATTTACAATAGTCCTTACACCTGGCGGGCGCTGTCTCTGAGTGGATCCCTATGGCGCGGTAAAGGACAGCATCCGCTCGATGTATCCCTCACTCTTCATTAAATTGTCATAAGGGCCTCTACGCGTTGGTTTCGGCTCCGCGCACGACGCCCAAAAATCCGGGACACTGTTGTCCCGTAAATGGGAGCAACATACAATAATAATAATAGTTAAACTAGAACCTAAAATGGAAAACGTCCCCGAGGCCGCTGCCTCGGCGCTTGATGCCCAGAAAGCTGGCGGGGTTACCTCTTTGTATAGCAAAGCAAATAATTATACATTAGTTGAAGAACGCGCCAGCCAGGTCACCAGACCTGTAATTTGGATTTGGTTTGGCTAGTTTGGCTATTTGGCTTAATGGGGTAATTTGGATTGGCTCGTGTTTGATCTTTGCTCTTGATGCACATGACATGACTGTGTTCTAAAATGGTGTTTTGCATCATTTTCAGTTGCGTATAAACTCATAACGTACATACACTCACATAAACAACGTTACTTTTTCTATTCTATTCTTTGATGGAGAAGTAAAATATCCGCTGTATTAAGTACATGGAATGTAATTAAGCTATACCGCACCCGTCAAAACAATTTCATTATTTACACAGACAACAACAGGGATAAGTTCGCCTTTGTACTTAATTGTATCTCACTGTTTGTAACTTGTTTTTTTTCTGTGTTTTCTGTACAATAAAGCATTTGCTTATTTACTTTCAACAAATAAAGCCACACGTCATTGTTTTATGCGCAAAGTAAATCCCGATAAGAATTGAACGCTCAGCAAAAACAAACGTTCATTCAAAATATACAGCGGGAAGCCGAAATAAAAATATAAAATGGGAAGGTAGGTAAACACATTTTTTTCCAATGCGGGTCGAAGCCAAAACACACGAACACGATGCCACTTTAAAATCGCTTCTCGTATCTAACATTCGTCTTGCAACGATTTTATTAGAGAAACTGAACGAGAGATTCTTTTGTCTAGAAAACTTTTGCCTTGAACATTGACGTGAAATGGCTTGCCAAAAATTCTATCGACATGGAAAAAGACATCTGGCACATTCAGAATTCGGAAAATAAGGCGACTCAACTCAACTCAACTTCAAAAATAATTGTAGATTTATCTTTTTCCCGTATGATGTATTTGAAGTATTTTTGATAGTTGTATAAAGCTTATTTTTGGTTTTGTTGTACTATGTTTATGAACATTTTTTGTTAACTCTCTCAATATCTCCCAGTCAGAGACAGGTTCATTTTAAAACGTATCGGGATCGCAATATCTGTGACCGACGCTTCTAAATATCGGAAAGCATCCTTAAAGCACTAAGGACTGGAGAAGACAACGCGTTTCCCCTTTGCTAAAAAATAGCTGGCCAAGACCATCTCTGTCGTGGGAAATGTTTACTTCATAGGCAAAGCGTGTTTCGCATTTTTGTGGCAATTGTGTGTTGATGGAAGTTTGAAGGAAAGTAACAAATATTGACATTAGTGTCGACTCACATTTTCCTGACCTATCTCCCCTCTCCCATTACGCAAAATTGCATTTAGAAAAGTTAAAAATTCTCTGACATTTTTATTTCAAAGTCAAATATCTCGCAAGTAAACAGCTACACCAATTTTGATGAAAGCTTACTTATAAGCTTGAAATTTGAATTCAACAGTCCATTCCTTGTGTCGTTATAACGTCATAAACACGCAGAAACAAATGTTAGACTTCTAAAACCCGTATGTTTTGCGTCGAGACCAAAACATTTTTAAAAAAGCTAGAGGCAACTCTCGTGATGGGTGCTTTGTGTAAACAACAGACATCGCACCGCAGGTGCAGTGTAGCTGGATCCCGGGCAAAGATACTGGAAATTGATGGCAGCGAGCGCTGAAATAGAGATTTCAGTACTTTTATATCAAGAAAGGGGGATCAATATGGGATTGAGGTACAGACTTAAGTTTTTAGGGTTTCGTACATCAAATGGGAAAAACTGGTCAAGAACGAGTTTACTGTCTGTCCATCTGTTTGTCAGTCGCAAGTAAATTAAAACCTATAGGGTAGGTACAGTCAAGGTCAGAAATATACATCCGCGCAAAGTTGAAAAAATATGTACACATCAACTTTTTTGCCGCAGTAATGTGACAGTAAAATCAAAAAAATTTACACGAAGCGTGGTCGCATAAGCAGAGCTATGGCCTCTCAAGCAGAAGGTTGTTGGTTCAAACCCCGGCTCGCACCTCTCAGTTTATAGGAATTTATGTGCGGAGTTACACTTGTAATTTATCATGAGCTCTTCGTTGAAGAAAATATTTATTGAATCAGGCGTTACTTTGCGGAGGTCCATATTTATGAACTAAAAAACAATTACTTTGCTCAACCGCGACCACTAATGACAAATAGTTATATCTGTGCGGCAAATGTATGTTTCCATGCAACACCTCCACCTCCACTGCTACACGAATCAACACATGCCACACAGACCCAACTATCACCACCACCACTATACTAAACGCTGACGCGTTTCGGCACTCTCCACGAGGCCATTTACGAAGCACAACAACAACCGCTCAACATGCCATTGAGTAGTGGAAGTGAACAAAGTAATTGTTTTTTAGTTCATGAAGAAAATATTTGTACATTAAGTAAATTGAACCACAATATTAATATTTATTTATTTATTTCCCTGCACATCGACAAAAAACAGTTTCTCAAGCAGCCAGAATCTTATCAGCAGTTGTATCAATTACACTTGACACCATATTAAATTCTGTAGTTTCTCAATATCCACCATTATGTAAACTTGTTAAAAACTTTTAAATGTCACTAGACCGCAGCGCGCCGTTAACAAATGACTGCCTCGAAAATGCCAAATTCCGACCGATTTTAAATAATTAAGTAACGAGCTCACTAATTTCGTATGAAATTACGTCAAACCTATTTTTGTAACGAAAATACCAGTCGTTTAGTAATTAGCACTTACTGATTATTATGTTGTTTTTTTTACAATCAAACCAAGATTTGTTAATTAAGTAAAATCAAATTACAGTAAATAATATTTTTTATGCTGCTTTCGATTGCGATGCGATTATTTCCGAAAATATTCACTTACTTAATGAAAAAAAATGCTTAGAAACTTCCAAGTGTTTTTAACTAAAAGAGCTATCGAAATAGTATATTCTACACGTTGTTCGCTGATTTTTATTTTTAACTTACCTACCAAACCAAATTAAGCAGTGGCTTCTATAGGACACTATACACCAAATTTCATCAATACATACATTACACAATGTTGTAGTTTTTGAGTAAAATGCCTGTGAAATACGGACGGACGGACGGACATGACGAAACTATAAGACTATGGGACGACCGGATGGCCTAGTGGTTAGCGACCCTGACTATGAAGCTTGAGGTCCCGGGTTCGAATCCCGGTCGGGGCAGATGTTTGTATGACGAATACGAATGTTTGTTCTCGGGTCTTGGATGTTTAATATGTATATAAGTATGTATTTATCTATATAAGTATGTTTATCCGTTGTCTAGTACCCATAGTACAGGCTTTGCCTAGTTTGGGACTAGGTCAATTGGTGTCAATTTGTCCCATGATATTTATTTATTATTTTATTATTATTTATAAGGGTTCCGTCTTCGTCATTTTGGCAACGGAATCCTAAAACACTAACGGTGCTAGTTTACTTGCGAGACAGTCACACTTCCTTGCAATTAAAACTAACACATTACCTATATGTTACTTCGCACCAAAAACAAACAAGAAGCGACCTCTTCCAGTACCTCCCACTAAGGATGCCCATTAAATTACTTCTATCGATACGAGGGCACCGCTTCGGTGCACCTGTCGCTTACACACTAGTGTTGTAACAAACGGTTAGTCGATGTTTCTAATCGCCACCCATTATCGGCAAACTGTTATTGGGTTTCTACATAATGTCGAAACCACGCTCGCACTATTATTATTGTCTTTGAATGGATATTGGAGTCGTGGTGTTGTGGATTCTGGTTGGTTTTGCAATATTTTGACGTGAAGTCTTTTATTCAATTTGTCGCACACGAACCTCAGAGCACGCAAAGTGCATTTGTATAAAATTCAAAATTCAAAATTCAAAATTTTATTCAGCAAATAGGCAGTTGAATGCTCTTTTACACGTCATTTTTTTGAGTCTACCAGCGCTTTCGGAAAGACCATGATTGCCAAGAAGAATGCGCCGCAAGAAACTTGGCACAAAGTCATTTTTTCTAAAAACAAGTTACATTAGCTCTTACAATACGCAACCACAGACAAACTACACAAAGAAACCTCACTCTGTCATTGAAAGATTAAGAGAGAAAAAAAAAATACCGCATTTTAGAAACAAGTGTAAAAAGTAATTATTAAAACAGCAAAACCAGAACACTTTACTTTACTGGCACGTTTTATTTGAGCAGGAGATGTATAGGGTCTCCAGGTCAAATATCTGTGAAAATTTAAATTACAAAGGGATGTATAGGGTCCCAGAATTAATACTATAATATAATACTTAATCTAAATGACTTAGAGATGTATAGTCTCTAGGGTCAATTTAAACTAAATTAAAATCAGCAGAGGTGTAAAACGCCTCCACGGTCAAATAATAAGTATAATAATACATATACATAAACTGGAGATATATATGGTCTCCAAATGTCAAATAACAAAAATTGATGAAATATAAATTTCATGTCATCATGTCAAATAAATAAAACATTATTTTTGTCAATTGTATTACAATTAGTACGCAGCGGACAACGGCAACAGAGCCGGACACCATATACGAATATCTTCGGGACGCAGCCAAGTCACATTGATGTCCTAATTATCTTCTGTTTTCAACCTTGGCCAGGTGGTGCCATCACATAAGTATTCATCCACTTTGTAGTATGCTTTTTTCAAGAGAGCGGTCTTTATGTATGTTTAAAATGAATTGTGAGGCAATTCCCATGCATCTACAGGCACTTTATTGTAGAACCTCACGCAATTTCCCAGAAAAGACTTACTGACTTTTCGTAGACGAAATTTAGGGACGGCAAGTTTATGCTTATTCCGAGTGTTGAAACCATGCACATCCGACACTTTCTTGAAAGATTTGATGTTCTTGTGTGTATACAATATTACATCATATATATACTGAGAAGCTACTGTAAGGATGTCGATTTCTTTAAAGCGTTCTCTAAGTGAATCTCGGGAGCCAAGATTGTAAATAGACCGGACCGCCCTCTTCTGCAGGATAAAGATTGTCTCTATGTCGGCCGCCTTGCCCCAAATTAGGATGCCATAAGACATAATGCTGTGAAAATAACTGAAGTAAACTAACCGCGCCGTTTCTACATTGGTGAATTGCCGGATTCTTCGTACAGCATAAGCGGCAGAGCTCAATCTACCAGCAAGACCAGATAGGTGTGGGCTCCATTGCAAATTGCGATCTAAGGTAAGCCCGAGAAAAACAGTCTCATCCACGAGGTTCAGCTTCTCTCCATTTAATCTGATAGTAGTGTCAACCTGTCTTACATTAGGCAACGAAAATTTGATACATTTCGTTTTAGCTGCATTCAATAGTAAATTGTTTGCAGTAAACCATTTCAGCACATCTCTTAGAGTCTCATTGATGTGACTTTGATCTTCCTGTTGCCTGTTGACTTTAAAAATGAGAGAGGTATCATCAGCGAACAGTACTATGTCACATTTGTGTTCTAGCAGCTGGGGCAAGTCATTTATGTACACCAAGAAGAGAAACGGACCCAAAATAGAGCCCTGTGGTACTCCAAGCTTCACCGGTGATCCACATGACTGCACTCTATGTATGTCTACTTTCTGGATTCTCTGACTGAGATAGGACATAACAAGGTTCAGTGCATTAGTTGTGAGTCCGTAGTGTTCAAGTTTGCGGATAAGCGTCTCGTGTTCCACGCAATCAAATGCCTTGGAGAGGTCGCAAAATATTCCTATTGCATCTTGCGATTGTTCCCATGCGTCATAAATGTGCTTCATGAGATTTGCAGCCGCATCCATTGTATATATAATATTTTTAATACAGTTACTTAAAAAGTGGTAGTTTTTGTGGCTACGTATTGTGCGGAAAATTGAATTTTTCGAACTAGTGCTTTTTACTTTTCCAAAGCGGTGGTGGAGGAAGACTGCGAACTCAGGGCAGCTCGTGCCGGCCCAACGCCTCATTGTCATTTTATCGTAAATGTATTAAAAAACGTCGCTTGGTACACGTGCGGAAGTGTCATTTTCACTCGTCCCGAGTCTATTTTATCACTGACATGTACCTATTCTATTTTCTGCAAAATATTAATCAATATCGTATAACTCTTGATGATTTTCACATAAATTCTGTTATAATGATGTAATTATTACTACTTTTAAATTGAAAGAATAAACAATCAAATTTGATCCAAGGATTTTTTTTAATAAACCGTTGCATTAATTTTAATTTCTTGACTACATATTTTTTACCTAATTAGAAACCGATTTACTTCTCGCTATGGTAATTTATAACGAATACCGGAACACCGCAGACCGGTGTTAATTTTTCGATTGTTTTTTGCCAGATCGAGGAAAAAATTTTGCACAGTAGATATGTAAATATTTTCCTCGTCGCATGGAAATGGTGCGGTCTCGATTTTGTCATTTTTCTTAAAAAGCCAACAGTCGGTGGATTATCTTGTGTAGCAGATGGTCAGGTTTTATGATAATGAACAAGGTCGTTTGAGGTAAGTTTCTGGGCGGGCAGCCATGTTTATTTTTATTTTTAGTCGCATTTTTATCTAAGTGACTAAACTTTTGTATTATTTGGCATTTTTATTTTTATTTTTTTATTGAAAGAGGGAGGTAAACGAGCAAGCGGGTCACTTGATGGTCAGCGATCACCGCCACCCATGAGAACCAGCAACCACAAGAGTCACTAGTCCGTTGCCGAAATGAAAAGATGCGACCTTTAAGGAGGAAAAGGGATAGACGGAAGGAGGGAGGGAGGCGGAGAGGGCCTCCGGCACTCTCACTGACCGAACGAAACGCAACAGGGGTACTGTTGCTTCACGCAGATTTTCTGCGTGATTCTTTAGCATATTGATAAAGTCGCCTTAGAACAACATTACCGCTCTATTGAACATGGTTATGGTAATGTGGTCTGAAATGATACTGTAGTATTTAACTATGACAGGCAGTTATAGCAGTAAAGTTTTCGTTTAATAGTTTGGCTAGAAAAATTTAGTTCCACCGTTTTTTGTTTCTTTTACAACATTTTCAAAGCTTTTATACATTAGACACACCCGTATGTCATTCACAAATTTACTACTCAGAAACGCTGATAGCTAGTTTTTTTTCTTTAACTATTAAAATAAAAGTAAAAGTCGCCGTAATAAGCTTGTAGTGTTATTCTGTATCCATAGGCTAGGAATGCAGGTCATAGTAGGTATTCAAAAAAAGGCAATTTTAATAAAGATATTAATCGCTAATCCTGCCGCTAAGCAGCAGTGCTTGCACTGGTTGTGCTCCGGTGTGGAGAGTAAGACAGCCGGTGTAATTACGGGCACAAGAGACATTTCGTCTTAGCTCTCTAGGTTGGCAACGCATCTGCAAACCCCCCGGGGTGGCGGGTGTCTATAGGCAGAGGTGATCAGTGATCACTTATCATCAGGTGACCCACTCGCTCGTTTGCCTTTCTCGTCGTATAAAAAAAAGATCAAAATGCAATCCTAAAACTAACAATCTTAGTAAATTCAATTCAAACCAACATTAACAGATAAAGCTAAATCGTGACAAACTATAACTCGTTAACGTTCCCGTTATATTAACAGCCGCCATTAAGGGAATCGGTTATTTTATCGATGTCGATGAATCACTTGGAACATCACTAGCTCTACCAATCTGTGCACGTTACATCATGCTGGGACGTCACGGAGAGTCGTGGTTCATGCTTGGGCCATAGGAGGGTAAAATTACCTATGAAACAATAAATAGCCATAGACGAGCATCTCTTTAATAAACCCAAATGTCAAATTCTCAAGTCAGAATTTTAAATAAGCTAACATAGAAAAGTTGACAAGCCATTGAACTAAAATAAAAAATAAATAAAACATTCCGACGAATTGAGAACCTCCTCCTTTTTTGAAGTCGGTTAAAAAACAACCAATCGCAAAAAAGATTACAAATTAACAAACTAAAGATCTATTTCACCAACTTTACAATTGACAGTTTTCAGTGACAGTTCGGTGTCAACTGCTAACTTGAAGAGCTTTTGTTTTAGCGCGCTTCATATTGTCAAAGAAACGTAGTTTGAATTGTCATTATAAAACTGACATTGTAAAGATGGCGAAATAAGGGACAGGGATCGTTAAATGCGAGCAAAATCGATTGAAATAGACGTATCAGGTGACCCACTTGCTCGTTTGCCTCCCTTGTATAATAACCTGACCAACTTAGAAAAGTTGAAAAACCCCCGACATTGTCATTTCAAAGTCCAATATTTCAAAAACTGCTATACCGATTTTAATGAAACTTAGTTAAGATAAACTCGATTAAACTAGCTTCCGATTGAAAAAACGGCATCGAGATCCGTCCATCCGTGTGGGAGCTATGATGCCACAGACAGGTACACAGATACACAGGTCAATCTTATAACACCCCTCTGGGTCAAAAAAAGGCGTATGACAACCACTTCACTCTAGTAAGCACTTCAATGAAATTTGCTGGCATTTTACGATTCTTGCTTATAACATAAAAAAAATCATACCTGTATTAGAACATTTAAAAAAACCCCGACATTGTCATTTCAAAGTTCAGTATTTCAAAAGCGGGTGTACCGATTTTAATGAAACTTACCTAAGAACCATCTCGATTAAACTAGCTTTCGATTGAATAAAACCGCTTAGAAATCGGTCCATCCGTTTGGAAGCTATGATGCGACACAGATACACAGATACAGAGATACACAGATATACAGGTCAAACTTATAACACCCCTCTTTTTTATCGGGGTTGAAAAATCTTTTAAAAATGACAAACGCGCTTTATTCTCCTAGCAATGTTACGCCACAGTCTCTCGGCAGTATCTCAGCTCGAACATAATAAAGTTTTGCAATAAACGTGATAGACGGACAAAGATTAACTAGGACCAGCTTCGTGAGGTTTTAGTAGACATGAAACTGTGCCCTAAGCACGACTTGTCGAATCCTGCGTTACGTTACGGTTATCGTATCGAGATCGAGAAGTCTCATACTAAATTTTAGTTCCAAATACGCTCACGGGCGGGCGCTGTTCCAAACGTCATACAAACTCGTTATAGTTTACTATTCGATTTTACGTGACGCAGGATTCGACAAGTCGTGCTTAGGGCACTGTAATTTGTTTTGTTTCATTATTTACTTAGAGATGAGGCTGATTCGCTTTAATATCGCGTCGTGAGATAGACTGATGACACAGTTCTAACCAGTGCCCTAAGCACGACTTGTCGAATCCTGCGTCACGTAAACTCGAATAGTAAACTATAACGAGTTTGTATGACGTTTGGAACAGCGCCCGCCCGTGAGCCTATTTGGAACTAAAATTTAGTATGAGATTTTTCGATCTCGATACGATAACCGTAACGTAACGCAGGATTCGACGAGTCGTGCTCAGGGCACTGAACTATTTGTCTAGTTGTTTTATTTATTTACTAGCTTTCGCCGGCGGCTCTCCCTATCCCCGTGGGTTTTGCAAAGTCTCTCCCTATCTTATGTCTAAGTTTTATGATCGTAACGATAAAAATAACGTTTTTCTCGAATAAACTTTCACCCCCTTTTTACACTCTCATCATCATCAGCCTATTTACGTCCCACTGCTGGGCACAGGCCTTCTCTCAGAATGAGAGGGCTTGGGCTTTAGTTCCCACGCGGGCCCAGTGCGGATTGGGAACTTCACGCACACCATTGAATTGCTTCGCAGAAGTGTGCAGGTTTCCTCACTATGTTTTCCTTCACCGAAAAGCTCATGATAAATTACAAATGTAATTCCGCACATAAATTCCGAAAAACTCAGAGGTGCGAGCCGGGGTTTGAACCCACGACACTCTACTTGAGAGGCCATAGGTCAAACCACTAGGCTATCACGGCTTACACACACGTTTTCATACTCTTAGGGTTGAAATTTTCGAAAACGGTGAAACACGCACTCATTTAGGTATGTCTCTTAAAATATTATTATTAACTAAGTTTCATAATCATGAGGATGAAAACGAGATTTAAACCATAAGAATAAATAATAACATAGTAGAACGGAAACTCCCGCTCCGGACGGGCTCAAGGTCACGATATTAGAGTATTCGTTAAACAGACTGTCAGACGGTCAGACTGTCACGGCCGGCGTCGCCGCACGCGCGTTTGATTGTTTATAATTTGGTGGTAAAAGTTTTACGTGAGCCTGTATGTATTTTATTTTATATTTGTAGATAAGTAATACTTACTTAAATCACCTTAAATGGCTTCATTTGGTATGGCACTTATAATAACTTCTTATTTAGAAGTGTCTATTATATGTATACCTTCGTAATGATTTACTAATCTCATATTTTGTAAAACTAGAAAAAAAACTTGTATTTTAGCGATATTATCTTTAGACGTAAGTATCATTTAACAGCAACCAACCCTAGCAACACGCCTTGACGACAGAGGGGTGTAACGACGTGAAGGGGGAAGTAGGTATATAAATGGCGGCGTTTTGGACTCGGTCAAAAGAGATTCCGTTCTACTATGTTATTACTTATTCTTATGATTTAAACAACACTTTTAATACTTAACAAATAAATGGACTTTATCACTAAACAAATACACAAACTCAAACTGAAACTCACAACATTTATTCAAATTGCTCTCTTTCATTGGCAACGAAAATAAAGAATTCGCAACAATGCCATAAGAACAGTGATTGGAAAGACGTCACGGACGCTATCTACCTACTCATTCGTCGTAATAGTTCATCTATTCGGCGAGTAGGTGGCGCTAGAGTCGACACCACACTACAACCACACCTCGTATGTATATAGCCTTATCCTCAGTCTTGTAATTAAATGTTGTGTGTGTACGTGAAGCAAACAACTGCCACTGACGCCTTAATGAGATCTAGTTCTGGAGGTCACGTAATATGGAGTTAGACTTCGTCTCCCCAAAATAATAAATCAAGTAGGTTTTTTGGGAAAATCCTCCCTCCATGTCCTCCACGCGTCCCAATCTGTAGCAGTCCCAGGCCAGTCGTAAAGAAAGTCATCCAGATCATCTTGCCACCGTCATGTAGGCCTGCGACGCCGCCGCCACATGTGACATAGACCCAACTATTACCACCACCACTACACTATACGCTGACGCGTTTCGGAACTCCCGAGTGAGCAAATTAATTTTTTTTAGTGCAATCAATTATTTAATAAGCTACTAAGTATATGAAACGGAAAAAGACAGCCTATGGTGTAAAGATTACTGACCCAGCTGCACCTTTAGTCTCATCTGCACTTTAGGGGTCAATATTTCTGGTTGGAAAAAATCTTTCCGCGACCCACGAGTCCTGCAGTTGAAAGGCATTTTTAATTTCCCAAATTAACCTTTTCAACGATATTGATACAGAAGTCGTCACTCACACGCCAATGACAGCTGTACACCAGAGCTAATGTGAACCTAACCCCACAGGCACTCCGGACTGTTTTCCGCTGTTAAACATGATGGATATATGCGTCGTTGACGTTGAAAAGGTCAAATACAAAAGATACGTCATTATCCTCACAAAACATTCGAAAAATATGGTCCGAACATGTTGATATTTGCGCGCAAGTTTGGACCTTATTCGAGAGCGACTGAGGCCAAAGAGGCTACAATTGTAGCCTTTTCTTCGCTTAATTTTTGGCGTGCTAATGACATATCTACCTCTTTTTTATTCGGCTTAGTACCTATAGCTAGACAACAATTTTCGACACTTAAAAAGTTAGATCAGTCTCCTAAAACAAACCCTTTATATCCAGTCAATTTTGAGAGTTTCATCCAGATTATTCCATCCTTCAAGCTGTGATTGCCAATATTTCGGCGGTTCAATCGAAGAGTCTAGGAGCTATTGCAGTTTATTGCACCCACTTGCATTTTATTGCACGACCGCCATTGGGAAATAAAGCCAAAGCAATTTCAATATTGACGTTTTTGCGGACAATTCGTAGTAAAGTCTATAATGCATGTATTGTATGATACTTTAAGAATGTTTGATAGGTTGTGAAACTAAACAATTGGAATCGGAAAATGCCTGAAAACACCTTTGATAATCATATTATTTTTAATATTTTCAATATTATCTACTTAAATTAAGTCTTAGTGAAAAACCGGGTCACTCACGTATGTCAGTCATAATTATGTTTTTTCTGTGTATTAATGTTTCAGTGATTATTATAAAAGTGTAATTGATATTCACGGGAAAACCTTAAAAAAAATTGGCTAAAAATAAAAAAGCATACTCCGATTGAGATCATGAATTGTTATTATTGTCAATAGTAGGGTAGCACACTACAAACACTAATCACATGACTTTGTAAGACTTTGTTTTGTTGAATCTCACGGTAGTTTAATGTTAACCCTTTACTTGTCAGAACTGAAAATCGAAAACCTGAAACGTCTCTTCTGATTTTATGTGTACTAAAAATGTGTAATGTGTGTTTATGTGCGGAATCACAGTTGTAATTTATCATGAGCTTTTCGGTGAAGGAAAACATCGTGAGGAAACCCCCACACTCCTGCGAAGCAATTCAATGATGTGTGTTAAGTTCCCAATCCGCACTGGGCCCGCGTGGGAACTATATATAGCCCAAGCCCTCTCATTCTGAGAGGAGGCCTATACCCAGCAGTGGCACTTAAAGAAGGCTGGTGATGATGTGATGAAAAATGTGTAATAAAAAAAGATTTCAGTAACACTTCTATTGTTAACCCTCGAACCACCTGGAGACGGTCGGTTGAGAAAGAGATCTCCCAAGTTGGGTCTGACAGGACCTTGAAGCCACAGCACAGGACCGTGGTGTATGGAAGTCCCCACAGAGGGTCGAGCACGACTTCACGAATGCTGCGTAACGTAAAGTCGAATAGTAAACGTTGCCGAGTTTGTATGACATTTGGAACAGCGCCCGCCCGTGAGCGTATTTGGAACTAAAATTTAGTATGAGGTTTCTCAATCTCGATACGATGACCGTAACGTTACGCAGCTTTCGTAAAACCGTGCTCGACCCTCTGCGAGCCCTATGTCGACGACCGAATAGCCTAGTGGTTAGAGACCCTGACTATGAAACTTCAGGTCCTGGTTTCGATCCCCGGTCGGGGCAGATGTTTGTATGATAAATACAAATGTTTTTTCTCGGGTCTTGGATGTTAATTATATATATAAATATGTATTTATCTATGTTTATCCGTTGTCTAGTACCCATAGTACAAGCTTTGACTAGTTTGGGACTAGGTCAATTGGTGTCAATTGTCCCGTGATATTTATTTATTTATGTGCCTGCTGAGGGATTACAGGAACACATCATCATCATTCTATTGCTAATGGTATTTCACATTCAGTTACTTTTGTTGATGCCATGATTTTGAACAGCAGGAAAATTTATAGATGACGTTTGTGCTGTTCTGCATGTATCTTATGAGATACGTTGCCAATAATAGGGAGTCTTATTTTGGAGGAGCAGTAAAAAGTCCTTCTCCATAGCCTTCTGTCCTATCGGAACAAGAGCTATTAGAGGACCATCACATGGCTGGCTACCCCATAAATTCATTTGTAACGTTGTAAACATGGTAACATGAATCGCTCTATAATTACACTTATTTAGCGTATTTTGTGTGGCAACTGTATAAATAATATGAGATTAGACAGATTTTTTAATCCTTCAATATTATAATTACCGTAATATTATAATTAGGTACTTACCGTAAAAAAGCCGTGATAGCCTAGTGGTTCGACCTATGGCCTCTCAAGCAGAGGGTCGTGGGTTCAAACCCCGGCTCCGTACCAGAGGTAACTCAGAGGAGTTTCTCGGAATTCATGTGTTAAATTACATTGGTAATTTATCATGAGCTTTTCGGTGAAGGAAAACATCATGAGGAAACCTGCACACTCCTACGAAGCAATTCAATGGCCCGAAGAATTTCGAAACTTAAGTAGCAGTGGGCGGGGCACATAGCTCGCAGAACTGATGGCCAATGGGGTCAGAAGGTTCTCGAATGGCGTCCGCGGACCGAGAGATGAGCTGTCGGTAAGCCTCCAATAAGATGGAGCGACGACCTGGTAAAGATCGCGGGACCGCGGTGGATGCGGAAAGCACAAGACCGGTCTGAGTGGAGAGCCGCGGGGGAGACCGCCGGCCAGCAGTGGACGTCAATCGGCTGACGTGATGATGATGAGGGAAATAGTCGAGAACGTTTCTATGGATAAATTACAGCTAATGTTATACCTCTCTTTGAACATTTTAACGTAGGAATCGGATAGCGTCACAACAACACAAGTATTTATTTCCTGCACTTTAAAAGGAAACATTGTATCATCCGAAACGCATGGTCCTTAGCATTTTGTTGAAGGTCAACGAGCTTATCTTATAAAAACGTGAACTCTGTGGCCTCAGAGTTTTACTGGCTACGAAATGAAACCGTCTGAGCTTCGTCAACTGGCATAAAGCAGACAGACTAGAGGCGCATTTAGTTTATCCCTGGACTACATTTTTTCTGCCACTTTTCGAGGGGGATCTGGTCTACACGACGCACGTCTGCGCTAATGTCAAAATTTTTCACGTTCCCACAAACTCATACTAAAACAAAACTGTCACGCAAATGCCAAAAACACGCACACAGTCAACAGACCTAGTGCAATTTGCACAGACTAACCCTGTTATTCATTAACCTATTTTAACCAAAATGCCGTTAAAGTTCGTTTGTCCTTTTTTGTCACATTGACATTTCCGTTAGTAAGAAGAAGACAAAACCTATTTCAGCTAATGGAGGCTTGAGTGACGTTTATGAATAAGGCCATCAATGTCAAATTTTCGGCAGAGGGGAAATCGCCCGTTAACATCTCCTTTCCTTTTCTGCTCTAAGTCATGGCTTAGATAAAAAAATCTGACGTATTTCAGTCCCGTAATATAATAGAGATTTATTTTAAGTATATAGTTTTTGTATAATGTAGCCTTGACAAATCTGGGAAATATAGCTAATGAATAGAATTTCGGATTTGTCCTTAAGGTAAATTAGCTTTTGGAAAACTTCGAAATACAGCTTATTTGCATGGCATCGATGCTTCGGTTAATTTTTGAAATTGACCATAAACACCTGGTGCCTATTAAGACCAGTTGATTTGCATAACATACTCAACTCAATGCTTAACTGTACCGACCTCTACATGTTTTATTATATTACCTACTTCAACGGAATTAATGGCAGTGTTAATTTTTCGTATCATCATCATCACCAGCCGTTTTTACATCCCACTGCTGGGCACAGGCCTCCTCTCAGAATGAGAGGGCTATTTTGTCGTATACTTTAATCTAACTAATGATTGGTGATCTCATTAATCAATTAACATCAAACAAATGAAGAGAGTGATTCAGACCAATCTGAATAATCAATATACGATCTAAGTGACGTCTTCAGACTGTAGTTTCACATTTGAATGTAATCAGCGGAGCTCTCCGTTATCGTGTTCAGATAGACATGCTTCAGGTATGGTGCGACTGGTAGCGGAATTATGCTGAAAATAGACTGATCACACAAGAAGTATAATTCATCATCTTATTTAAAAGTATTACTCTTGTCGATGCAGTTGTCCCCAGTCCGTTCTTTCCAATGCAAGTTCTTTCATCTCCTGATACGACACAGCTTCTATCTTCTTTTTTATTTGATCTAAGTACTTTACCCTCGGCCTTCCCCTTCCTCTTTTTCCTTCTATAAGAAGTATGTTATTATACTTTAATACTCACTGAAACAATAGGATACACAGTGTGAGGAGGACAACAATAGAGAGATCTTTCACCAAACAGATGTTATGCCTGGGGACTGAAGTCCGAAGGACGAAAGTTGTAAGTTGTATTTATGCAACCTACTTTAAAAACTTCGTTAGCGTAATTTGGAATAGAACTTCAAAGTATGTTCGATGACTAGATGGTGCTGGGAGTCGCTAGGAAGTTCTCCTACTGGATGACAGATGGCGCCAAGGTTTCTACAACAGAAAACCATGACACCCCGTTGATAGATCCTGGATTCTTGACATTCCGTGTTATTACCCTTACACCAAGGGTAATGCACGTGACACGGGTTGTCAAGGATACGGGTTCGATGTTTTGTCGTTGTATAAGATTATAGGTTCTTATGTATTAAAATGTCACTGGTTGTAATATTCGTACTCATATGAAGGAGGTCGCGAAGATCGCGCGTTTTCTGACCGGTGCTCTTTGCGGCGTCTCTCATACAAGTTTGAATATTACAAGCATTATCATTTTATACACAAGGTATTGATATCACCTGGTACCATTCTTGTTCATACCTATTAATAGCGAGTATTTAATAAGTAGTATACAGTCGAACCCATGCCCGTCGAAGCTGTGATAGCCTAGTGGGTTAACCTATGGCCTCTCAAGCAGAAGGTCGTGGGTTCAAACCCCGGCTCGCACCTCTGAGTTTTTCGTAATTTATGTGCGAAATTGCATTTCTAATAAAATTTATCATGAGCTTTTCGGTGCAGGAAAACATCATTAGGAAACTTGCACACTCCTGCGAAGTAATTCAATGGCGTGTGTGGAGTTCCCAGTCCGCAAGGGCCCGCGTGGGAACTGTAGCCCAAGCCCTCTCATCTTGAGAGGAGGCCCGTGCCCAGCATTGGGACGTAAATAGGCTGATGATGATGATACAGTCGAACCATTTCATTCTTGACCCACCGTAGAACGTTCTCAAAGTCTCATAATAATTTTCCACGTCAGGCAATTTGATGTCACCATGACGTTTTCTACGAAAAGGTTCCATAATGGGTCACGATTCAGTTAGTTCGACAGTAAGAACATTGGATGAATGCCGTATATTGCATTAGAGATAAAAAAAACCGGCCAAGTGCGAGTCGGACTTGCGCACGAGGGTTCCGTAGAAAGATTTAAACGCTTTTCCCCAGTGTTTTAAGTTGTCCAGTGTTAGCAGAGCCCTGCTCCTAAGCAAAATGTACGCAGTGTGGGGTCAACTTATATTGGTCTGTGAAATCTACAGACAGACATAAAATTTTAAGATTTTGAGACTTTTTGGAGTGGTTGTGCTATAAGAGCTACCTTCATACCAAATTTCAAGTTTCTAGGACAGCTGGAAGTACCCTTTAGGTTTTTGGAAATCGGCAATTTGTATGGAAATAGCCTTTTTAATTACTGTATCTTTTGATTGCGTTGACTTAGAAGGGTGATTTTTTCACAGCTTCAAGGGACCGCAGGTTTGAGTATTTGATATTAATTTCAGCATGCTACCTCCACGCGTTCCAGAGAAAAAGGGTATTGACAGACAGACAGACAGACAGACAGACAGACGGACAACAAAGTGATCCTATAAGGGTACCGTTTTTTCCTTTTGAGAATTTTCTTAGGTATCCGCTACCACTGAAGACTATTTACAACAAAGCTCTTCGGCTGATTGGAAGCCGAATTAATTCTACTACCGAATAATCTGAAGAGATATTCGTTAGATTTCAATGTAGCTGCCAGTTTATGCCGAATATATTTATTCTAATTACCAGAGCTCGGACAGGTCATAGCAAAAACAGATATGGAAATAGAAAAATACTCAATAGAGTCGATAATCTATCTAAACCTATAAAACAGTACCGTGACTGACTGACTGACTGACTGACTGACTGACTGACTGACTGACTGACTGACTGACTGACTGACTGACTGACTGACTGACTGACTGACTGACTGACTGACTGACAGACAATGCACAGCCTACACCACTGGACCTAGAGATTTGAAATTTGGCAATCATATACCTTGAGTATCCTGGAGGTGCACTAAGAAGGGATTTTTCGAAACTCCGACGGGATAGGAAACTAGCCCATTTTGAAATATTTCACGGGGGCAAAGGCATAAGCTAGTTAAGATTATAATTATCTAAAGAGGATGTTATCGTACTTTAACATTAAACCTTATTTAGTTGCATATCTACCATGGTTTTGTCAAAGTGGCATTCTTGAAACGGTTTTGTGGTGACAATTTAAACTAGTAAAATTATTTACTTATGGTTATTTCTACATATTTTAAATATGGTGAAAATAAAAACGATTAATAAGTGGATTGAGAACTACCCCGAACTCTATTATAATGAAATTGAAAAATATGATTAAATAATATTGTACATAATGTGACTCTATTAATCTTGTTCTATTGCCGTGTTGCAATTATTTTGCTATGACCTCTCCGAGCTCTGCTAATTGCCGGTATAAGTAATTGTGCAGTTCTTAAGACAATTTTGCTACTTTCATGTTGCAATATTAGAAATGACTTATGATGTTATTATCTCAACAGCTATCCTAAATATCCTGTTTACTTACACAACGCGTAAAAAATGTGTAGTGTAAATCATGTTTATCTAAATGCGTTATTCATAAAAAATGGTTTATTGAAACTACTCACTTTTTATTCATAATCCAGCTAAGTATTTATTGATAAAAAAATCTACAGCATCAGTGAATTTTTATTATGATAAATAAACATCCATTTATTTTGCATAAACAGTATTTAGCATTTCTGTGAACAGCTTTTAAATCAGCAGTCATCGTGAATATTTAAACAAAATAAAAGCGTCAATACGAACTTTCTTGCAAAACCTCAAGTTGACTGATGACGCCTCCGTCCAAACAAAACGCTGTAAGTGATCCCCCAATAGAATGAAGTTACGTCTATTCACGTACGGTCAGCAGCGGTCATTCACTGTCACTGTCGTGTTGCAATAAATAATATTTATACATCTATCGTCCATGCGGCCATGACCGACATAGAGTGTACGGTCGACAAAAAAGGCGTTCACTTTGTATACCGTCAACACGCTAATTTTACACTAAATATCGTGTAAAGTTTGTCAACTGCACCGTTGTTGTTTTTGCGGACCGTACTCAGTTATGTAACCTGTTATATCTTAGGTGTTAAAATGCAATTGGTTAGTTATTTTAGCGTGTACATTGAGAAAGGTCAGTTTATTTTGACGCCATCATAACATAACATTTGAATGTTTCAGGAATAGATTACATAATTGAATACTTTAATAAAAGTTTTGCATTAAAAGATCCTTCATTTAAGAGCGAGGTTTCTTAGAATCATTTACGGTAGGTACCTACTCAACGGCTGTTTAAGTGTGGAGTTGTTTTATGCGATAAACGCTATGTTAAACGCGATGCGTTTGAGTCACATCATTTTATATCAGACTAGCTTGCGCCTCACGGCCTTGCCCCCATGAAATATTAAAAAATCGGCTAGTTCCGTATCCCGCGGGGATTTCGAAAAATCCTTTCTTAGTGCCCTTCTAGGATACTCAAGGTATATGTTTGCCAAATTTCAAGTTTCTAGGTCCAGTGGTTTAGGTTGTGCGTTGTTTGTCAGTCAGTCAGTTAGTCAAGGTACTGTTTTATAGGTATAGATAATCTAAGAACGCAGCATTAACAAACAAGGCTAAAGTTGATCGCATGCGACTAACGCTGCGATTTCATCACAAAACAACCGCGCGCTTTTGCCAGTTGACCAACTTAGGGTCGAGCACGACTTTACGAAAGCTGCGTAACGTTACGGTTATCGTATCGAGATCGAGAAATCTCATACTAAATTTTAGTTCCAAATACGCTCACGGGCGGGCGCTGTTCCAAACGTCATGCAAACTCGACAACGTTTACTATTCGACTTTACGTGACGCAGCATTCGTTAAGTCGTACTCGACCCTCAGGTCAAGTGACAGTAACTGACCACAAGGTACTTTATATTTGAATTAGTTACTGGTCAATTCTTGTAATATGCAATAAAAACCATTACAATAAAATGACCATGATTTTTTAGACTACGTTTGGTCTACATTATGATGATACTCTGGACTTAATCGCGTTAAACATATATTTAAATTCCTCAACGTTTTGGATGCAACGTTGCGTCCATGGTCTCCAAGGGGATGATGGGACAATGGGAGAGGGACTCGATTGGGGGGGGGGGATGATAATGTGTGAAAATCGCGAAAGTTTAAATAAATGCATAGTCTAGTAATACCCTATTAAATAAATAAACAAAAAAAGGTTCTATTAAGTTCATTACACCAGAATTTAGAAGTCTAGAAACAGACTTAACTGGAAACTAAGTTATGCCACACTTACTTTTCAAATGCATATAAATGCAAATAAAATACTTAACATTCTTTATTGACACGAAATAACATTATCAGCAAATGGCGCTTGCATTTTATTTCTCAGTAAATGTATTTCTACGTTATAATCCAATCACAGTACGAGACAGATTCTAATTCGCTAGACTTTCTTACTGAACCTACGCATGCGCAGTAGCTTTCTAACTGTACCTTATCTGCTGATTTAAATATCAACTTGGCCAACTGGCAAAAGGCCATATCTAGTGAAAGCAAAGCAAGTTTACAAGGAAACGGTTGCTGCAAAAAGTCTTGACAATTTTGTGACTTCGTGACCACTGGCAGTGACAGCTAACCTCAATGCTTGTCTACGACAGAAACGCAAATTAGCTGCATGTTTGTAGACGGGTATGGCATTCAAAAGTAAGGCTTTTGGAAAATAGTAATATCTACGTCACGGACGAGAGTTTTGTCACCAAGGAGATTCAAAAATCGACCCTCAGGGATCGTAAAGTGCGAGCAAATCGATTGAAATTTACGATAGCCGATAGCGATAACCGTGATGCATCGCAGCCGGGCGTGTCTTTAAGACACATGTCATGTACCAATTTGTTCTTCTAGAGAACAGAACCTCTGGACCGTGTTTTATAAAGCTACAATTTACGAGCGAAAGTATCTTACTAACAAAAGGTGATAGAATTAGACTTCCGCTTGTAAATTGTAACTTGTAGCTTTACAAAACACGGCCCTGGTGTAATTTTTTATACACGAAAACGTCTCAATCGCGTTCGCGTTAACGTCTCAAAACTATAGGCAAATTACGCCTGAATTAATATAATTTTAGGCAAATTGGCAGCGCCTCTATAGCGGCACGTATCGATAAACTGTTCACATAGTATTTGATACTTTAACACAAACTCATTCGAGATGCGTTTTTGGTCGTCGATTACACTAGGCGCTCTGACCACCCGTAGTACAGTCAGCAGCAAAAGAAGCTAAGCAACCGAAAAGCGGTCACAATGATCTGCTCTTATGTCTATAACAATAGAGCCGTGCTTAGATGATCGTGACCGCTTCGGTTGCTTAGCTACTTCTGCTGCTGACTGTACTACTCTACTACTACTACTTTTCTCTTGCACATCAAATCCCAGTTTTTTTTAATTACAATAGTCAATATAAGTGAAGAAAATTCACTGTTATACTTTTAAAAAAACACAGAACCAGAAAAAAAATACTAACCCTAGGCTCCTATTTCACCATCTGCACGATTATTGTCAGTTTTACATGACAATTCAAACTACATTTCTTTGACAATATGAAGCGCGCTCAAACAAAAGCTCGTCAAGTTAGCAGTTAAACACCGAACTGTCACTGAAAACTGTCAATTGTAAAGTTGGTGAAATAGCGGCCTGATTTTTAGTTTGTTAATTCGGGAATAGAACCTTATCACCAAAGTAAGTATAAATGGTAAGCGCAAAAATCAGGCAGGAAATTTCAGCGGAAAATGTAGAAATACTTAAACATAAGAACGGACTCAGCGTTGTCTTACACAGAACGTAATAATAGTCTGTAATAGTATCGTAGAAATTGTCGGAGCGGTTAAATATGACATTTAACAAGCAGTCGGGAATGGTAATAGCTGGTAAGTTTATTTAACGTAACATTTCCTTGTTGTTTTAAGAGCGTACGAACAAAAAGTTGCTGTTTTAGAAGATTTTAGGCTTTTTCAAAGGCTGTGTTTGTGTTTAAATGCTTACATTTTTAAAGAAAAACCACTGTTTTAAACAGATAAACTCTTATTCTAGACCATAGCGTTGCTATAATTAAATTATTATTAGGGGTTCTTTCAAACAAGACGGTATTCTTCGTATGATTTTCGAAAAATACGCGTCAGAGCTATCTTTCAGGTGGAATGCTTCCATTCTAAACTTCCAAAAATTATGCTGTCAAAGTTAAAGGTGAAGCCAAGTATGAAGTTGGGTAAGCTCAATGTTTGATACAGTGGAGGAAATGAATTCCTGACTCACCATAGAACATTTTCATAGTAAACGTCATAACGATTTTCCTTGTCAAGCTGTGCGATATCACTATGACGTTTACTGTGAAAAGATTCCATGTTGGGTCAGGAATTCATTTCCTCGACCGTACCTTACCTAATTACAATTTGACACCACTCTTGGTCACCTTTAATAATGCTATGATGATTTACGAATTAAGATCGAAGGTGCCAAAACCATTGATTGAGTCAGTTAATTCTGCATTAGCTAAAGAAGTGGTTCTACATAAAGGTTTTAGGTTTTGATGTGCCTAAGTCTATTTTACGGTCTGAAATTTAATTGACTGTCACTGTCAGAGATAGAGGTAATTTTTGACGCGGTTTTTATAGAAAATTCAAGTCGCCAACTCAGCAAAATTTAAAAAAGTTGTAGTGTTGAATTTTTGAACACTTGCATATTTTTTGTTTTTGTGCTTTCAGTACAGTACGTATTAATCAGGGATAGCATTTAGGTTTCTATAAACGAAAGATCTTTTCAAATTGCTTGAATAGTTTCAATGGTTCCCACCCCTATTTGTAAAAAAAGCATAAAAAAAGTTTATTTCTTTAGTACAGTAATTATTATACCACAGTTGCCTACACTAAATACCAGTTTTGAAGCTTTATCTTCGCTCAATGACGCTATAAATATCTCGCTGGTTGCGTTACATTGCGATGTTAATTCGATCTCTTACAAATCTATCACCCTGCAATTCAGCAATGTAACACAACTCGCGAAATTCTCGCACCTTGTTCGTAAGACTTGCAAGTCTTAGCCTATTACTGGATTCACTAACAATTTGTAACTCGCGTCCTTGCTTCGGTTAGAGAGGTTCCTTTCGAAATTCCTCAGTCAGTTTGACCTATAAAATACCTACAATTATATTCGCGTTTTAACCATTGTTATTAATATCTCAGAATACTATAATATGATTTATTTAAGTCTCGCGTGATCTTCGCATGTTATTTAACCAATTTTATTATTAGGTGTTTTGGATTTAAATTCTTCTTTAAACTAAATGAGACTGCAAAGTTAAATCGTGGGAACGTAAATTAGGTACCCACTTGTTTAAGTTAATTTCATAGAATTTATTGTACAGTTGCCTGTAATAATGTTTACACAGCAGCATCCATATTTTTGAGCTGTCAGAAATCGCCGTGTTCTTTCATCACTTTAACAATATAGCTCAAATATGATTATCTGACACAACCTGACAAGCCTTGTCGATACAATAATTCCACACTTTTTCCTTGCTTTTAGTTCTACAAAAAATCTATACAGCGCAATCGTATTTGTACATTTTACCGGTTGTTACAATTTGCTTGTGGGGTACATTTTGCTTGTTGTTCATTTTTAGCCAAAGCGTTAATAACATAACCAGTAAATGAAATATGAACAACAACATACGAAGGAAAATAGTTATATTTCAATTAGCATCCATCGCTTAAGCTCTACATTTACACAAAGATGAATTGTACAGAACAAAAGGTTGCCGTGATCCTTAAGCTGCGAGTTGAGGCCCTAACACATTAGGACGACCTCAAACACTTGGGCTTGGCCCTCAAACATTCGGCCTAGTTTGACCGTTCCATTAATTATTGTTAGGGTAAGATGTGACCTGTACAGAGTTGTGGCCCTGTTGTTGTGACTGTAATAGGAATTGGGGTTAAAAGTTTACTTTGCTGAGGCAAGTGACTTATTACTAACGATGGCGCTAGGAAAATTACAATTATATTGTATGGGATTGACATACGCTACTTAAATCTCAAGTGATTGCGCGCGTATTGTTGATTTTGCCATTGATTACATTTTGAGAGTAGTATACATTTTGCGGTTTGTGCATTTTGCGTGTAGTGTACATTTGCGGTTTGTGCATTATGCGTGTAGCGTACATTTTGCGGTTTGTGCATTTTGCGTGTAGTGTACATTTGCGGTTTGTGCATTATGCGTGTCAGTGTACATTTTGCGATTTGTGCATTTTGCGTGTAGCGTACATTTTGCGGTTTGTGCATTTTGCGTGTAGTGTACATTTGCGGTTTGTGCATTATGCGTGTCAGTGTACATTTTGCGTTTTGTGCATTTTTCTCCGAAGGCGTGGCACTATATCGTCTTTGATTTACGACTATAATGATGTGCAGAGCTTTTACTGTCACCAAAAAAAAACGGCGTAAACGCATTTTCACTGTCGGATCACAAATTTAATGACGCGCCAACTTTACCAATTCTACTGAGGTCCAAAATTAACATTCCTCCGTCTGTTTGGTCTGCTTATCGTTTGAAACCTAAACCTTAGAGCAGAAAAGAATGGAGATGTGTTAACGGGCGATTTCCCCTCTGCCAAAAATTACTTTAAGTCTGTGCAAAATGCACAGAGTCTGCTTAATTGTATTCATATTTCACGTGTGTGCATTTGCGTGACAGTTTTGACATGAGCGTAGACGTGTACTGCACGTGTGTACTTCGTCCCCCTCGAAAAGTGGTGGAAAAATTATAGTGCAAATGCGCCTCCCGTCTGTCTGCTTTATGACCCAAACACTGTATTAACAAATTCGTTTTATTTCAGAACTTCGTGAAGCATTCGAAGCTGAAGCCCAAGAGGTGAAGAAGCCTCGTCTACTCCTGACTGCTGCCGTGCCTGTTGGTCCTGATAACGTCAAAGGTGGATACGACGTACCGGCTGTTGCCAGGTGAGAAAATACATTATCATCACCAGACCCACTGGTGGGCACAGGCTTCCTCTCAGAATGGGAGGGCTTGGGCTATAGTCCCCACGCTGGCCCAGTGCGGATTGGGAACTTAACACGCATCATTAAATTGCTTCGCAGAAGTGTGCAAGGTTTCCTCACTATGTTTTCCTTCACCGAAAAGCTCATGATAAATTACAAATGTAATTCCGCACATAAATTGCGAAAAACTCATAGGTGCGAGCCGGGGTTTGAATCCAAGACCCTCTACTTGAGAAGCCATAGGTTAAACCACTGGGCTATCACGGTTTTTTTACGTGCGGAAAAAATACGCACTGAATTAATTAGGACATTGGCGATTTTCTCTCGTAGTTCTGAAGTAAGGAATCTCCTTGACCACATAGTTCAAAATACACATAATTGATGCAACTGCAGCCTTATTGTCTAACTCGTTCGGAATCACAATCGCGTTCATTTTGTACGGGCTGACAATTGGTATCGGAAACAGCTAGCTTTCACAGTCGTACAAAAACTGATATTTCAATTTGTTGAGTGTCTTAATCATAAAGTAAGTGTCTTCGCAAACAACTTGATGGGTCCACGGGCTTAAAGTATAGGCATTGGTGAGTTAGTCAGCCAGTCAGCCAGTCGAAGCTCTCCTGCCATTTATGCAACGTGTTACAAAATAACTCTTAAACCATCCTGTATATTTAATATACAATACACCCTTCGCTGCTTTTGTTCTGCTCTTATAAACGTCTGCATTCCGAATTCCACAGAAAACAAAATCTGCATCCTCCAATCAAATTACAATTAGCCAACAGAATTCATAATTATTTTCTCGTTTGCAAAATTAACTGTCAACTCCATTCGCTCTTTAAGTGCTGCAGAGACCTTGATGAAAACAATAAACTTCAAATTGAATACAGAGGTGTTTTGAAAAATTCAAAAGTATTAACAAACTGCACTGATTTGTTAGAAACTTTCAAAAGGTCCCACCTAATCGAGGGTTACAAGTCAACGCGGAACGATCTAAATGAAACGTCCACTAAAAACTTTGTCACATGGCCACATTGCAAAATTTTCACTCGTTAATATTCCTTAGACATTGTTAGCGCGTTTTCCCATATTCTAAAACAATGTGTGGAAAAGCAATGTTACCTTTACACACGCGCGGAGACTTTTTGTTGGAAACGCCGCTTTATGCCCTCGACGATTAGGACGTGTCGTTTCCTCTGCTGGTGTTATGTGAACTTGGTGTTTAGTACATTCAAATACGTGACACATCTGCTGCTTGTCATGTCTATCTATGTCTGGTGTACAGCTTTTCACGTCATATCGAACGTCGAACTTTTATCAAAAGGGCGGCGATCCGACGCGGTCTGAACGCGATAATGTGACGTGTCTGTCATTTAAAGTTACAAAGGGTTTGTTTAAACTTTAAAGTTACATTTGCCTTCAAAACCTGTTCTGTTTTCTGAATTTCAATTTTAAGTTCAGAATTGGAAGGCATTTTGTTTTAATTACGCGTGCCCAAGGTAAATGACAATTGCGAACTCTCTGTCTTTTTTCGGGTTTCATAGTCAACAGGACACTCTTATAGTTTTCACCGTGTCCGTCTGTCTGTCTTTCCACGACATAGCTCGGTCACCCTTGGTACTAGAAAGCTGTAATTTGACAAGAATATATGTATCAATCACACCGATAAAGTGAATGAAGTTTTTATTTGATTTATTCCTTACATAATAATATTATGTAAAGAAAAAAGCAAATGTTATATGCATAAGCATATATTATATGCTAGCTGTGGTGTAGTGGTAAGACACGTGATGCGGAATGTCAAGGATCCGGGTTCCATTCCCGGGGTTGCTAATCTTTTTACTGTTTTTTTCTGTGTATCCATGTTTTAGTGAGTTTCAAAAGTCTCTAAATAAGAGAATTTAGCCGCCTACTTACAATTTTTTTTTATTTAAGAAAAAAACAAAGTCACTAACAGCTCCGTTTTTCCACAGCTACTTGGACTTTATAAACCTCATGGCCTACGACTTCCACGGCAAGTGGGAGAGAGAGACTGGTCACAATGCGCCGCTCTACGCCCCATCATCGGACTCTGAATGGCGTAAACAGCTCTCGGTGGACCACGCAGCGCACTTGTGGGTCAAACTAGGCGCCCCCAAGGAGAAGCTCATCATTGGTAAGTTTGTTAAGTCTTGTAAAAAAAATTATGTCATATACTATTGTCTTGGTCATTGTTCGAGTTGCAGCCATTCACAATATTCAATCTATCTTTTGATCTACTGACAATAAAATCATCTACGTACCTATTAGTTTTTCCGTCTCAATAAACACTGTCTGTATGCAATCCAATGTTTGCTTGCTATCTGTCGATGGGAGGACAGTGGGCAATCTCCAGATAGCAAATTATTCGTGAAATCAGTAAAAAAAATTGTCAGTAGACCAAAACAAGAGTAATATTGGTGAGGATTCAAGAAGTTTCGATAATTGACCAAGACGAGCGAGGTCTACAGCTCACAGGGCCACTAGTGTCATATTTTGAACACCCAAACCCCTGGCTACGCCTGTGAGAGATAGATTGAATATTGGGAACGGCTGTTAGTGTATAAAATCGTACTAATCCTACTAATATTATAAATGCGAAAGTTTGTGAGTGAGTATGTTTGTTATACTTGTTCATTCTGAAACGGTTAGACGGATTTGATAGCTTATACCCTAGATTAAAACATAGGCTATTTTTCACCCCGGAAATTTGTATAGTTCCTGCGGGATAGCGATAACCGAATTCTACGTAGACGATGTCGCAGGCAACAGCTAGTAATGTATATACGTATAAAATATGTAGCACGTGTCACGGAATGACGTGTTTACAGGAGTTTCGAATCTTTGATTTATTAGGTTATTTAAAATAATACTTCCTTTCCAGTCATGCATGCAGTCTTGTAAATAATATTTCGTTCGATATTTTAATCGTGTGGCGTTATACAAGTCTAAAGGAAATCACACAAAATTATATCATAAGTCAACATCCAGATCGCGCAACCAGTCAACGGCGTCAGGTATCATGTTCACGTAGAGATCCTCGCCCGGTAGCATCGCTTTGGGCAGCGCTCCACAATATGCTGTGCAGTTTGGTCTTCAAGGCTGCAGTCACAAAGCGGGCTATTGCTCCATCCCCACTTGAACTTCAAAGAGTTGCACCTACCGTGGCCTGTGCGGATTCTGTTGAGGCGACACCAGTGTTTCCTCTGCAAAGAGAAGCCCCCTCGGTTTTTGAGTAGGGTCCGGAAAGATGCTACGTTGACCGGTAGCCGCCTCCGTCGTCCATTCATCCTTCTAGGATTGATCCAGCTGGTTTGATGATCTTGAGTTACATTATAATAAATTAAAATCTCATGTAACGTTGGTGGCTTGACCTATGACCTCTCAAGCAGATGGTCGTGGGTTCGAGCCCCAGGAAATAACCTTTGTCATGTATAAGGTATCATGAGCTTTTCCTGTGAAGCAATTCAATGCACTGGGCCCACATGGGAACTATAGTCCAAGCCAAACTGAGAGCAAGCTGAGAGGAGGCCTGTGCCCAGCAGTGGGACGTAATAGGCCGGTGATGTAACTTAACAACACGAAAAAAACAATCGAAGGCCTTGGTAAAACTTCCCGGCTTTAATTTACTTACGCGGCAAAGTCCTGTCATTTTTAATTTACAGCGAGGGATGACCTACGTCGTAAACTAGCCATCCTACCCTTGTTTTATTTATTTACCCCTACGTCAGGGGTCACAATTTATAGTCCATGACAAATTGGGAATTTGCAGTACTGTTAGAATTTTCATTAGGTTTTGCGGCTTGGGAATTACACGCGCCATGAACAGAATTTACCCACGTTTTTTTCCGCTGAATTCTTTTGTTTGGCAAGGGTTCATTTCTCTGTGTGCCCAGAGAAGTAGCTTTTTAATAACGATAACGTTAAGAGAAAATAATGCTATTGTATAAAATTAACATAGTAATGCCAAAGAAATGTATTTTACTATTTAGCGTTGGTAGAAATCGAAACGGTTCGAAGCGCTTGGCATTTGTCTTGGAATGTACGTACGAGTACTTTAAGTAGTTCTGTCACGTTTATTCTGATGTATTTAAAGTAAAGATCCTTGCGCAAGGCCCGTCTGCATCTCTATCACCATCCTATTGTGTTTCGGTGTGGAGATTAAGACAGTCTTATGAATTATGGGAACAACAAGGCATTTCATCTCATCTAGGCTGGCAACGCATGTTCAATCCCCTTGTAGGTATGGGTGTCAACGAGCAGCGGTGATTACGATCATGATCCCATTGTGCCTTCCTATTCCTTTAAAAGAAGTTATTCATAAATACAAACCGTAGAGGAGCTGTTAGAGTTAGGTACTGCAAATATTATCAGAAATAACAACAGAGATTCTGATACTATTAAAGCTCTCAAAAAATCTCATTGTTATTTTTTTCCCATAAAGCTAAATATAATATTAATCTTCTGTCCCAGGTATGCCAACATACGGACGGACTTTCACCCTGTCAAATCCAAACAACTTCAAAGTGAATTCGCCGGCCACTGGCGGCGGGAAAGCGGGCGAATATACAAAGGAGAGCGGCTTCCTTGCTTACTACGAGGTAATTTTGATAAAGAGTGTATGTCGACGATTTTATTGTGCCGTGCCGAGCGCTCTACAAAGGAATTTGGGTGGTTTTGTAATAGAAAAAAACATTGATTTTTTTGAAATTGGTTGCCAGTTGATAGCATAATAATAACTGGTGAGACTCAAAAGTGACTGATCGAGCGAACGAAGTGAGCGATGCGTCTCGATTTCGATAAAAAGCTTAAGGTCCCGAATTCGATCTCCGGTCCGGGAAGAAATCTGTGTGGTTAATACAAACGTTTGCACTCGAGTATTGGATGTTTAATATGTATTTATGTATGTATTTATCTAAAGAAGTATGTTTATCCGTTGTGTAGTACTGCTTAAAATGTCCCATTGCTGGACTGTGATCTTGTAGTTGACACCTTCAACGTTATGTCATAGAGACTGTAGGTGACAGACGGTGTGTTAACTATTGGGCATTAGGGTGTCAATGACCAAGCGACGAAGTTAGCGAAGCGTCCCCGCTTCAGCTTGGACAAAAAATCTTTCGTATGTCTGTCCGTGTGTTCTCCTCTACAGGTCGCATTTCTGAACCGATTCTCTTGATATTTTGTGAGCAGGTTCACAAATTACTTAGAATTTTTTGTCGATTGGTATTCTGGAGCATTTTTTTCTGAAAAAAAATACTAAAAATGTCCAAAGAAGAGACGATTCTCGTAAAATATGGTCATCAGGTTCGACGTTTATACAGTAATTTTTTATCGATTAGTTTTTAAAAAATGTTCTTAAATGGAATTTTCATCTGTATCTTTCCTAAGGTGTGCGAAATGCTCCGGAATGGTGCTGCCTACGTCTGGGACGACGAAATGAAGGTGCCCTATTTGATCCATGGAGACCAGTGGGTCGGCTTCGACGACGAAAAGTCCATCAGGCACAAGATGAGGTTTGTGTACATGTAAACCTAATAAGTAGTATTGCTAATAGGAATAATTTTGACGACCGAATAGCCGAATAGTGGTTGGAGATCTTGACTATGAAGCTTGAGGTCCCGGGTTCGATCCCCGGTTGAGGCAAATGTTTGTATGGTGAATACGAATGTTTGTTCTCGGGTCTTGGTTTTTTAATATGTAGGTATTTTCCCTCGTCTAGTACCCATAGTACAGGCTTTGCCTAGTTTGGAACTAGGTCAATTGGTGTCAATTGTCCCTTAATATTTGTTCATGAATCAATGTATAACTTTTTCAATATAATCTGAAATTTTAAGTAACTACTGAAGACTTGGAGATCACTGTAATTTTATTTTTTAGATTTTTCCCGTTCAAATTATACACTTTTAGAAAGTTCAGTGACTGTTTTCGCCCTAAACAGAGTGGAAAATTAAATTCTATTTCTGTTTTTCAGATGGATTAAGGACAATGGTTTCGGAGGCGCCATGGTCTGGACTGTGGATATGGACGACTTTAGCGGAGACGTGTGCGGAGGGGACGTGAAATACCCCCTCATTGGAGCCATGAGGTGGGTTATAATCTTATGGGTCATTAATTAGATATTTGTTCCAAACACCTTTTGTGGTTACGGTTTTTTCGAAGTAGACAAAGATTTCGATGACTTTTTCGGTTGTGTGGTAGAAGTACGGGACCGCTACTACCAAGTAACTCAGAAATACCAATAAAAATCTACAGCCATGTCATGAAAAACGTGTCCACGAAAATAACGTGGTTGAAACGCTCGAATGATAACACCTGTGATCGAAAATAACTAAAGTAGGAGAAGTAAGAAATGACATCAACTCTTTATTTAAATTAAGAAGGTAGAAGCAGCGGCCGAACATCTTAAGTTAAAACAAGTTACAAAAGAAGAATTCAACGTTTAGCTTTCTTAAAGAAACATTATACTGCAGTAAAATGTTGATTTAAAAAGAACTATAAGTGGTAGTAGGCATGGTGATGTAGTTGTCAATAACCGTAGTTTCTTAACTTAACCATGAGGTTCATGAAATTTCATATAGTTATCTGATTTTACTTTCAACATAAGGAATTAAATAGAAAACCAAAATTTGGCAGTCTAGCAACTGTCCGTTTTAAGCGGACCTTTTTCCCTCGCATGACGAAGATATGGAATCAGGTGACTCGCCTGCTCCCCTTCTTACCTATACATATACACATAATAAAATAATAAAAAATCGTATGACACGTTTTGTAAACCTTGCTCATTTTTAGAGAGGAACTCCGTGGTATTTCCCGTGGCAAGGACGCTAAGGACGTCGACTGGGCTTCAGTGGCGGCATCTGTGGTCATTGAGGAGGAACCAGAAAAGCCTGAACCTATCAAGATCAGTCTCTCCGACGTCCTGAAGGGAGCCAAGAAACCTACCAAGACGCGCATCATCAAGAACAAGAATGCTGTCGAGACTGACAAAAACAGTAAGTGGAATTTTATTGAAACCTACTTCAAAAAGTCGGTTAGATCGTTTTGGAAAATTCTTTTTTTGTTTTTGTTACGAAGGGACTCTGAAAAACTTTGAATCAAGAACAGAAGACACGACATGAAGGGGAGTTAGCAAGGTTAAAATTAAGGTAGACATTTTTACTAACTTTACCAATGCAAGACGGCCAGAGGGCCTAGAAAATTTAAACAGCTTACCATTAAATATTTTATTTATGAAATATTTTCGTCCTCTAAAGGAAACCTTGAATCAAACAAGTCCAGCCTCTCTCAAGTACTGAAAGGAGAAAAGGCGGTACCTACTGCTCGTAAGACGCTTATTATTATCAAAAGCAGGAACACTACCCAGATTGGTAAAAATAGTGAGTGGAATTTCATTTCTGACGTGTTCTCATCACAACCGTGGTCACTGAGTCTCAATTTGGCAGCACATTCTTTAAACTCACCCTCTGAGGGCTTACCACTGTGATATCCGATCATTTTACCAACATAGATTTCATAACTGATTCCTTTCGCAAAATGATCACTTTCACAACCCGCTTTTTTGTCTGAAACTGTAAATATTTCAGGATTTATGTCAGGATCATGTTTTAGGATCCTAGTTAGGTAAGGTTTGTTTTATAAAATCCTGAAACACTTACAGTTTCAGAAAAAATGCTGGTTATGTTAGACAATAAGGTTTCTGATCCTCTATAAAATGCTTTCATGGTCAATGTCATATTGATTTTCTTTGTAAGGCATTATTATTCCTGTATATTTATTTTTATCTTAGGTTAAGTTTGTACAATACTCATATAAAAAGTAACAAAACAATATTAATACAAAATATGAAAACATTATAAGAAGGCTTATAAACGCCATAAGTATCATGAGTCATGACAAAATTAACAAAACATGAATAGTCCTAGAGACAAAAACCATTAGTTTTACCTGTTTAATTTTTGCCATTAAACCAAATCAGGTATTACAACTCGTCTTAATAATCACTTTCTCTCTTTAACACTCCAATTGGCTCTATTTGCATTTAAATTGTTATTATTAGTAATTTCCGTGTGTTCACTTTCGTTTATATTTACCCGTTTAACTTTCTAAAGAGTTTTTAATGATTTTCAATGGCTGCTGTCGTTTCGGTATGCGAAATTACGATATTTACGATGTATAATTATCTCCGCTTAAGATGGCGTATCTACCTGAGGCCCGAGTACCAATATTCGAAACCTGCGTAACGTAATCGAGTACCTAGTACACGTTATCGAGAAATTTGTATGACGTTTGGAACAGCGCCCGCCCGTGAGCGTATTTGGAGCTAAAATTGAGTATGAGGTTTCTCGATTTCGATACGATAACGTAACGTTACGCAGGATTCCAAAACTTCGTGCTCGGCCCTACAGAGCTGTGTGAGGTAGCTAAGCGATGGGTGAAGAAAATCCACAAATAGAATCGCTTCGTTGAGCGGGGTTAGGAAAAATTCAGTAATCCTATTGGAGGATTTTTTTCTCGCGTACCGATTAGCGCCCTAGCTCATCTCAGGTGAGTACGCACTCTAAGTACGTAGCTGTCACCGAATAATAAACACGAAGCAATTACAGTATACATTTATAATATCTACCCTGTAGTTAGCATCAGCTGGAGCTTTGACCTTAAGGTCATTTGTAGTAAATAACACTCTCATGTTTATGTCCGTAGCGATGATCGATTTTGTGTTATTTCTTTATGTAATTAACCCTACTTTCCTTCCTGTTTGTTTGTGTTTGTGTGCATTTAGTAACTAGCTTGATTTTGCCTCTAAGCAAAAATCTTGGTGTAATATTTTCGTAAACATTTGTTACAGAAATTTATTAGAAATTTATTAGAAATTAGCTTATACTTACCTCGATACGAAAACAATTCACGTTAACAGACAACCCATTTAAACCGCTGTGTTTGGCACGGAAAGCAACAAATCTCCACGGGGAGTGCCTCAAGGGTCACTCTTAGGCCCCCTTTTGTTTCTCCTGCCAAGAACGGGAGCGATTCGCGACAAGTTGAAAGTTTGAAGCATCGACTGCTTTTAACGGTGAAAAGTAGGCGTTAAGACATTTGGGAGTGGCAGGGGCGTAAATATATTGCTGTTACGTCTAGAAGTTTAAGTGTCGAGTTCAGCCCCAGACTTACTTACTTCCAACGTGCCTTGGCTATTTTTTTATTTCATTTAAGCTTTACTACTTCATAACTAATAAGCGTGATGACCAGCCCAAGCTTCATAGTCAGTCTGACTATGAAGCTTGGGTCCCGGCTTCGATCCCTGGTCGGGGCAGATGTTTGTATGATGAATACGAATGTTTGTTCTCGGGTCTTGGATGTTTAATATGTATAATCTATATAGCATATTTATCCGTTGTCTAGTACCCATAGTAGAGGCTTTGCCTTGTTTGGCACTAGGTCAATTGGTGTCAATTGTCCCGTAATATTATTTATTTATTTAAATTATAATACTTTTGTTATTTTATTACTCAAGTTTTTTACTTAAGTTAGAGACTTTGATTAGCATTTCTTATAAAAAAGACAAAATAAGTACACAAGGGATTATGCCCTTATTCAATTGCGTAAATAAACATAATCTTAACCATTGCAACACCATGAATATAAAAATACTAAGTGAATTTTTCTGCTTCACCTTAACGAAACTTTTGGCTGACTTGAATTTAGTAGGTTTACGAGCAATAAAAATGAATACAAAACTCGCACGGTTAACGTTATTTTCATCCAAGGGCTCTGAATCAGTTCATGCATTAAAATGTAACAGGGCCGTGATTTAGGACCCCTCAAGTTATGACGCGACAATCTTCCCAAGCACTCCCAAGTTTCGCCAAGTACGTAATAAATAACATATTTTGAATGTTCAAGAATACTGCCCAAGTTTTGTAAAGTATTCTTTGCGAGTTTTTACGGTGTGACAAAGTCTCGACGTGAGTTATGAAAACCCAAACGAGTTGCGCTTAAGGGCTTGGAATGCGGCGGTAAAAATGACAAATAACTTATGGTTTCGACTTTGTTTCATATGTCCACATTGTAGGAGTGCTGGGTCGTCCAGAAGTTAAGAAATATACGTTTCTTTTTATTGCATTGACACAATTATTAGATACAGGAAACAACTTATTAATATGACTTTTTTTAAATGTCCGTTCCATTTATCATCACACAGAGTTAATAAAGCTAATTGAACAGGTTTTTTTCTTTGCATTGCTCTAGAAATTCTTAATATCCGCAGGACAAAGTACACGGAACAGATTAATACAGATATTTTACAAGATAATTACCTAGAGTTATATTCGCATTTCGTTGGAAATAAATGTGACTTGAGGCAGATGTAGAATGATTGACGTTTCATAAAAGTGACATCAGAGTTAAACGAGAAAAGATTTGAAATTAGATTTCGCCGGTGCTTTCGATTGATTAACGAGCAAATTACATCCAGCAAATCGAATGGGGAATTATTCGAAATTAAATTGCGTTTTAATGTGGAACTACGTTCATTCACCGATTGATAAATCAACAAATAACAAATGAGTTGTGTAATTAACAGCCATTGTTTTAATAGCAAACTGCAGCGCCGGAACCACATTTTGCTGTTTGTGAAGTTTATTGAGTGCAACAAGCGGCAATTGTTTGTTTTATGATAATTTTATGGTTAAACACAATTTCAACAATCTGCCTTTAAAATTTTAATTTTGGTGAAAGTACTTACTTCGTCAGAATTAACTTTCATATTCATGCGATATTTTGAAGTTCAGTGAAGAAAAATATAAGTATTATTAAAAATAATTTGATGAAAGTTCTGATGACCATAATACATAACAAGTACTTACCGTATTTGTACAGGGTCATGATTTTATGACTCTTCGCGCGTGCTTTGGGTATCATAAAATATTAAGTATCATACCTAATATAATTAAATTTTGACTTGAGGTTCGATCTCTGGTTAATTTAAAATGTAGCTTTTAGATCAACAACGTTTATACTCGTGTCTTGCACGTTAAACAAGTATATATTTATTCATACGTATGTATAAGTATGTTTATCCGTTGTTTTGCTTAACTTGGGTCTAGCTCAGTTGGTGTCAATCCCACGACATATATATTTCTACGTAATGCTCATCGATTTTTTTTTCTCAGGACGCGAGCCTCAAGTCCTCTGCTACCTGACCTCTTGGTCTTCAAAGCGTCCCAGCGCTGGCCGCTTCTCGGCAGAGAACATTGACCCCACCCTCTGCACCCACGTCATCTTCGCCTTCGCAACCCTCAAGGACCACAAACTGGCTGAAGCTGACGAAAAGGATGCTGATATGTACGAGAAGGTCGTCGCTTTGAGGGAAAAGAACCCCAATCTTAAGGTAGCTGTTCTCTAATACAATAACCATCAGCTCATAGATACGCCTCTTATTAGGCTTACGGGTGGTAAAATAAAAATTAGGTCATCATCATCTTTACTCATTTCTCTCAGAGTTCTTTCACCTCCTGATACGACACAACGTCTATCGATATTATGTATACAAATAATTATATCGTATATCCTCATTTTGATTTTTTTTTATTAGGTTGCAAAAGTTGACTTCCTAGCGGAAAATCGATGTGCATAACCAAATCATCAACATCAAATCGAATATTTTCATTGACATCGATATGACCTGATGATAATTTTGAAATAACTTCCAGGTCCTACTTGCAATTGGCGGATGGGCGTTTGGCTCCACTCCCTTCAAAGAGCTGACATCTAACGTCTTCAGAATGAACCAATTCGTCTACGAAGCCATCGAGTTCCTCAGGGATTACCAGTTCAACGGATTGGATGTGGACTGGGAGTACCCAAGGTAAATAGAATACCCTCTTTGCTGTGAATGGCCGTGTAAAAATAAGGATCCGTCAATATTAATCCCCTCGTCCGTATTTATCAACAAAGTGGGGTGTGGCTTAGTAAAGACAGCAATATATTACTAGGTTTTATGAGCTCCCAATATCATGGTCTACCCGTAATCATGATGCATGTGACTGGGTCGAAATATCGGGAGCTCATCGAACGTAGTAAGGTGATCGCGGTTATGATCTCGTTATGAATTTGTCTAATGTAATTTAAACGGACGAAAATTTGGAGTTTATGGACTAATGAATGAAAGATGCTAACGAGTTGAAAATGGGGTTTAATAATTAAATACAAAAGGAAAAACACATCAAACCAACAGAACTTAGCTCAACAAACTATAGCTACTAAACAACAGACAGACAGAAAAATAATATATCAAAATTTTAAACACTATAAATTAAAAGAGTTCGCAACACTAATTAACCGCGAATTATTTAAAACTGTTAGAGTGTGCCGCCTATAAGCGCTGTTATTCGCTCGTTCCAAATCTTGTTTGAACCCTCTATCCATCCTTCCTTCTCTACCATTTTTTAATACTCTCACGCATCTTGAAGGTACCTAGTATAACTTGTAACTTGACATTTTATCAAATAATCTAAATCAATTTTTGCAGAGGAGCCGACGACCGCGCTGCTTTCGTCTCTCTGCTGAAGGAACTCCGTCTAGCCTTCGAGGGTGAGGCCAAGACATCTGGCCAGCCTCGTCTGCTTCTCACCGCTGCTGTTCCGGCATCCTTCGAAGCTATAGCAGCTGGATACGATGTGCCTGAGATCTCTAAGTACTTGGTTAGTACTGTAGTTGTAGCGACTTTGGCGACATCTGTCATCTGGTAGGAGAAACTTGTAGTGACTCCCAGCACCATCTAGTTATAGAACGTACTCTTAAGTGCTGTTCCAAATCGCGCTAACGAAGTTGCTTAAGTCGGTTGCTTAAATACAACTTCCAACTCTCTTAGCTGGGTACGACGTGCCTGAGATCTCCAAGTACTTGGTTAGTACTGTAGTTGTAGCGACTTTGGCGATATCTGTCATCTGGTAGGAGAAACTTGTAGTGACTCCCAGCACCATCTAGTTATAGAACGTACTCTTAAGTGCTGTTCCAAATCGCGCTAACGAAGTTGCTTAAGTCGGTTGCTTAAATACAACTTCCAACTCTCTTAGCTGGGTACGACGTGCCTTTGAGTGCTATTCCAAATCGCGCTGACGTAGTTTCTCAAGTCGGTTGCATAAAATTCAAAATTCAAAATTCAAAATTTTATTCAGCAAATAGGCAGTTGAATACTCTTTTACACGTCATTTTTCTGAGTCTACCAGCGCTTTCGGAAAGACCATGATTGCCAAGAAGAATGCGCCGCAAGAAACTTGGCACAAAGTCATTTTTTCTAAAAACAAGTTACATTAGCTCTTACAATACGCAACCATAAAACAACATAAATACAACTTTCAAGTCTCTTCCTTTGGACTTCGGTCGCCAGCGTATAACATCTGCATGGAGAAAGATCTCTCTCTTGTGGTCCTCCCCATAACCGCAGTATATAAACTCAGCGCCTAGTGTAATCGACGGAAAAAATACGTTTCTAACGCGTTTGCGTTATGTGTCAAATACAATTTGCCGTGGTAATGCGTTTCGCTGTACGGGGTACGGTGAATAACTCTCTAAATGGTGTAACCACGCGCGGTGTGACAGACGGGATTGAATTTACGATTTTCTTTTATTTCATACATTATATTGTATTATTATTATTATCGTATATTTATTGCAATCTTAGGCTAGGTTTTCACAATATTCATATAAAAAGTAATAAAACAATATTAATACAAAATATAAAAACCTAACCTAGGGTGCCGCCGGTAGCGAGGCGGGGCCTAAGCTACCGGTGGTCAGAGCGACAGAGAGAGGAACCTCCTGACTATCCGAGCCGTGTCCAGGAGTACCGCCTTCTGTATCTGACCCTTGACCCAACCACCTAGCGAGAGCCTTTTAAGGTGATGGTCAAGGCTCTTCGCTATTAGACCGTTCGCCGACTATTATTATTATTATATTATTATTATTATTATTATTTGAACTTCATCAAAAAAGTTTGGTGATCATGATCACTGAGGTAGGCACAAAGGTCATTGTCCGTTATTCCGCCTACCCTATAAACATACTATGTATTAGATACCTACCAATAATGTAAAGGCGGCCTGAAATTGTTATTACTTTCCAAAATTTCAAACTGAAAAGTAAATTTATACACAAACCAGACAAAATAATTCTCGAAATGGGATTCGAACCCAGGACTTTTACCATACCGTGGTGTCGTGCTGCCAACTGCGCCATCCGAGCAATCAGCGGTAGCAGCGAAAAACTTTTATACATTCACGTTTCAGTTTATTTTAATGTACTATTTTGCTCATTTCAGGACTTTATCAACGTGATGACGTACGATTTCCACGGACAGTGGGAGCGTCAGGTTGGCCACAACAGCCCGCTCTTCCCGCTAGAGAGCGCCACTAGCTACCAGAAGAAACTCACTGTGGTATGTAAAGACACATGACAATCAGTCTCACAACTTACGTAGTCATAGTAGAAAAAACATACCCACGGGCCAGGCAAAAATCAATCTTATGACAATGTCATAAGATTCATAAACATCAAAAATCATAACAGAAACGCGTCAGACATTTTGACAGGGGAAAGCTTTCATTTTAGCGAAAATTAAGTGGCAGTGGGCGGGGCACATTGCTCGCAGAACTGATGGCCGATGGGGCTAAAAGGTTCTCGAATGGCATCCACGGACCGGGAGACGAGCTATCGGTAGGCCTCCAACAGGTAAAGATTGCGGGACCGCGGTGGATGCGGAAAGCATAAGACCGGTCGGAGTGGAGAGCCTTGGGGGAGTCCTATGTCCAGCAGTGGTCGTTTTTCGGCTGACATGATGATGATGAAAGCTTTTCTCACTTTCTTCAACTATACCGTTGTAGAGAAATTTATACGTTTGGAACTGCGCCCCCCGTGAGCGTACTTGATACTGAAATTTAATGTGAATTTTCTCAATGGCGATACAACGTTACTACTCGATTACATTACATAAAGTTGCGTACACATTCCCTTTGTTTAAACCAAACAGCTATGTGTGAATTCCCTTATTGAGCCTACAAACGCGCTCATTACAGCTATTCTAACAATGTAACCCCGTCTTATTACCACAAAGCGATGTCTTACAGTAAATATGTATCAAAGGTGCGTCAGAGGGTCGAGCACGACTTTACGAATGCTGCGTAACGTTACGGTTATCGTTAAGGTTACCGACATAGCCCGAAGAATTGCGAAATTTAAGTGGCTGTGGGCGGGGCACATTGCTCGCAGACTGATGGCCGATGGGGTCAGAAGGTTCTCGAATGGCGCCTGCGGGCCGGGAGACGAGCTGTCGGTAGGCCTCCAACAAGATAGAGCGACGACCTGTAAAGATCGCGGGACCGCGGTGGATGCGGAAAGCACAAGACCGGTCTGAGTGGAGAGCCTTGGCTGACATGATGATGATGATGATGACGTTACGGTTATCGTATCGAGATCGAGAAACCTCATACTAAATTTTTGTTCCAAATACGCTCACGGGCGGGCGCTGTTCCAAACGTCACACGAACTAGACAACGTTTACTATTCGATTTTACGTTACGCAGCTATCGTAAAGTCGTGCTCGACCCTCTGACCCACCTTTGATACATATTTACTGTGCGTGAGGGGCTGGAACAGCGCCCGCCCGTGGGCGTATTTGGAACTAAAATTTAGTATGAGGTTTCTCGATCTCGATACGATAACCGTTAACGTTACGCAGCATTCGTAAAGTCGTGCTCGACCCTCAGTACTCTACTTAACTATACGCAACTTCGTGCGTCGCGTAATCTTTGTATGCTTAGTACCTACTTAAATAATTGGCATGCTTAAGTTAATAACGGCAATGGAACGTTATATTGTAATAATTCATTAATTTAACAATGAACACCGGTCATTAATTTTATTATCATACAAAAATTCGATTCTTGGTTATTGTGAATTGTTCTAATGATTTTCAAACAAATTAAAATGAACGAGACTGGAAAAATATTTTTCCGTTAGGTGTAAAAAATCATAATTAATTTTGCACAAAAATTTATAGATGTATAAATTTACACACACACACACACATACACACAGAGAGAGAGAGAGAGAGAGAGAAATAGACAGAATAGACACACTCATATAGAGAGAGACAGAGATGCGCGCGCAGGGATTGTCGCAAAAGAAGATTCGATACAATACAATACAATACAATACAAATATTCTTTATTGAAAACCACAAAATAGTACAAAGAGATTACAGAAAACAGGTATGGTAGACAATAGGCGGTGAAGATTCGATACTTAAATGTTACTTTGTTACTTGGTTTACCAAGAACTCAACGGATTTATTCCCAACTTTATGAAGTTTTGTAATCCAAAAAAGCGTAACAAAATCAAAGACGAAGAAATATTAGCATTATAATAATATTAAGGACCCTACCCTTCCTTCGCTCCGATGGATTTTCGATGCTTCCTTTTCATAATAATTTCGGAAGGGCTCACAGCTCAATGATTTCCAGAAGGGTTGCTTGAACTAGCATAACAAACTTAAATCAAAATTGTATGTTTAAAGCTTTTTTTTATACGACGAGGAAGGCAAACGAGCAAGTGGATGGTAAGTAATCACCACTGCCCATAGACACCCAGAACCCCGGAGGGTTCGCAGATACGTTGCAAACCTAGAGAGCCAAGATGAAATGCCTCTTGTGCCCGTAATTACACCGGCTGTCTTACTCTCCACACCGGAACACAACAGTGCAAGCACTGCTGCTTAGCGGCAGGATTAGCGAGTAAGATTGTGGTAGCGATCCGGACGGACCTCGCACAAGGTCCTACCACCTGCAAAAAAAAGCTGACTAAAAACCGGGCAAAGAAATGAAGTATTGATGAAAAGGGCGTATCTTCATAGCACTTACGTCCTTTCGTTGAGAAGCGCAGTTTTTCGGCAATAACTCAAAAACGGTAAATCCGATCACGTTGACAATAATTTCTTTTGAAGTGTTTATAATATTGTGATCTATTTTTCACGTGTGTCCGACCAACGGTGTGTCTTTTGCTCTAACTTCTTTAATCTCTATTATGGTAGCAGAGCGTGGTTTTTTGTCAATGTTGTCCTAAAGCTGACCTCTTCCCTTTCCAGGACTATTCAGCCAGGGAATGGGTGCGGCAGGGAGCCCCTAAGGAGAAGCTCATGATTGGCATGCCAACCTACGGCAGGTCGTTCAGCCTGATCAATGACACACAGTTCGACATCGGCGCGCCCGCATCTGGTGGCGGTAAGTTAACAAGATTATTTATCGTCCATATTTTTCTTTAGTTTAGGTTTACAGTGGTCCTCAATACAAAACAAACCCGAAGCCGCGTTCAACCATAAACGCACGCCGCGCACTGTAAATTTTTGTGAGTTTCGCGTTTAAACTTAAAATATAAAACTATTCTATTTTCATAAAAACCCAACGGCATTTTTGCTGGTAAAAACCACACGACAAGGGATTGATTAATGTTGCCATTTGCGTCAATATAATATTATTATGACGATACGCTGGGTGCGCGAAGATGACTACGCGAAACTACATAATTTAAATGTAGTTTAGAAACTACATAATTTAAATGTAGTTTAGTTGCTTTAGTCTTAAGCGCGCTCGCGGGTTATGATTTGTTCAGAGGGTCGAGCACGATTTTTCGAATCCTGCATACCTAACGTTACGGTTATCGTATCGGGATCGAGAAACCTCATACGAAATTTTAGTTCCAAATACGCTCACGGGCGGGCGCTGTTCCAGACATCATGCAAACTCGACAACGACTACTCACTCGACTCGACTCGACTACTATTCGATTTTACGTGACGCGAATATTCGTACTCGGGCCTTTGTATTTTGAGCAGTGGTCATAGGTTAACTGTGTACAAACTTTCGTATCAGGCTTAGGCCAGGGCGTATTTACTGTTTACACCTGTGAAAATACTTTGTGAATTAAATCTTCGATTAGTTAAAAACATTCACAAGAGCCAATTGGTTGGTAACACGTCAGCGTAAAGTGTAGTGGTGGTGGTGATAGTTGGGTCTATGTTACATGTGTTCTTTCGTATGGTAGTGTAGGTTGAGTTGCTGCAGGATAGCACACTTATCGCATATGGTCGCGGGTGAGTGAATTGTTTTTAGTTCACATTAATATTGGACTTCGTGTGTGACGCCTGAAATCTGCTTTTGTTTCTTCTTTTTAACGCTCTATTGAACTGTGAAGAAAGCTAAAATTAGCAGACCCAGCAAACTTCGTACAGTCATAGACCAGTCCATAGAAAATGTATGAGACAATTAACGTTTTTTTAAAGAATTTTTCCCCTTTCGTATTATTAATTCCGCTATTCGGAGCGGAAACAAATTTAACAAATCAAAGATCACAAAAATCGGTCCAGTCGTTCCTTGACTCATAACTAACAGTTTTAAGATACCTAGGTACGGTCGAGGAAATTAATTGCTGACCCACCATGGAACCTTTTCACAGTAAGCGTCATAGTGACATCGCATAGCTTGACAATGAAAATCGTTAAGACGTTTACTATGAAAGTGTTCTATGGTGGGTCAGGAATTAATTTCCTCGAATCTACCTAGATACAAGATACAGTTTGAAACTCTGTATTCATTTGGGATTTGTCAATTACTATGAAGAGGGTGGTAGGACCTTGTGCGAGGTCTGTCCAGATCGCTACCACCATTTTACTCGCTAATCCTAAGGCTAAGCAGCAGTGCTTGCACTGTTGTGTTCCGGTGTGGAGAGTAAGACAGCCAGTGTGATTACGGGCACAAGAGGAATTTCATCTTAGCTCTTTAGGTTGGCAACACATCTGCAAACCCCCCGGGGTTGTGGGTGCCTATGGGCAGCGCTGATCACTTACCATCAGGTGACCCACTTGTCCCACCTGCTCGTTTGCCTTCCTTGTCGTATAAAAAAAAGAGTATTCAGGTAGTTATCCAGATATAAGATACAGTTCGAAACTCTGCATTCATTTGGGGTTAGTCAATTAGTATGAAAAGGAGCTCTTAATAATCGTTGGAATGGAACTTCCTGATTGCGGTCTTTAGTTAATGACGGCTAAGAGGTGATTAAATTGGGGCGGACTTATTCTTATTACGGAGTTCGTCGAAAATACAGATTTTTCTCCAGATGAATTACTTTAACACGAACATGCTAGTATGAAGAGTTTGGGTCTTGACTCTGAAGCCTGTCGTTGTATAACTAATCTAAACATAAGTATAAAACAGAAACGTGACTAACTGATAGATCTATCAACGCACAGCCCAAACCCCTGGACCTGGAAAGCTGAAATTTGGCATAGAGGTTCCTTTTATAGGGCGGAATTTTCCGAAATTTCCACGGGATAGAGAGTTCTGCCACGGAAGCGAAGCCGCGGGCGAAAGCTAGTTTACTATAAAGAAATAAATAAAAAAATCGTTTATTGTCGAAACATGATTACGGGAATTATAATAATCCCACCAAAAACATGTTTATGTAAAATGTTGCCAAGACGAGACCTTTATCACTCGCACTGTCAAAAGTTATAAGATCTCATGTAGAGCGAAGCTTCTAACTCTCCACGCCCTAACTCTACAAGCCCTAATTTCACAAACTTCACACCTTAGTCAAAACATGCAGCTTAGCCGTTTCGTTACTACAAGAACTACTATTTATTGATTTAAACTTTCGCGATTTTCACACATTATCATGATACTCGGGACTTAATCGCGTAAAAAACATATGTTTAAATTTGAATATAAATACCCCGACGTTTCGGACGCGACGTTGCGTCCATGGTCTCGAAGGGACTGAAGAGGCGGGTATTAACATCTCCTAGCTGCACGGGTTCCTCCAACTACCCGCACTTGGTCTTTTTTTATTTTTAGAACTACTATTGTATGTATAGAAGAAAAGTAATGAACAGAGAATACATTTTTCACCTTAGGCCCATGTGACGGTAGCGAAACGGCCAAGCCACATATCGACGTTACTCTGACTCAACCTCGTATATAAACTTTGACGAAATTGGAATAACCACCCTAGACCGCGATCCTAAGGTGGTTATTCCAATTTTGTCAAAGTTTATATACGAGGTTGAGTCAGAGTAACGTCGATATGCTAAAATACGTAAGCAAAAAGTGTAAATGGCGACATGGGTTCTAGAGCGAATAACCTACCCAACATAGAAAAGTTTAAAAACCCTGACATTGTCATTTCAAAGTTCAATATTTCAAAAACGGGTCAACCGATTTTATTGAAACTTGGCTAAGAACCATTTCTATTAAACTAGTTTTCGATTGACAAAAACTGCATCGAAATCGGTCCATCTGTTTAAGAGCTATGATGCCACAGACAGATACACATATACAGTACATGTCAAACTTATAACACCCTCTTTTTCGCCAGGGGTTAAAAACACGAAAGGTAGCGTTTCTTTATCTTTTTATTAGTTTTGTGGGTATACCTTAACGGTTCCAATTGCGACCTGCGATACAACCCTGTCGCAGTGAGCCGTTGCCGTACTTATCAAGAAAACCACTGCGGCTTTTACTTTGACATGGTGCTACATACTAATACTGGTGTGCTCGTGTCCAATTACTGTCTTTATCTGAACTGAAATATAGAATAGTGCTCATCAAATAACAGAACGTTATTAGATTTCCGATGAACATCGCAGAAAATCCAACATTACGTTGTTTTCCTAAGAAAATAACAACAAAATATTTTTCGCGACGAGCCACACATTATATGAATATTCTCCTCGCTTATTTTCCAAGAACGCGGAGCTTGTGGCTATGTTGTATGTTACGTATATGTTACAACTAGCGAAACGCTAGGAAACTGTAGCTGTAATCCTGTTATTATATTAATACATTATAGCTCAGTTGGAGCCTCCCCTCCTCGGGAAGAGATGGAAATAATGTGCAGATATAAGCTAACGGCAACTTCAGACATAAAGTGCTTTGAGTTATACCCCCACCGTCGACCTGCCTGCGTGCAAATGATTTCCATGTAGGTATTGTTTTGTTTGACAGGAATAATATTGCTCAGGTTCGTAGATTGATTATGGATTAATATGCGTTCGCGTTCGATTAAATTTTTGGATGCATATTCTCACTTCAACCATTTGGTTATAGGTGCTTTTTATCTTGAACGAACTCGTAGCTCTCTAGATTGGCAACGTATCTGCAAACCCCCCGGGGTCGCGGGTGTCTATGGACCACTGCCTGTGGCTGTGGTGATCACTTACCTTCAAGTGATCCACTTGCTCGTTTCCCTTCCTCATCGTATAAAAAAGAGAGATAGATTGAATGTTGAGAATGGCTGTAAGTAGTGTCAGAGTGTAGCAAGACTGTCGGTAACAGTGTAAAAGTGTAGAAATGATGTAACTGTGTTGCTATTTATAAAGCAACTGCTTTTTCCACAGGCGCAGCCGGCCGATTCACCAACGAGGCTGGTTTCATGTCGTACTACGAAATTTGCGAGTTTCTGCGCGAAGACAACACGACCCTCGTGTGGGACAATGAACAGATGGTGCCGTTTGCGTACAGAGACGACCAGTGGGTCGGCTTCGACGATGAACGATCTCTGAAGACCAAGGTACGAGAGCAGATGTTTTTCATGACAAAGATATTATTTTCTTAGTGCTTCCAGTGTCAAGATACCTGCCAGCTTTAGCGCTGGATGACGCAAGCGACATATGTATTGTACTCTTGAGTGGGGTACAATTTCGCATGTGTGGCGTACCTGTAGCGCTTACGATAGCAAACGCTAGCAAACGCTAGGCTAGGACCTCAAAAATTGTTCTCTTCGGTTAGTTGGCCGCTACAATATGCACACTGGCTGGCACAATTAATCGCCTACCCTATTTTTCCTATATTGTAGACACAATAATCAGGGATTAGTCTCAGGCACCCAGGCTAGTATAACCGAAAGAATTTCTTTAGCTAGCATGTCCAATTCAAAAACTAAAGGTAATTCTTATTCCCAGATGGCGTGGCTCAAAGAGGAAGGCTTTGGTGGCATCATGGTGTGGTCCATTGACATGGATGACTTCCGAGGTTCCTGTGGCACCGGGAAGTACCCTCTCATCACGGCCATGAAGCAAGAGCTGGGAGGTTACAAGGTCAAGCTGGAGTACGATGGACCCTACGAGTCGTCGAGTCCTAACGGACAGTATACTACTAAAGATCGTAAGTTTTACTTAATTTAGAACCAATTTAATTGAAAATGAAAAAAAGTTTATTGTTCGAAAAACGTACAGCCTAAACCCGGCTTTTGGATCCTGTGCTAGGAATCCCTGTGTTACACAACAAAATCTTACAGAGTAAAATAACATAATATGCGCTAGTGAACCTTAAACCACATTATGTATGAATGTTGTGTGTGAATGAGTGGTTATGTGAGTGTATGTGCTGTTGTGTACATGTAATAATAATGTAGATACACTCATATAGTATACAGTATCCATACATTAATATGTGAAGTGAAACTTTTGGATCCCTTAAGAATACCTACTTCGATGAAGTGTGAGGTTGCAATTGTTTTATATCTTGAGTCACCTTTTACTATTAACATTTCGACCGCCACAGTCATCTAGTCGTGACAACCAAGGAAAAGGCTCACACGCCAACGTCATGTATTTACATGGCCAACATTCCTCTCAAAATACGTCCTTCTATGACTTACAATAAGATCCCTATTTGTCTACTAGACTTTTTGTTCCGAGGCGTACAGAACACGACACTTCATTCGTAGTGTGGCGATCGAGAGGTTAAAGTTTGCTTTGATTGAAACTTTACACGAGTCTTAAAAATCACGTAAAAATAACTGTATTATTTAAATCTCTCGACGTCCCGTCGAGACCATGGACGCAACGTCGCGTCCGAAACCGTCCGTATATTCACGTGATTAAGTCCACGTGTTTATCATAATAAAGTTTGCTTGTTTTTTAGAAGAGGTTCTTTCAAGTTGACTGTATTTAAATAGAAACTACTAATTCAGTGAAAGTAAAAATGTAAAAGTATCAAAACTGTAAATCCTTTGTAGACAAAGTGTTGTCAACCCAAGATTTTTCAAAATTGCCCCCTTTCTGCTAGTTCAACGCTCAGTAGCCAGACTCTAGTTAGTTTTATATCGATAAGGTTCTCTAACTGAACACACTTTCTCTCTTTCCAGCTAATGAAGTTACCTGCGAAGAAGAAGACGGCCATATCTCCTACCACAAAGACAAGGCCGACTGCACCCACTACTACATGTGCGAGGGAGAGAGGAAACACCACATGCCCTGCCCCTCGAACCTGGTCTTCAACCCTAATGAGAACGTCTGCGATTGGCCAGAGAACGTTGAGGGTTGCCAGCATCACACGCAAGCTCCCGCCGCAAAGCGATAGGATGACAAACATAATAGTTTTTTTTTAATTCACAGACGTATTTAGGCTGCAATTGCGATTCTGAAACTTTTGTCATTGAAAATTTCCGTTGTTTTAGGTTTACAAGTTTTTTAAACACTTTTTTTATCCACCAATATTTTTACATGTTAATGATACTGAATTTAATTGTTTTTTTTGTCTCGTATCGAATGGGAGATTCGTGTGATATATTGTAAATTAACATCGGTAGGTAATTGTTCTTATAGTACCCTATCTATTATTAAATTATATTTTTAAGTGTAAACTTTACTCTCCCAAAGGTACACAATTATTTTAATAATGATTTGTAGTAACTTAGAATCCTAGAAGAGCTGGTAAAGACGAAATATATTCTATTCTATTAGTAGTACCATAGAGTGCATCTTTAAATGGTAGAGAACGGATAAAAATAGAGCTAAAATTTTTCATTGTAAATTGCTGCCATGTTCAAGTATTTTCCGTCAGAAATAAATGTGAGTTAGGAAGAAAGTGGCATCCTCATCTAATTTCTGCTTTTTAATATCGTACTCTAGGACAAAGAACAGAGATTGTTTAAATATTGAATTACGCCGTTGAAAAATAATATGTAAAAAAGTTTATGAACACCTCATCCATTCTTGTATCCAAAACTAAACGAAATATATTAATTAAGTAATTAGTATTTATTGATAAAACAAAAACATGGAAACATACAATAGCAGTCCTTAAATGTAGGTAGGTATCGAAACTTGCACAATTTGTATGAAAAAAACTAGGCAACATTGATGCGTATTTTGATAAAAATCTGTCGAACTTTGTTTGTTCGATTCCTTATTTATTGTTTGACAGTAAATTAAAAATTAATGAGGAATATTGTGTTTCTTTGGGACTGTAATTATTTTAATAAGTAGTTTAATGTTATAATTATTACTAAATACTCAACAAATCAGCTACAATCACTGCCTTGTGAACCGCCAGTAAGTTTTAATTGAAATGTCTTCAAACATGACGTTTTTAAATGTGACATTAAAGTTAAATTTTACTGTTAAATAAGTTAATTTAAGTTTGTAAATATTGTATTTAGATAAATTGAGATGTAGGAGTATCATTAAACATTTTTTTAGAAGAACCTTATCATTTCATTTGAAATACTACCGTCTAACCGCTAAAAAATAAAAGAAAATCAATATTTATTTAACGCGTCAAAAATTTATATCAAATTTTGGCTAAATGATTTCTTACTTTGAGTATTAATTTGTAGTGAAGACTATAATAAGGTTTGATGCATTTATCACAAATATTAGGTAAATAACTAAAGAATAATGAATCTAAACTCCTTACAAAGTAAAAGCAAATTCATTCTTCAAACCAAAAGACAGGCTTAAAACAATTGATAAGAATATCATTAGTAAGTATTGATTTGAAACCATAATCCCTATGGAATAAAACAAGGTAAGTAGTTTATAGTGATACATTCTCTACCAGCATTTCCAAAATGTAGACATGTACTGAGAAGAAACGCCGAAACAAACTCAGCCATGATACTCTTTTCTAATTAAATTATTTACAGTGTCTTATAACAATGGAACATAAATTGTTTAGTTAAACCAATTAAATGTTACCTAATAACAATATTTGGTTTTAATTAATCTGGAAAGATCTCTATAAGTACTATAGTAAGTTACGGGAATAACTATAGCAACTAAATAATCTAATGTGTAATTGTTTAAACCACCTAGCATTTCTTTAATGAACCTAGCTCTAATGCAAAGAACACTGCATAGGTATTATTTAATACATAAAGCCTCATTGTATACTACTTAACCGGCTAAACCGCACCAACATTAGCAAATATTCATTAACAGTAAATTATCAAATAATGTGATATCAATACTTATCTAATTGATGTAACAGTCACTCGGTATACTTATCTATTATGGAATCACAGCCGTTGTCCAATTTGTCTCAGTCTTTTTAATTATTTTCTCTCCAATTCCTAATGCCTTCCTTAATTCCTTTTTATCTCCAAAAAACAATTGCCGCTCGACCCATATATTTTTCTCTTTTTCTTTTCAAACGTCAAACAGAAAAACCATCAACCAGCATGAACTGTCAAGCCATAATGTATTACTCTATATGTTTCTGGAATTCAAAACATTTGTGTGCAACAAACATATTCTAAAATATTATTCTAATAAGCGCGGTAATGCAGCGAGTGTGATGGGGACCTTAGGGCCGGGAACGGTCAGGTTTTTAGGGGTTTATTTTTGACATTGATTAACTAACATAGTAATTAAGTAGGACCAATGTTACTAATCATAAAGGATGTACATGTTTATTCTAATTATCTTATTAATTATTTAAAATCATAATTGTTTAACTAAAATAACTTCCCTTATTTTTTTAAATTAATATCTACATTAGAAACTGAACGTCTTCGCTGTCACGTTGACAGGCAAGCTCGGCTCTGTCTAACAGCTCGTCTCGGCTCTGCCTAACACATCATGTTCTCTTAGAACTAAGTAAGTACTTTAATTGTAGCATTATTGATTTTTAGCGTTCCGTAGCCAAAATGGCAAAAACGGAACCCTCATAATTTTCGAAGGAGTTACATTTGTCACACTGCCAGACAGGCTACTTGATCTTTGGGAAAAACTCCCAATTTTCATAAGAGGCAAGGCAAGTAGGTATACCTACATCACACATCCTTGTGTCAAAATTTGTTACCTACGTTCCCACAAACAAAAAAGAGAAGGCGAAATACCCATTTGAATTAACAATTCACATTACCAATCTTAAAAATCCAGAATACCAGAGCTTCATATCAAAATAGTGATAGTGTTAGCTCAAATTGGAATAAAGAGTTTATTCACCCAATATCATCACAAACTGAATCCTATTTGAACAAACACAGGGTCCATTCCGAACATGACGATCAATCGTCGAGCAGTATTCTAATACGTTGCGGGTTTTGCTAATAAACCGCTACTCGGTAGGCATGTCCACCGCGCAATAGACAGGCAATGCGCTCCCCGGTCGCACATAGTGGCCTCTCCATAGTAGGTGCCCATTGAGAATGGGATCAGTCGTAATTTGCAGAATTTCCTATCATACCTGAAATAACCGATCGAAAATTCATAAGCGAGTGCTTTAGTATGGATAACATTGCTTGGCATTATTCTCCGCTCAGAATACAGAGCAAACCAGAAGCCGCGTTCAATCATAACCACACGCCACGAACTGTGTCCATTTTTTATTGATTTCGTTACCCGTTTACACACAGCGTTTACACGTAGTAGAATCCTGCCTAATTCTGTTTTTTTTTGTATATCCAACGGCATTTCTGCATGAAAGGACGACACGAGAAGGGATTAATTAATATTGTCATTCGTACATACAACGCGTCACGATATGCTCTGCGTGCACGGAGATGACTAACCGAAACTACGAACAGTCCGCGCGCAAGCTCGGTGCTCCGGAATTGGGGCCGGGTTTATTTTAATTTCCAACAAGCACGTAGTTATACAGAATACTTAATTTCGTAGTTATTTATTTGGTATTATTTAAATGAGCTAGTGAAATTACTCTATAAGGATGTTATGTGTTTGATAAAATAAAACAAATCCAACCCCCGTATTTGGGATTAAATAAGTAAAAGTCACTGTGGTTTCGTTGGAAACAAAATTATAATCAGTCATACAAAAAACCGTAGAAGAACCAATAAGAAACCATAAAAAGAGTAAAAATATCAAAAAGGTTGGCAATCTTGCACATTCTCCCCTTTTTTAAGAGATGAGGACCTTGGCCAATTTCCTTAGGGGACTACAAAAGATGCAGGGGAAATGAAACGCCAACTCAATGACTCTTTGACAGTATAATCTTCAACCGACTGGCCGTAGAGAGCTTGCAACTCCCTGCTAGCTCCGACAAAAGCAGTTCCACGGTCAAACTAGATTTCCGATAGCGTTCCTCTTCGAGCCACAAAGCGGTGAAGGCACATTATAGCAGCGTCGGTCGATAAGCTGATGACCACTTCCAGATGTATGACACGAATGACTAGGCATGTGTAAAGGGTCACGTAGCGCTTCTCTTGCCGTCGGCCAACAGTGACATGAACAGGACCGAAGTAATTGAGGCCTCCGAGCAAAAATGGCATGTGATGGCAAGCTAATCAAGCCTCTGGCAGGTGTCTCATTCTAATTAGAGGTTGCAATGTTCTGGAGCGGCGAAGTTTTCACAGCTGACAGTTATGGGCCACTGACTGGACTGCATTCCTAAGGCCTATGATCCAGAATCCTTGGTGCACCTCGTTCATAACCATCTCGTTGTATGCTTTAGCAGCTTTTTGATAATATCGGGCCATCAGAAGTCGAACAACTTGATGTTCACCATCCAGTATTAGAAGGCGCTACTTCGTCTGTGCTATCTATTGCTTCCACAATGTGACTAGGTGACAACTTAAAAAGGCTGCTGCTTCGAGGTAAAGGCTCTCGGTTCTTGACGCGCAGGAAGTCTTCTTGGAATGAATCATGCTGGCTCTGTCGTAAGACGTGGGCTTTAGCTAGGCGCATATCGCTCACAGATATTCATGTTGACAAATTGGGGATATTAGGAGAAGATGCGCAAGTAGGCCGGAAGGTGCAAAAACTTCCTTCAAGACGAGTCAGATTAGAATTAGAATCTCGTCTGTGCAGACTACGCGTACGCAATAATAATGAAATGATTTGATGCGCGCTTGCTGTTGCTTGCACCATTCTCATCTATGAACTAAAACGATTCGAATTTACAGAGACTGGTGCTGGCAGATCATTTTCACTGATGAAATGAACCAGAGTATTATGCTTATACTCTTCACGGCCTAGTCCGCTGATGTCGATCTGAGGCTCAGCGGGCCAGTCCGAAGAAAGAAGGAAAGTAGGTCCAGCGACCCAGCGACATTCTGGAGAGAGAAAAGTGCTCTTAACGCGTGTGGCATCATCTGCAGCGTTTAAGGCAGTAGGAACCCAACGCCACTCGCCAACGTTCGTGAGCTCCAGTATCTCGCCAACTCGGTGTGACACAAAAGGCTTGAGAGTGCGAGCGTCACTGCCAAGCCAACCCAGAACAGTCATTGAATCACACCAGAAAACGCGTCTCGAAGGTTTCATACGGTGGGCTTCACATATAGACGTCGCAAGACGTGCAGCTATTAGAGCACCTTGGAGCTCTAACCGAGGGATCGAAACAGGTTTAAGAGGCGATACCCGAAGTTTGCTACAGATGAGAGAGAGCCTAACATCACCTTTCTTATAAAGAAAGCGCCAGTAGGCGATGGCTGCAAATGCGGACTCGCTCGCATCTGAAAACAAATGATTTTTGCAGCCCACTACCTCGAGATCACTCAAGTTATAGCGCCGAGGAATACGCAAGCTTGAGATCGAGATGAGGTCTTGGTACCATAATTTCCACACATCGCAGTCACTTAGAGGGAGCTCTTGGTCCCAGTCTACACCCTTGCGCCAAGCGTCTTGAAACATAATGCGACCGCGTACAACAATTGGCGCAAGGATACCGAGAGGATCATAAATTCGCATTACATGCACCAACACCTCACGCTTCGTGAGCTTATCTGGCAACGCGGCCTCCTTTTTTACACCCGTGTTAAAACCAATCATGTCTTGGGCGGGTTGCCAAATGAGGCCCAAGTTGCGGACGGGGGTGACGGGGGTGACGGGGGTGTCCAGACGACCTAAATCTACACCAAAATCTTTGATCGTAGTTGCCTCGAGTAAGGATTCCTTCGGCAACAACGCAAGTGCCGAAGGTTCATTCGACGTCCACCCACGCATCTCGAAACCAGCGTAAGAATGGACGGTATATATGTCAGCTGCTAACTTAGCGGCTTTACGGACGCTATCTAAGCTAGTTATGCAATCTTCCATGTAATGGTCATCGATGATCGCTCGAGCTGCTTCCGGGTAAGTCTCCTGCCAATCCAAAGCATTTTTGTTTTTTATGTAAATGGCAGTAAACAGGCTGGACGCAGCTCCAAAAACATAGACGAGATGCGAAAAGTTCTGATCGGTTCATTTGGGGTGTCACGCCACAGAAATCTTTGCGCGTCCCTATCGTTTTCAATAATTTTTATTTGGGACTTTTCCCTTTCGAAACCGCATCAGAATACCTAGCAATGGTTGCAATAAATCTGGACTGGTCAATAACATGTCATTGAGTTTAGGGACACGCCGTAAGACTTGGCAGCCGCGTCATGTACTGTTCACAATTTATTAGGTTTATTTGGGTTTATTACACCGAAATGCGGCAGGAACCAAAGAGGATGTTTTGAATTGGGACGTGGTTCGGCATAACCTTTTGACAACATGTCATGTACTAAACACAATATGTCACAATATGTTATGTAGTGGAAGTGGTGGCATGTTGAGCGGTTGTTGTTGTGCTTCGTAAATGACCTCGTGGAGAGTGCCGAAACGCGTCAGCGTTTAGTTTAATGGTGGTAGTTGGGTCTGTGTGGCATGTGTTGATTCGTGTAGCAGTGGAGGCGGAGGTGTTGCATGGAAACATACATTTGCCGCACAGATATAACTATTTGTCATTAGTGGTCGCGGGTGAGCAAAGTAATTGTTTTAGTTCATAAATATGGACCTCCGCAAAGTAACGCCTGATTCAATAAATTAACATGTCATGTATATTACGACGGTAGCGCTCAGCATAGCATGGGTCTTTCAACATCTTTTTCTCCAAGCCGAGAAATCTAGATAGAGCTAATTTATAACTATCAGGTATATCCAGCTTATCAGCTTTCCACAACAAGCCTACCTCAAATCGGCCGCCCGGCAGACGATGCGCCGTGCGCTCGAGAACCTGTACGGCGCGTTCGTCGTCAGCATTGCGGGCTACGTTTTTCGATATTCCTATAGAATCGAGTTTAAATTGTTCCCTAACAAGACGTTCCAAAATAAACTGATCAGTTTCTACTTCAGGCTCGTTTATTGTAGTATGGTTGACAATGTCAACTTTTCTAGTTTTACTGCAACCGAAACCAAACAAGACCCAGCCCAAAGCAGTTCAAATGGCCACGGGTTGTGACTTGGTGCCCTGGCGCGTCGCCTTGGCGAAAGATAAATGCCAGTTATCTGTGCCTATAATAACCATCGGTTTAGCGTCCTCATAACAAAAATCAGCAGCTATATCGGCTAGTATGGATACTTACGCACGCTATCGTGATGCGCAGACTGACGAGCAGCATCTAAACCACTGATGGATCTAGCCTTTTTTATGAAGTAGGTGTCAGTTGAGTGACGACCCCTGATACTGAAATTTACGTATTGCACGTTAACGTACTTGCCTAGACCACCCACACAATCTAAATGTATTTGTTTTTCGGGACCTTTGGCACCAATCTGAGCCGAAATTTCAGAGTCTAAAAATGTCGCTGTAGACCCATCATCTAATAATGCGTAAGTATCAACACTATCAGAAGGCCCTGAGACAGTCACTGCAACTATTTTTAGGAGCGGGCGTACAGAAGGCTGAAGTAACGATGAAGTTGCATGCGTCAATATTTCGCGGTCCGAGTCGTCGGACGGCGTCGACGCTGTGGGCGCCGCGGGCGCGCATGTCGCAACCGTCTATATACGCTACACACCTTTTTTAGGCAAGAAATTTTATTCTTATGAAAACCCTTTTCCAAACATCTGTGACATATCTTATTTTTTTTTTAATAAACTGCCACCTATCATTTACTGTCATTTTGACAAATTTGCCACAACTATGTAATTTGTGACTTTGTAAACATAGCGAACAAACATTATTAAAATTATCAAGCGTATTGAAATCGGAAGGAAATGGTGTTGGAATGCTAACAGAATAATTTTCAGCAATAATGATTACCCTATCTTTATATGCGGCCTGCCGTGTGGCGATGGGCGTCGTGTAATCAATCGCGCCTCCAAACCTACACTGCAAGTCGACTTCACGCGATAGGAAATCTGCGAACATTTCTATTTTAGACACACAACCATCACATGAATGGGCGTAGTCCAACCAACGTGGATGCAGCAGCGGGAGCAGCTTGCTCCACAATGCTTGATAAAGCTCGGGCGAACGTAAATGATCCGGCTGATTTAGCAGACGGATCACTTCTATACAGTTGCGTACCCGGCTTACGAAAACAATAAGATCTTTGCCGTCGTAGCTTACCTTAGGCAGTGCGCGCACCGCCACCACTTCGTGCATGACGACGAGCTCGGGGCGGCCGTAGCGGACGTCGAACGCGGCCACCACGGCGCCGGGCGCCCGCGCCGCCGCCAACAGACCCGCCACGGCCTCGCGCGCCGCTCCACGTAGCGCGCACGACAGTCTGGCTAAATTGTCGGTCGCCGAGAAACTTTGAGCTATATTTTCGTACACTCGTTTCAAAGCTAACCAATCTAAACATGACTTGCCGTCGAAGATTGGCAAATCCGTCTTAGTAACGTGACGTTGAGGGTTAACTTTATTTATTAACTTCTCCAAAGAATCAACTAAGCGCGTCACTCCTCCGTCTTCAGGACGACTCTGCTCGGGAGAGCGATTGGAGAGCGATGGCGTCCATGCCGGGCGTCGCTACACTAGCACGACTGCGGGTGCCGTGACTGCTGCTGCGCTGGCTCGCGCCCGCCTCAATGGAAGCGAGGTTTGCTTTGAGCTCGAGTTCGGCAACACGCCGCTCTCGTTCTGCAGCCTGGCGCTCCAGCTCCGCCACGCGCTCCGCAACCTGGCGCTTTAGCTCCGCCCCACGCTCCGCAGCCTGGCGCTCTAGTTCCGCCACGCGCTCCGCAGCCTGGCGCTCTAGGTCCGCCACGCGCTCGGCCGCCCGGCGCTCGCGGTTGTTTTCAATGTCAGCTAGACGACGCGCATGCAGTGCTTGTGCTTCCAGCTGGCGAGCCACTATGGTGGAGCGCGAGGTAACGGCACTCGATGCGTGGGAAGGTGCCGACGGCCCGGCGTAAGGGGGGGAGTCCGCGCTTACCTGAGCCGGAGAATCCTTTGCCCCTGCCGCGACTGTCACACCGTTTCCCGGCGCGGTTGCTTTTCCACTTATGGACCGAGTAATAACCATCGTTTCCTCGCTTTTATCCCGGTAGAAGATCCAATATCTGGGATTAAATAAGTAAAAGGCACTGGTTTCGTTGGAAACATAATTATAATCAGTCATACAAAAAACCATAGACAACATACAATAAAAATGTAAAAAGAGTAAAAAATATCAAAAGCAGTTTTAGTTGCTTCAGTCTCAGGGGCGCTCGCGGGTTCTGGTTTGTTCTGTATTCTGAAATTTTCCAATAATACTGAAGGGGTCTAATGATATCTTTGGCACGTTGGAAAGATTCCATAAATTGAATGAAGTTGGTATTATAAAGTTAAAGTAGTATAAAGTGTACTAGTGGTGGTATTGATGGTTGCGTCTGTGTGGCATGTGTTGATTCTTGTAGCAGTGGAGGCAGAGGTGTTGCATGGAAACATGCATTGGCCGCACAGACATAACTACTTTTCACTAGTGGTCGCGAGTGAGCAACCAACTAACTAGATTGGCTCAGTGACCCAAAAAGAATCTTGGCCTCCGAAACGAGAGCTCGCCACCTAACCCGATCCTGCGCAGTCGCACGCTTGTCACCGGATTGAAGCTGACGCAAATCTGCCTCCACAGCGTCAGCCCAGCGATACTTCGGCCGACCAACCGGTCGGCGTCCAGTCGGTCGTCCGAGATACACCCCCCTGACCCCTCGATCCTCATCCATTCTCAGCAAATGACCAAGCCAACGAAGTCTGTGGGATTTAAATTCGCCTATTTTATTAGCCTCAGCCACCAGCTCTTCAATCTTCATCTTATTTTGCAGGTGAGCAAAGTAATTGTTTTAGTTCATATAGTTTTTCGATTGTTTTGTGTTTGTGAGCTAATGCTATAGGTTTTATCTTTACTTAATTATCGTTCACCATAATTTTCTCACACCACTTATCCTGTCAAATTATTCTCGAAGCACCGTTAGAGTCGATTGTTACCTAACTGCTTCAGATCACGCGCCCGCAATTAATTCTAACAACGTTTGGTTCAGACACCGAGAATCGATGAGCCAAATGCGCTGGGTTGTTTTTAAGACAAATGGCTATGTCGACAGCTGTTTACAGAGAAAAATAATTTTTGGCCATTGTTTTGTAAGTTACGGCCATGTTTCATAACTTGTGTTTTGATTCTGTCGTAATTAAGAACTTATAAGACAAGGATATTTATTTATTATTCAAGTTATTACAGTACATTTAAAAATATATATATACGACAAGGAAGTCGTAATAGTCGTCGAAGGACGTAATAGTCATTACGACATTGAATTCGATGTCGTAATGACTATTACTTTACTGGTGGTGGTAATTGACGGGCGCTGGCGGCGAGCAGTCGGCGACGAGCTGAAATGCTAATAATTTTCTACGGTTTCTGAACGCACTATAGAGGACTTATGATATGTGTGTAGATAAATTTAAATGTGCTTTTTGTGTTTATCATGTGTGTTTTTGTATTATTATCGCTTCTATGCAGATTTTTGCTGAATTTTAAAATTCTATCTCAGCTAGAATACTGCAGGGGTACCAACAGCTGCCGCACTATCCTAGACGTGACAATGCGTTGCGCGTGACGAGAATTTCTTAGACCACCCTTGAAGGATCTTGGTAAATATATTTAGGGAATTATTAGTTAGGAATAAGTTTAAAAAAAGCCAATGAGTACAGTCAAGGGCACCAATATGTGTACTACCACAAAGTCACAAAAATTTACAGACCTTATTACTGCGACGGTAAGATTGATGTATGCATATTTTGCAACTTTGCGCGGATCCATGTCTTTGACTTTGACTGTAACATTTTTGACTGTTTCTTTCATCAACATTGTCTTACGACGTGGAAATGCACTATTCTTCTGGGCACACTGCTACACTCCTCACCAGTGGTGGTTTGGGAGAGATTTTTACACTAAGTTTCAGTTACCCTAGGTAATTTTGTTAAACGTACAAATACCTACAATTGTAACTGAATAAATAAACAAACTGGTTTCAAGGCAACGTCTCAGCAAAGTAGGTAGCCTTAAGTCGTTACCAGGGGCCACCCGGGGACTACTGCAGACCTAATGTACTCCAGCTAATGACGAAATCGAATCAACCGTTCAAAGAACTCCGTATCCATTACCTTTCTCCATATATTCTTGGAACTAGCTGGCGTACTGATATTTAATGAGGGTTTACTCGTAGTATTGTGAAGGTTTCTAGACGAAAAAATATTTATATCGACTATTGTATAGACTGGAGGTCACGACAAATTTGGTAACGATCTTGCCTGCAACAAAACATTTTATATTGTTATTATTATTGTATTTTGTTGGACCCAAAACACCATTCTTCTTTTCGCAGTTATAGACATTCGATTAAATATTAATTTAAGTTTTAAATGCGATAGATTTTATGCTTTACTTAGCTAAATAAAAAGCAAAATAACAATAATTTTGTACACCTATGGAAACAAAAACAGTGGAAAAAACTTAAAGTCAGTACCTAGCTTATTTTAAACCTAAAAATCTATACATAATATACATATACAAATATCGCCAAGATCGTAAATTGCCACTGGGCAGAGTAGTATACCCTTATGGCTATATCTGCGTGTAATCGTTAGTGTCTTTAAAAGCTATCATAATGTATAGTAAAAAAAAATTACCTACACAAATCTTTTCAAAGCTCACGGGAACGTTTACTAACCTTAATTGAAGCTTTAATGCCAGATTAACTCTGTTCCGAAGAAAGGCAGCGAGATAGCAATAACACTGGCCCTAATGTGGGAGCTTATTAGTACTTATCAGCTTCTTCACACGGATGTCCAAGAGTAGAGAGACAGCGTTTTTTTTTTTCACCATTTAGCCTATTTTGTGCCAAGGGCGTCTCCTATTACCCCCGACGAAAACGAAGGGTGTTATAAGTTTGACTTGTGTATCTATGTATCTGTATATCTGTCTGTGGCATCATAGCTCCCAAACGGATGAACCGATTTCAATGCAGTTTTTTTTAATCGAAAACTAGCTAGTTAAATCGAAATGGTTCTTAGCTGAGTTTCATTAAAATAGTAACGTCGACAATGTCGAGGGTTTTTTAACTTTTCTAAGTTGGTTATGAGCTACTATTGTCAATGGCACGCATGTTCCTGCCATAATATAGGGTAATAAGTATTCAGGTCGTCCCCCTATCCCCATTCTTATAACGTAGTTGTCTGAATAAAAACGGTGTCAGTATCTTTTTGATTGAACAATTTGTATCATTTTGTTTCTTTTTTTAAAGAGGACTGTTATATGTTTGACCTGTGTACGATCGTATCTGTTTGTGACATCGTAGCTCCTAAACAGAAGAGCACATTACACATCATACACATCATCCTCCTTATTCATAAAAGTTATTTATAAACCAGTTAAAACTGTCACAAACGCCATTGTGACAGACAAAGATAAAATAATGGTGTTCTTAACTAAAAGGAGTATTAACCCCAGTAGCTACCCACGTAACCCCCCCCCCCCCCTTGCTACCACAAATAACACACACGTGTAGGGGAGGGGGGGACTAAAGTGTCTCGGCCTCCTCTCCAAGAGGGGGGGGGCCTCTTGGAGAGGAGGCCCCGGCTCTGTAAAGCTGGGGCCAGCTTGCGGATGTCACGCATCTAGCTCTCCCTTGGCATCTTGCTGCAAAGCCAGGAGGGACACCGACGGGTTTTTCGTGGGTAGGCCTCTCCCTTTCCTTCCACTTGGGAAAGGAAGGGTCGAAGAGAGTCCCTCATAACTCCCGCACGGTCCCCACGGTGCGGGAGTATGAGTAAAAAAAAAAAAAAGTAGTAACGCATTTTACTGTCGGAAAAAATGTAGTTGCCTAAAATTAGCCTCTTCATCTTGGTTTCTGTATTTTTGTTGTCTGTAAGAGATCGCTCTTAATCGATAAGACTGCCTATTGTCTACCATACCTGTTTTTCTGTAATCTCCTTGTACTGTTTTGTGGTATTCAATAAAGAGGTATTGTATTGTATTGTAGTTACCCGCCCACGAGCCATGGCAATACATTAATTTACCCCTCTGACATCTTCTTGCTTGCGCCCGCGCACCGCTAATTCCCGTTAGCTCAGAAGGATACAGCGCCACCCAGTGGCACACTGGCCTGAGCTAACACTCATTGACTTGATTTATCGCTAAACTCGGTGTATTTACAATAATGTAATTAATGTACCTACCAACTTCTTATTCAACTGTCGCATTCAAGCTTTGGGAGTTTGCTTGGTGACACTAATAAGTAATTTTAAACATTAATTGACCCAGCGAACGAAGCGTCTCAGTTTCAGCTCGGACACAATTCTTTTGTACCTACTTTATGTCCGGAGTTTTTGTCTACAGGTCGCATTTTTCAACCGATTGTTGTGAAATTTTGTGAGCAGGTTCGCTAATTATGCATACATTTATATTAATTTATTTGTCGATTCCTTTTTTGGAAATTAAAACGGAAAATGTTCAAAAACGAGGTCACGAGGTCTAGATACAGCTCACAGAGCCACTAGCTAGTGTATATGCATCAGGATATGCCCTTTGGAACATTGTGAAAAGGGACGGTGTTGCCGAGCCCGCCGGCGGGGAGCCGTGCGTTCGGACATCGCACGTCTGCTATGACTGCAGCTTATAATGTATACTTTTATCTCCACAAAATTGGCAACCATACCGGAATACCTACCGAAAGTCCCGTCCTTACGCTATACCTATGTATCAGATATATATAATGAATTTAAGCTGATAGTCCTGTGTCAAGTTTGCTTTCCTTATTGTGCTTTGAGGTTGGACTCGTAGATAGTTCCGAAACACGTCAGCGTATAGTGTAGTGGTGGTGGTGATAGTTGGGTCTGTGTGGCATGTGTTGATTCGTGTGGCAATGGAGGCGTAGGTTTTGCATGGAAACACACATTATACATAATTATATTAATTGTTTTTGGTTTAATAACTATAAAGCTGAATTATCTTTAATCACCAAAAAGTAAATAAGCAAGTGATCGCGCTGATTGTAAGCGATCACCACTGCGCACAGACAGCCGCAACCCCGGAGGGATTACATATGCGTTGCCAACCTAGAAGGCTAAGATAAAATGTCTCTTGTGCCGTGCCCGTGATTTTCCCTCGACACTGCTACTTAGCAGCAGGATTCGTTAGTAATATGGCGGTAGCCATACGGACGGACCTACCACCCACGAAATCAATATAGTCATCGAAATTTATATTCGAAAAAATGTCTTCCTGTAAATTTTCTTGCGGCAATGTATAACCAGGGAAATAAGTTTGTATGGACATGGCATGACGTCATAGGCTAGTGTTTCCTCTCAAGACAGGCCTCAGCAAACCGTAGCGACGCATGAGTACCCCACCGTTCCGTTTTCGAATGCTCGCCGCGCACCGGCGCGCGCATCATTCCTGCCAGTTCTCTAGGTCACCCAGACGCGGCCGGCCAATCAAAACAGTGTCGTGTGTCGTTTGTTTTTCTGTTGTGTTGCGTATTTTGTGGCAGTGCTATTGGATTTTTTTAAACCCTTTCCAGAAGGTACTTTTTTTATTTTTCTTTTATCGCTGTTTTTTGATTTTCAGCCAGCGTTAGGTGTGACATTGTGTTGTTTGAGTAGATGAAACCATTTCTCATTTTTGACGGGTAGGGGTAGTGCTTTGACTACCCTCTGTGAAAAAATAAGCATCAAAAATGTCAATGAGATTATTATCGAATTGCCTTTTCGTTTAAAGTTTCGTGGCTACTTGATTGTTTTTTTTTAAAGTGCAAGCTTGATCGCACTATTAGAATTAGCGTTTTGTAAACGATAAATTGAGTAAGTAGATGATCAAAACCTAATTTATTCAAATAGCAGTCGTCGTAAAATATTTTAAACTTACATAATTTGACAACTGACACAACAGACCAATTTTGACACCTTACCTTGCGTGCTTATGATGCGTATTGTATAGGTACTTAACACCGACTTTGACAGAGGCCTATCTTTACTAATGTTGACAAAATACATACTTATCTAAAACATGCATGACTCGGGTACAACCAATCATAATTTGAAATATTTGATCAGGCAAATAAATATGATCGAAGCAAATAAATACTGAAGTGGCTCTTGATTCGTAACTAAATATTAACAATGTTTGTTATTTGTAAGGCTTATAACCATCAGGTTTATTTGTTTCTCTTTTGTTTATGTAAGTTATTAAAGTTGATAGCTTAAATGTTATATATCATGATTTTGTATGGGGAGGAGCACGTGCTTATCCTAATTGTATAATACTTTACAAGTTTTACCAATAAGAAGCTCTCCAGTTTTTAAGAACTTTTGCGTAATAATTTTTGTTGTTCTGTGGCTTAGTAAATTTAACTTAATTTCGTCTGCATAGACTTTGGTTTTCGTTATTTCGTGAAAACTGCAATAGGTATTCCGGGATAAAAGATAGCCTATGTTTTAATTTAGGGTTTAGACCACCTTTAAAAAGTTATCCATCCTGTTCAGCCGCTTTTGTGTGATTGGATAAACTTCTAAACATACAAGGTTATCAATTCATAACATTAGTGCGTAGTATAGAATGTTAACACTTACTATACTAAACGAATGGTTAAATAGTTTTTTTACACATTAAAAATCTACAACTACGAACATTTTGCTGCCTTATTACTTACAACAAAACATAATAATAACAAGTAAGCATATACCGCCCGAAACCTTTTACCAAAAACGTTTAGAATTTAGGAGGATCCTTTTTCATATTAATACCTACCTAAATAATTTATAGGAAAAATAAATCGTAGGGGCGTTCTGGTGGGATGTGGCAAAAAAATTGCCCTAACGTCTGCCTATTTTGACATGCGTTTCGACTGTTAAATAAATGCCGACTGCTCGATTTCAATTATAGGTAAACTATGGGGTTTAGCAAAATAAAGTGTTTTAGAAAGTGCAAACAGAACCCTTCAAATGATACCCCACTTGACCTAGTATGCAACCCTACTTTGAAAATGTTAGTAAATAAAATGTACCTATTTGCAAAATAGCATTATCTAAAACTAATTTATTGAATCAGGCGTTACTTTGCGGAGGTGCATTTTAGGAACTAAAAACAATTACTTTGCTCACCCGCGACAAAGCAAAGCACGGGCAAAGCGCTGGTGAGCAAAGTAATTGTTTAAGTTCAAAATTCAAAATTCAAAATTTTATTCAGCAAATAGGCAGTTGAATGCTCTTTTACACGTCATTTTTTCGAGTCTACCAGCGCTTTCGGAAAGACCATGATTGCCAAGAAGAATGCGCCGCAAGAAACTTGGCACAAAGTAATTTTTTCTAAAAACAAGTTACATCAGATCTTACAATACGTAACCACAGATAAATTACACAAAGAAAGCTCACTCTATCATTAAAAAAAAAATAAAGATAAAAAAAATACCGTATTTTAGAAAAAAGTGTAAAAAAATATATTATTAGAACAGCAAAACCAGAACACTTTAATTTATTGGCACGTTTTAATTGAGCAGGATATGTATAGGGTCTCCAGGTCAAATATCTTTAGAATTACACCTGGAGACCCTATACATCTAACTTATTTCTAACTTATTTCATTATCTAACTTAAAATTATTCAAAATTTCAAGTTAGCACTAGTAAGTTCCTGAGATAACCAGCTGATGGCGGGCAGACAGACAGACCGAGTCACAAGATAAGGGTTCCTTTTTACAATTTTGCTTCGGAACCCTAAAATCAGGAATACATGTGTATTGAGTAAAAGCCACTACAGCTTTTTACTTAGCATGCTATTTGTATCCCACTGACCTGTGTATCTGAGTGTCTGTGTATTGTAGCAATATAGCTCCCAAATGGATGGACCGATTTCGATGCGGTTTTTTTTAATCGAAAGCTAGATGGTTCTGAGCTAAGTTTCATTAAAATCGGTTTCCTCCCGTTTTTATCCCCCGATGAAAAAGAGGGGTGTTATAAGTTTGACCTGTTTATCTGTGTGTCTGTGTATCTGTCTGTGGCATCGCAGCTGCCAAGCGGATGGACCGATTTCGTTGCAGTTTTTTCTAATTGAAAGCTAGTTTAATCGGGATGGTTCTAAATGAGGAGAGATCTTCCAAATAAAAATATGACACAATGCATTGAAAAATTCGTTAGGTGCACCAATGTTAAGTATGGCTTAATTGGTGGAGCGTGGTACGGATTACCGAGGTTGCTGGTTCAAGTCCAGCTGCTTAAAGGATTTTTCTTTGCATTGTCATTGTACATATGATGGTTCTAATTTTCATTAAAATCGGTTTCCTCCCGTTTTTGAAATATTGAATTTTGAAATGACAATGTCGGTGGTTTTTCAACTTTTCTAATTGTTTCCCACTGATGGGCAAAGGAGTCTCGTCCTTGCCACTCTAGTCTATGGCGTTATGGAAAGTTTTTAATAAAATTACGATCGTAGATTGTTTTTATTGAATTCTAATAGGAACAGTTTAAAATGGTAACCATTACCACAGTCTATACAGTCATCCGACGAAGGCCTCTAGACAGGTCAATCGTGCGGGGGGTGCGGGGTGCGGGGCGGGCAGGGCGAGCCCCCTTGCATACGCCGGCACTGCCCGATTAGTCAGGAACTTTCGCCCTCCTTGGTGCTTTGGCCATGCGGTTGCGGTGTCGGCATTTACACAAACATCAAAGGCGTCGGACCACTGGTAGGTATAAGCTCTTTACACTGTGCCATTAAAGAGAAAGATCGAACCTCGAAGCGTGACGTATTGAACTACTTGGAGATATTTCTCTGTATCACGCTATGTGAAACTACCAATAAATAATTATAATTTATATGCTATCATTTTCTTATTACAAGCTTTTATTTCACTTGTACAGAGGGTCGAGCACGACTTTACGAATGCTGCGTAACGTTACGGTTATCGTATCGAGATCGAGAAACCTCATACTAAATGTTATTTCCAAATACGCTCACGGGCGGGCGCTGTTCCAAACGTCATACAAACTCTACTCGATTTTACGTTACGCAGCATTCGTAAAGTCGCGTGCTGTAAGTCTGTTCGTATGTAAGTTGTCCGATTTAAAATTTCAAGCCATTACCTATCAAATCCTTTTACCTAAGGAGTTCTGTCTCAGTGAAATAATTGCTTAAGAAATAACAACTTAAGTCGCAGTGACATTATCAGTCACCTTTGTAGTGTCACTTAAAATTTTATGTCACTCTCTTTGAAGAGAATTAAACTTAATTAACACAGTATAATGCACAATTATTAAGTAAACCAAGTCACGACCCCGGTACCGTTTCTTGAAATGCTAAGTAGTTTATATTTAAATAATAATTACGGGTTTGACAGTTGCGCTATCCGGTTTTATAACGCGATGCGTTTGGTTTTTAGGGCTAATTATAACAAAAAAAGTAAAACCGCCTTCAAAAAAAAAACCTTAAAAAAACCTAAAATAAAATGCGTTTATTTCGGACAGCAAAAACTAAAGCCTAAAGCCCTAAAGTTTTATGGCCTAGCACTAAGTAGCAGTAATATGAAGTCGGTGCGGTGCGAGCGGAATATTCTTTGAACGAAGCACCGACTTCATATTACTGCTACTTAGTGCTAGGCCATAAAACTTAGGGCTTTAGGCTTTAGTTTCTGTTGTCCGAAATAAATGCATTTTATTTAACGTTTTTTTTCTAAGGTTTTTTCTTGAAGGCGGTTTTACTTTTTTGTTAAAAGATTTTCATTTCACAATTTTACGTTGATTTAACATTTTCAGAATTATCCTCCAACTCCTAACCGTTAAGGAGTAGTAAATTCCATCATCAGCTCATCAACATGAGATGATGACTACCAGACTCAAATACTTGAATAGCCTTAGAAAATATGTGAAACACATAATAAGTGCCTCTGAAATTTGAGGGTTGCCCTCATTTCCCTGGGATCCCATAATCAGATCATGATTTGGTGACTATGGGACTACCTCAATTTCGAATAAAAAATGAATTTTGAAAATCGGTCTACAATTGGCGGAGTAATCGATGTACATACATAAAAAAAAACATACGGTGGAACGTAGAACCTCCTCCTTTATTTTGAAGTCGGTTAAAAATAGGTTTTAATACTCAAGTTTTAGTGATAAAGAAAATACACTTCATTTGTTAGACATAGGCCTCACCTACCAATCTCCATTTAGATAGAATGCGACTAAAAAAATACTTTATTTACATAATAAGAGCAATTTACAATGACATTAAAACTAAACTTAAAACTAAATTAAATCTAAAATAAATGGATAGATATGAGCACTTACTAGAGAATTTTAATGTCAATGTCAACTTCACATATATCTTACTTATTGAGAAACATACTAAACACGTATAAACTAGGAGCTTATACAAACATTATAAAATTTATATAATTTATAACAAGATACCGTGCCGATGAGCCGTCATAGCCTAGTGGTTTGACCTATGGCCTCTCAAGCAGAGTGTCGTGGGTTCAAATCCCGCCTTGCACCTCTGAGTTTTTCGGAATTTATGTGCGGAATTACATTTGTGATTTATCATGAGCTTTTCGGTGAAGGAAAACATCGTGAGAAAACCCGCACACACCTGCGAATAAGCAATTCAATGATGTGTGTGATGTTCCCAATCCGCACTGGGCCCGCGTGGGAACTATAGCCCAAGCCCTCTCGTTCTGAGAGGAGGCCTGTGCCCAGCAGTGGGACGTGAAAAAGGCTGATGATGATGATGATGATGATGATAACAAGATACCGGAAAATGTTATAAATGTACCTTAGATTAACTAGAGAAACTTTCTAGTGTCAAAAGCTTTTTATTCGAGAATGGAATTTCTGACCCCTGTTTCACCAACTTTACAATTGTCCGTTTGGAATGACAATTCGGTGTCAACTGCTGACTTGAAGAGCTTTTGTTTTAGCGCGCTTCATATTGTCAAAGAAATGTAGTTCGAATTGTCATATAAAACTGACAATTGTAAAGATGGTTAAATATGGGCCTGACCGACAGTAATTAAGCACACTAGTGAACATTGTGTGTGTGCATGTATCACGACTATTTATATGCCTTCACTACACTTCAGATAGCGTTTAAGACCTTTGAATACTATGTTTTTTTTTATACGACGAGGAAGGCACACAAGCAAGTGGGTCACTTGATGGTAAGTGATCACCACTGCCCATAGACACCCGCAACCCTGGAGGTTTGGTGGAAGGGGAGGGAGTTTGTTATGTTAATGTACTAACCTACGTCGAACAAATAAAGAGGTTTGTATTACTTATACAAAATATGAGCGTTTGAAAGATACCTAACGTTAACTTCTCCAAATTAGGGCCGTTGTGCATCAACGCGCTCCAAGGTTGCCCTTGAAGGAAGGCTGTGAAAAAAAACACTTGTTTCTGTAACCAGTAATTGATTATACCCATCTATAGCTACAGGAGATTTAGACAGGGCATAATTTTTAACCCCCGACGAAAAAGAGGGGTGTTATAAGTTTGACCTTTGTGTCTGTGTATCTGTCTTTGGCATCATAGCTCCCAAACGGATTTACCGATTTCGATGCAGTTTTTTTTAGTCGAAAGCTAGTTTAATCCAGATGGTTCTTAGCTAAGTTTAATTAAAATCGGTTAGCCCGTTTTTGAAATATTGAACTTTTAATTCACAATGTCCGGGGTTTTTCAACTTTCATAAGTTGGTTAGGCTATTATTGACAATTATTTTTTTTTGCTTGCCCGTGTACTCACCTAACTTAATACTTAGCGGCGTAGTCGTGTGCTATAGGTATGTGTTCCTTGTCCCCCTCAAAAAATGGCAGAAAAATTTAAGTGCATAGATAAGCCAAAGGCGCCTCCCGTCTGTCTGTTTTATGCCGCTCACCGCCGGCGGGATTGCTCTGCCGTTCCGTATTCAACTTGTTCCAAATGGCATTATTACTATCTTGATGTTTATAAAATCAATGAATGCAATCAAAACATTGTAAAGGTCAACGAACGAAGCATAAGGTTCAACTGCTAAACGTCAACAACCGTTTAGAGCCGACGCCATTTGAATTTCAAATTTGGAATCTAAATTTAAACTTCGGATGGTCACGAACGTATTGGACGAACCAGGAAGTGGTAAAACAAATGAAGCGTGCACAAAGTAATCTTAAGTGCTGTTCTTAGAGCAGAAAAATACCCCTCCGTAATGGAGGTAACCGCACCAGGGAGTACCTTTTATCTGCTGACGTACAGTCACCAGCAATAATATATGATTATGGACAGCACTGCAAAAATATCTGATCATGGTAGAAGGCAAAACTATATGACGACATTCGACGGCAATAAGATCTGATATGTTGCGACCGGCATAAATATCGTTCTTGGGTAACGGCGTAAGTATCGGACACAGAGTCGCTTAAAAATATCTGATACTTGACGAAATCAAAAATATGTGATCAATCAGCAAACATGAACTTAATTCAGTAGTATTACGGATCTAATTTGAATGCAGCGATCTGACACTTCTCGAAAACAGTGCGTACTTGTCACTGTATATGTCTGTCTCATGTTTTGTTTTATCTAAATCCAACAAATTCAGTTCTTCGTTTCTAATATGACATACCCTGTTGACGTATTATTTTTCCATATACTTTACCAAGGAGTTTAACCGCTAATAAAAAAAACTTCAAGCACAAAAATACTGTTCTTATTTTAAAAACTAAGAAACGTGAGATAGATATACGTAGTGACAAGTATGCACTGTTTTCAAGAAGCGCCAGATCGCTGCATTCAAATTAGGTTCGTAATACTAGTGATTTAAGTTCATGTTTGCTGATTGATCACATATTTTTGATTTTGTAACATGTAAGATATTTATGCGGTCCGTGTGATTTGATGTTTTTGCTTCCAAAGTGAATACATATTTATGCCGGTGACGAGTCAGTTTTTAAGCGACTCAGTGTCCGATATTTATGCCCTAAACCAAGAACGATATATATGCCGGCCGCAAACCATTAGATCTTTATGCCGTCGAGTGTCGTCATATACTTTTGCCTTCTACCGTGATCAGATATTTTTGCAGCGCTGTCCATAATCATATATTATTGCTGGTGACTGTACAAGTAGGTAAAGTAGGTATAATAAATGAAGGGTACACGGAAAGAACATGTCTAGACATTTTTTAAAAAACGAAATTTTAATCTCAAAATGTAAAGCACTCTATAGACTAGTTACAACTCAGTTACAGATACAAATTATTGATGTATAACTTGTCTTTTTATCTAATTAAGAAAATATGTACCTATACGAAAATCATATGGATAATTACACAGTTCCAAACTTTCAAATCGCGATGACTCAAAAAATAGCTAAGGTAACTAGACAGTATGTTCTTTCTGTTGACCCTTCAAATACAAAATCATTGTTAAGTGAACAACTCGAGCAGTAATCTTTTAACCTGCAATAGTTTGCGATTGGTCAAATCTGACACTATTTTGGTACTGTCCAAAACGAACTCAACAAAACTCCCCAAACAATGTCCTTAATATCATCATCATCATCATGTCAGCCGAAAGACGTCCACTGCTGGATATAGGCCTCCCCGCGGCTCTCCATTCAGACCGGTCTTGTGATTTCCGCATCCACCGCCGTCCCGCGATCTTTACCAGGTTGTCGCTCCATCTTGTTGGAGGCCTACCGACACATAAATAACACTGGGCCGTAGCTAGGGGGGGCAATGCCCTACCTAAAATACCTTTGCCCTACCTTGAAAAATACCATCGATTACGATAAATAATATGACAATATTTTAGTGAAATAAAACGGATCACTCACGGATGTAAGTGGAGTTTAGCCCGACATTTTTCGAACTAATTTGTAGTTCTTCCTCTGGGAGCGCAGGACCCAGCGACAGCGAGACGCACATTACGCGCCGCAGCTCTGCTCGCGCGACTATTAGTCCGAAACATGCCGGGCTAAACTCGACTTATTATACATGAGTGATCCGTTATAATTTCACTAAGATTCAGGTCAGGTTAAATTTTAGTTTCGCTCTACCTGTAATTACCGCTGCCTTATCTTACATTCAACTCTAGCTACGGCCCTAAAATAACATAGCAATGATATCAGAAACTACAAGATTCAAAGTTAACTGCATCAGTGTTGTCCATAAATTCCACTAACTTTTATTTCATTTCATTTCATTTATTTATTCAGAAGCAATATAGACATTGTGTATGAAATAGGTACAGTTTAAAATTTCTTACATTATAAATAAAAATTAGTTAGGGTACTAGATTTAATAGAAATTCACTGTAATGTTTAAATGCTTACGTTACATTATTATTATTTTACATATATTTCCTTAAATTTTTACAAACCATCCCGAACGAAAATCTCTTCAATGCTGTAAAAACACCCTCTCAACAAGAATGCCTTCAACCTTCTATGAAATACTCTATAATTAGTAATATTCTTTTTCTACCACAACTGGTACTACCCACTTCGTTTCTCCCGGTGGTATTCCCAAAGCCGGTGTGATCGCTTTTCTTCCGCAATGATATTACTAATGACAGGTTTACAGGCGACTCGCTTTACATGCGGTGCCTGTTAGAAGAGCAAGCGATTTCATAAGAACCGCAGCGATTAAAGTAGCTTCTGTTGAAAAACATAATTTGAATCGGTTTATCCGTTTGGGAGCTGTGATGCAACAGACTTAAGTTTCATCGAACTTAACAGTCGTCCGTCATTTGGCTTTAATAATGTTTTATAAAAAACGTTTGCTAAACTGATCAATTTCCCAAATGTTTCATTTTCCAAAATGCTTTTTTTCCGAAACTGTAAATATTTCAGGATTTTTAGAAAACAAACCTAACCTAACCTATAGGGTTCCGCGATATGGCCCTAAAAACAAATCCTCAAATATTTAGTTTCTGAAAAAAAAAGTATTTTTGGAAATAAATTAGTTCGGCAATCGCTTTTGGCCAAATTAAAGGAATTTGTCACAATCTATTGACATTTGTGACGTTGGTGCGTAACTATTTTTACACTTGTCATTGGATTGAAATGTCAGTTTTTGCAGGACTGTGACAGCTAGCTGTTTCCGATACCAATTGTCAGCCCATACAAAACGAACACGATGCTGATTGTGAGCGAGTTAGACAATAACCCTGTTATTCGTAAACCTATTTTAACTTAAACGCCGTTAAAGTTCGTTTGTCCTTTTTTGTCACATTGACATTTCCGTTAGTAAGAGGAAGACAAAACCTATTTTAGCTAATGGAGGCCTTTTGCGGGTGGTAGGACCTTTGTGCGAGGTCCGTCCGGATCGCTACCACCATCTTACTAGCTAATCCTGCCGCTAAGCCCTGTTGTGTTCCGGTGTGGAGAGTAAGACAGCCGGTGTAATTACGGGCACAAGAGGCATTTCATCTTAGCCCTCTAGGTTGGCAAAGCAACGCATCTGCATTCCCTCAGGGGTTGCGGATGTCTATGGGCAGTGGTGATCACTTATCATCAGGTGATCCACTTGCTCGTTTGCCTTCCTCGTCGTATAAAAAAAAAATACGTTTATGAATAAGGCCCTAAGGCTGCTGCATGTCTGTAACTTTTTATGAACAAAGCGTTACTCTTCTCACTTGTCCCACGTGCAGTGGAAAGTGGTAGTCCGCGGGTGCGCCCGCGCACCGCGCCGATTTATGCGTTCGCTTCATGCGTTACACTGACCCATTTTGTTTATAATTTTATGGATTCCTATTAGTTGTCCAATAAAGTGAGTGATGGTTTAGTGAGAAGAGTCCATGAGTATTATTTACTTATACAGGGTGCGTTTTATTGAAACATTAAGAATTCAGCCAGGGGTTAGGTAAGTCTGTGAACATCCCTGTACAGCTTTTATTTGAAAAATCTCCCATTCATTGCATCTGCTGTAGCTCTAGCACAACTCACAGTGCGACTTCTATCTCGCGCGAGAACAACTGCCCGTCCTTTTTTGTCACTCAGAATGGAACGGGACGGGTAATATAATCTCGCGCGACAAACAAAGTCGCGGCCAGTCGTGCTAGCCCTACTGGTCGACATCGACAATTAGGTACGAGAGTTATTTTTTCCAAATAAAAAACTTTCAGGTGTATTCACTTGGACTTACTTAACCCTAATTGAATTTCTGACGGTTCATTAAAACCCACCTTGCATGATATTAAGCAAGCTCGTGTTAAATTTATCTATACAGGTTTTGGTTATTTACCTACTATACGGTTTAGGGCGCCCCTTTTCCCCCACTGTTTTTAACTCCCGACAAAAAAGTGCACCCCTTTATAAGTTTGACGTGTGTGAGTGTCTGTGTATTTGTGTATCTGTCTGTGGCACCATAGCTCCCAAACGGAAGGACCGATTTAGATGCGGGTTTTTTAATTGAAAGTTAATGTAATTGAGATGGTTCTTAGCTAAGTTAATTAAAATCGGTTCACCCGTTTTTAAGATATTGAACTGACAATGTCGGGGGTTTTTCAACTTTTCTATATTGGTTATTTTGGTTATTTACCTACTACACGTTTTAGGGCGCCCCTTTCCCCCTTCTGTTTTGACTGAAATATTATATCTAACGTAACTCTTACAATCAAAACAAATATTACCTACTTATATCCAACATGCATCTCACGATAAAAATAAATTTGAATGTAATAAAATACATCAGTGCGATCGATCTCCAAAGCGTGCCAAAGAAATGGACGTAACGTTAATTCACTCAAAAAACAACCTTCATTTCTGGTGGCAGTCGGGTAAAAAATAAACGGGTAGCTTCGATCGAAGTTGAATTAATCACGACATATAAGGCTAAAGAATCAATTAGGTACGCTGAGAATTGAACTAATTAGAACTATTCTAAGTCACGCGAGAAATAGATGTAAAACGTAACAGCAAACTGCACAAGACATGACATGTGTAGTCTTTTCGCAAAAGAAGGTAGGTTTTTATGATACGAGGCGAAGCTGAGTTTCATAATAGGATCACGCGAGTGTTTTAAGGCCTCATGTAGAGTGGCGTACATTACTTTATCTACACACAATATCAGAAGTACTCCAAGATGGTTTCAGAAGTCGAAGGCATAATAAACCTGTCACGAATTTGACTGCATTTTTTATAATTAATATCATACCGAGCTGACAATTTATACCGATATGTATTTTTTTAATTGACAATTTTTTTTTTAATTGTATTGGTTTTTGATGACGAAAACTGACCGTCGTGTCTTCGTGTTTTTTGTAATCTCCTTGTACTGTATTGTATTGTACTATTGTAATGATGATCTTTACCCACGGCTTTTGAACGCCTAATAGAGGATTTATGATAGTTATGATATGACTGTGTGTAGATAAACTTAATTTCGCACATGAACTGCGAAAAACTCATAGGTGCGAGCCAAGGTAGTCGGGTTATCACTGCTTTTTAACTTCAACCTCAAATACTTACCTAAATCGCTACTTCTAATAACCAACTTAAAAAAGTTGAAAACCCCCCGACATTGTCATTTCATAGTTCAATATTTCAAAAACGGGTGAACCGATTTTAATGAAACTTGGCTAAGAACCACCTCGATTAAACTAGCTTTCGATTGAAAAAAAACCGCATCGAATACGGTAAATCCGTTTGGGAGCTATGATGCCACAGACAGATACACAGATACACATGTCAAACTTATAACACCCCTCTTTTTCGTCGAGGGTTAGAAACAAGGCCTTCAAAAAAACTTGAGTAAAAATTGGCACTATGCTTTCCCATTCTTACCATTGCCACAAATCGCAACATTCACTTCCCACTTTGAGTGTAATGGAACTAATAAAAAATACCCATTTGTTTCCTGACTTTTCCGCTGTTTTTACCGCATCATGTAATGAATTCGTTGAGTGATTTAGATCCGTTTATTACTTCACTGTTGTAATTTTTTTTAAATAGTCAGTTCCTAGGTTATTTGAATGGATTGGTGAACAAGGAACTTGTGTTTTAGATGATTATGTCTGTTGATGTTTTCACTGTTGTTATTCAATGTTATGGAACTTTAAACTGATAAGACTGCGTTTAGCAAATCCTAAAAAATTCGGGCGTTTTTCAGCTCGTATTTGTCGTGAGGATTGTACCTACAAAGTAACTGTGACCACGAAATAATATTAATATTACGCAGGGCTTGAAAAGTTGGGCTTCGTTTTTTTTAAGCGAAGTCTGATTGATCCAAGCAAGTTTCATGTATTCAAATCACTGATATTTTGATACTTTTTAACTGGAAAATCGGCAGTGCCTCCAGCGGCACATATTGGCATCGTTGAGTCGATGACATTCATTCCTGACCCACCATAGAACATTTTCATAGTAAACGTCATAACGGTTCCTTGTCAAGCTATGTGATGTCACTATGTCGTTTACTGTGAAAGAGTTCAATGGTGGGTCAGGAATTAATTTCCTGGACCGTACTACACCCAAAGTATTTGACACATTTCGAACCATTTGACGTAACACAAAGGGCTCTGTAATTGTAGCCTATTTTTTAACGAGGGGAAAACTCACCGCAGCCATTGTCTTACTTATAACTCTTGTAAGTCGGACATCGCCTTTAGCAAAGTAAAAAACAGCCATACAAGCTACACTAACCATGTCGGCTGTTTTACATACGATGCGTAAGTTACTGGTTTGTACCTAGCCAGTCGACTGTGAAGAAGTGGGTACAGTCTATTATAAAAACTAAACTGTTTCATTCATCTTATAGCTCAGTAGAAATCGACGGAACTGAGAATGAAATTATCAACTGCGAATATACAATACAATTTTTAAATATTTTGGCTCATCGATGATTTCGCCAATGTCAAGTATGAAGACACTATCAGTGTTTAAGACGTTGTTCGGTAATTTTAACGTTGTGGTTAGTTAGGTTAGGCATCACAGCCTAACCTTAAACTCACCCCTCCCCCCCCCCCTTCATCGTCATCGATGACTTCCAGATAAGTTATTACATCATAAATCCTATAGTAATATCCCTTAATAAATTACCCCGACTTCAAAAGTTGTTTTAATTAATTAATAAATCATTGTTAATTAAATGGTTTCTGTTATCGCAGCGGGCGTGTAAAAGCGGCTACCATTTACTTTATTCCTTTACATTTAACAAACAATTACCTATTTGGAAAACAATGGCGATTTAACGCTCTTTGTTAATCTTTGTGGGAAAAATCGGGTAAGCGACTACATTTTATTGGAAGAGGGTTCTGTTAAAAATAGTAGTTGTCATAATAATCACCTATGTGCCATTATCGGCTGGTTTATCATCATCATCATGTCAGCCGAAACACGTCCACTGCTGGACATAGTCCTCCCCCGCGGCTCTCCACTCTGACCGGTCTTGTGCTTTCCGCATCCACCGCGGTCCCGTGATCCTTACTAAGTCGTCGCTTCATCTTGTTGGAGCTGGCTGGAAATCGGCTGGTTAATTAAAGTAAATATCGAAACAGGATTTTATCAGTTAAAACAAATTGTGTTATGTGAATAAATGTCTCTTTCTCTCTCTCTCTCTCTCTCCATTGCGAGGTGGTGAAGCGAATAAGTTAGAAGTAGGTAGTCGATTACGTCCCACTTCTGGGCACAATTGAGCTATTCCCACGCGGGCCCAGTGCGGATTGGGAACTTCACAAACACCATTGAATTGCTTCGCAGGAGTGTGCAGGTTTCCTTACAGTGTTTTCCTTCACGGAAAAGCTTCAAGTTACAAATTCTGGTCACTTTGCTAATGTAATTTTTAAGAGAATTAAATGCTGATAATTATCATCTAATTAAACTTGAGGAGCGGAAAGCACAAGACCAGTCTGAGTGGAGAGCCTTGGGGGAGGCCTATGCCGAGCAGTGGACGTCTTTTGGTTGATATGATGATGATAATGAAACTTAAATTGATAGGTCCAGAACTGTTACCAAGAGCATTCCGAAAGTATTCATACACAGTACCTCCACACGAAATTGTTGGCCAATAGTAACTGGGTGACACTTTATAAAGGGCCAATTAGTGGCAATTTTGCTAGATGCATACCTGATTATACAGGGACAACTACCCATAAGGGGCCCGCACTAGACAGCTTTTTTTGCAAAATTTCGCGCCACTTGGCGTTGACACCAGCTGCGGGCTTTTGCCACCTAAAGGGCTATGTATACTAAGTTTTATTTATTAATTTTCACTGTTAACTTAAATGAATAGAAACTAAGATGCAAACAGGGCCGGCCTTAGGGGGGGGGGGGGGACCTGGGCGACCGCCCGGGGCGTCGGTGTCTACACGGGGTGCCGCGCGCGCTGGCATAATGTCACCACTGTCTACAAAAGGGCGCCAAATGCATGACTCGCCCGGGGCGCCTAGATGATTAAGGCCGACCCTGGATGCAAGCACTCCCGATAATAGATATATTGAACACGGGGTATACATCGTCAGTTTGCCCGTGATCATGATGCATGTAACTGCGTCGAAATATCGGGAGCTCATCAAACCTTTAAGGTAATCGCGGTCAATATCCCGTTTTCATTATGTCTAATGCAATTAACCGCGAATCATTTAAAACTGTTACTCTCGTTATAGTAATAATAAAATCACCCGTAACTCACTCAGGGCTCAGGGCATTATTAAAGTAGAAAACCAATGTGACAAGCGTTTCTCTAAAACGCCGCGGCACTCTAATAAGTTCGTGATTCAATACGAATGCTACCAAATAAAGTCGTACAAATAAACGAAAATCTCTCTGGGAATAGTCATTCTTTTGTTCTGGGGAAAGTTGCGCGTTTGTTTAGCAAAGAAATCTCTTTGGTCAGGAAATTGTGGAATATAAAGACAGTGCTGTCAATTGTCCTAAACAGTAGACGGGCGAAAGTTCGGCTTTTGTTTTGGTTCATTGTAAACTATTCGAGTCAGCCCTAAAGTCTCTTGAAGCGTAAAATGGAACAACAGTATCCTCTTGCAGCAAAAAATTAAACCCAGTGTTAAGTCTAGGCCCCTGTTTCACCAACTTTACAATTGTCAGTTTTCAATGGCAATTCGGTGTCAACTGCTGACTTGAAGAGCTTTTGTTTTAGCGCGCTTCATATTGTCAAAAAGACATGTAGTTCACATTATCGTATAAAACTGACAATTGTAAAGTTGGTGAAATAGGGAATAGTTCCGTGGATAGGACGTGTCAGGAATTTTGGTTTGGTACTTGTCGTTAATGCGGCTGGAGTAGGAAAATGTATTTTTTTTTGTATTTTCTCCTTTAACGTACCTTTTTTTATTTACATTAAGTAATGTCTTAAGGGCTCCTTCTCATTCTTCAGGTTCTCACCGATGTTGACCTGATGAAAATAAGACAAAGCAAAAAATGCAAAAAAAATATTTCCAAATTGGTCCAGCCATCCTTGAGTAAACGGGGAAGTGGGAACATACAATTTTAAAAAATCCAATGGATTGAGTACGTCCTCCCCTCCGAAAAGGAGGAGGTTCTCAATTCATCGCAATATTTGTTTTTTGAAGTCACTCAAAAATAACTCTTCGAGTTTTTCACCAGGACTTGCTCAGTCAGTATCTGAAATCTTTACGGACCATTAACGACATCCTGTATAATTTTAAGCAAAATATGTACCAAGTAGCTACTTTAAAGATTACATTCACACAAAAATCCTTTGTCAATCAATTTCGTTCGCTATTCAATATGGTTTTGAACATAAACTTTACTCGTCAAAATGCTAAGTAACAATCACCGTTTTCAAACCAAGGCGAACTGTTATTTTACGGCCGTTATGATTCCAATATTCTAATGAATTATCCATGCAGAATACTATAATCGATTATGCACATTAATTGGCGATAAACGTTCTAGAAACACGGATAACAGAACGCCTAGTATAATCAACGTCCAAAAAAACGTCTCAATCGCTTTCGCGTTTACGTCTAAATTACTATATAAGGTAAAATTGGCAGCGCCACAAGTGGCACGTATCGACAAATAGTTATTTGTTATACAAGGGTGCAAAGTTGTATTTTATCCGCGAGTGTGGAATTGAAACACAAGCAAGCGAAAGGATTCTATAGTTAAACCACGAGCGAAGCAAGTGGTTCTAAAATAGAATCCTGAGCGTAGCGAGTGTTTCAACACACGAGAAGTAAAACACATTTGCACCCGTGTGTAACACAAAACTTTCCACCTTACTGTAGCGAGGAAAGCTCAACACGCAAAAAAAAACAGCTCATAAAAATAAATCTTCGTCACTGGAATCACTATTTTTTTTACGACATTATAACATTTCTCTTCATTCATTCATTTTTCTTTATTTAGTTTTCACTCAGGAAATTGTGTATTTTCACGTGAGTCGGAGTCGGTGAGAAATTTGTTGTTGACAATGTTGACATTTCTGACGATGCGTTTAGAAATTGCATCGACTCAACGTGTGCGTTCAGATTTATATTCAATATCTTAATGAAAAAAAAAACAAATGTTTCTTGTATTTTTTATTAAATTCTCAGACCATTTATTTCATGATAATTAATATCAAACGAACCATTATTATGAGCGTTTTACGTTTTGTTATCTGTCAAAAGCTACTTAAACACGCTCCACTCCAAGGTCAAATTACTTTCCCCACTAGTGGATAAAAGACGGCTTTCCGACGTAGTGAGGGGAAAAAACAATTGTCATACTATTTGACACTTAACGCAGACGTTTGGGTGTACTTTTTTTTCGTCGATTACACTAGAGGCTCAGAATGCCAGATAGACACATGCACATAGCTGTCAAACTTAACGCCCTACATTTTTCACCTCACCAGCTCGGAAAAGGCTTTCTTTTCTTTATCATTCGGAATCTTAGCGCAAAAGCACTTCTCCATGGAAAAAGTACCTGAAATTCGAATTTCGGGGATTAAGAAAATTTTGACAACCCCCCGCCCTCCTGGTACAAAATCTGGCTGATTCCCCCCCCCCCCCCCCCCGGGCCAAAAGTTGGTTAACAGCTACTAGTTATAAAACAGTGGATATGCTTTAAAAACTTTACAAAAACTAAAGTTAAATACAGTAGATGAATGGCAGAAACGTTGGCATTACAAATTCACTTCAGCGTCGTCTTGCGACTGATGAATCGACGCGCGGCGTTCGCTTGGACGATGGATTTGTATGGACAAGGCCTTGAAAATAAAAGATTTTCATCAGAATAAAACCTCCCAATATTTAAAGCACTGGCATAGGACGTTGGATTTTCCCATGTAGGTATTCAACTGTCAGCTCGTTTATCACTTTATGCGTGACATGACTATTGCTAACTTTGGTGTAAAGGCAATAGCACGTTACACGGAATGTCAAGGATCCGGGTTCGATTCCCGGGGTTAGCACTTTCTGTTTTTTTTTTCTGTTTATTCATAATTATATCGGTGAGTATTCTAAAAGCATAATTTCGGTTTTTTTCAGAAATATAAACTGTAGTTTTCTGCACTTCTTCATTATGAACTGTTTCATAGTTTATAGTACGTTATGATCCTGCTAACTCTTTCTCTGGTACGAACCGTTAATCTGGTACGAACCGTTAAATCTTTGTCTCTTTTAAAACGGCATCAAAGAATTTAATTTCATTAAATTGGACTTATTTTTAACCGACTTAAAAAAAGGAAGGTCCTCAATTAGCTACCTATACATGTATTATTACTAAACCAGTCTGAGAGATTGTTTTCTACGTGAGAACGCCTAAATGAGACGTATTCCGTTTTCATTGGTCATTTATTTTACACGACAAGGAAGGAAAACGAGCAAGTGGGTTACCTGATGATAAGCTTATAGACACCCGCAACCCGGGAGGGTTTGCAGATGCGTTGCCAACCTAGAGAGCTAAGATGAAAAGCCTCTTGTGCCACTAATTACACCGGCTGTCTTATTTTCCACACTGGAACACAACAGTGCAAGCACCTACTGCTTAGCGGTGGGATTAGCGAGTCAGATGGTGGTAGCGACTAGGTCCTCCGCAAGTACATAATAAATACAAAATTAATTTGACGACCGGATGGCCTAATGGTTAGCGACCCTGACTATGAAGCTTGAGGTCCCGGGTTCGAATCCCGGTCGAGGCAGATGTTTGTACGATGAATACAAATGTTTGTTCTCGGGTGTTGGATATTTGATATGTATGTAAGTATGTATTTATTTATATAAGTATGTTTATCCGTTGTCTAGTACCCATAGTACAGGCTTTGCCTAGTATGGGACTAGGTCAATTGGTGTCAATTTGTCCCATGATATTTATTTTTATTTATTTATTAAAATAAATAATACTAAACTTATGTAAAAAATAAATAACAGATAGTGTAAACGTCCTAATGATCGACAGGTTAATTCCAATAGTTGACACCCAGCTTGTCACCTTTTTATTGCTATGTATTATTCAATGATGTGTGTGAAGTTCCCAATCCGCACTGGGCCCGCGTGGGAACTATAGCCCAAGCCCTCTCATTCTGAGAGGAGGCTTGTGCCCAGCAGTGGGACGAAAAAAAAGGCTGGTGATGATGATGATGATGATGATGATTAATATTGAAGGTGTCAACTGTTGGACATTTACCTTATAGATATTTCAAATTCAAATTTAATTATTTTTGGGAACGTTACCCATCCCTGTTTTGAATTTATTCAAGACTACTTAAAAATCGCGAGAACTCGAATATAAAGCTTGCATAGGAAGCTTCAGAATTATTGGCAACATGTTAAGTTCGTCGAACCGTGAGTACCAGGTTGAAGCCTTCCCAGGGTTTTCGAAGTGTTTCATACATCTTTTGAACATACGAATAGCTTTACAGTCTCATATTTTACTTTACAATGTCGCGTTCCGTTGAAATAATAAGCCTACTGTACTGTAGCTTGTTTCACTATAAAAAGGTCTTTATCTACACACATAATTGAAATGCAATGAAATGTTTATTTATTCACAATGAACATAATTATGGCTAATCTGAGGCATGTGAAAATCTGAGGTCAGTGATTTAGTCACTCGGCCTATATTAGTAACATTGTCTCATTATCGTCAATACATACATACATGATTTATATCACGCCTCTTTCCCACGGGGGTAGGCAGAAACTACGACTTGTCACTTGCTACGATCCTTACAACATAAGTATTTATCATAAAGTCCTCTATAATGCGTTCAGTTTTACTATGAAAATTTTAGTAACGTCATGTCTGTCATTACGTAGGCTCGGCATGTTTGACATTAATTAAAAAAAAAGCCTAATTCGTCCCGGGTTTGTTATGCCTTCGGCTTCTGAACCCATCTTAGAGTAGGTATTATCTTAAGCAACTCTACATATTTAGGACTTAAACACTCGTGTGATCTTATTATGAAATGAGGCGAACACTCGTGTTTTAAGGACCTTTATTATGTAACATTGCATAAACTACTATTGTGCCATTAATTTCGTATGACACTTGGACATCTGCTTGCCACCCTTCAAAGTGCTGGCCCATATTTCACCAACTTTAGAATTGTCAGCTTATAATGACAATTCGATCTACATTTCATTGCTAATATGAAGCACGCTAAAACAAAAACTATTTAAGTCACACCGTTATTGACACCAAATTGTCATTGTAACCTGAGATTTGTAAAGTTTTTGAAATGGGGCCAGATAGGTATTTGTCCGGTCGCGCCAGTTCCGGGTTCCGGACAATTTTGTCCGGCTAATTTCGACGACAGCGCTAATGCTTTGCCGGACGATTTATGGCTCATTGTTATAAGATTAACGCCGGCGTTGTCCGGGTCGATCGAATTCCGGTAATTGGTATTGTGTGTAGTCAAATGAATGTTTTGTGCGTTTGCCACACTGCAGTGGCACGAGCACGGGTTTTCACCAAAAATCGTGTACTTAGTTACTTTATCGTATCGACATCGAGAAAATGCCTAAGCTCATTGGGGCGTTGTTCCAAATGTCGTACAATTTTTTCCATGGCGATACGATAACTAGTAAGTATGTAATTTTTTGAAGCGTTTTCTGTAGGATGATTGATATTAATATGAATGATGTGACAAAAAAGGACAAACCAACTAGGTTTACGAAGAATAGGGTACCTATCCCGTGATTATGTCAGTCTATGGACACCTAAATGAGTGGGGGCCGCATTTTTTCAGCGCTGAACAAGTGCGTGGTTTAATGTTTTATATATCGATGTGTAGGATAAAATTCCGAAGTTATCGCGTCAAGCGTACTTTGCAAAGCAGGATGTACCTGTCGGTTACGTTAGCAAATAAAAATTTTGGCGTGAGATTTCGAATTGAGCCTGAAAACAGTGAAATAAGAATGGGCTACGGATTCGTTCGAAATGTAGTTCTATCTTGATAAAAGTAGGTACTGTTATTTATCTATACTTATTTAACTATAGTTTTTGTCTGTTTAAAAGAGTGCCCTTCTAACTAGAATATTGCAGTAGTTGCTGCTCATATAAACTCCTTATCTAGATACTGCGAGTCAATTACTCGGCGAAAGTCCAATTATTGAACTGGAACCCGTTAGAAAGTCAAGACATAGCACTCTTTAGTAATAGTATTTTAATGGTACAGAATCCAGGGGAGTTTGTTCTCTAAGGCTGAGTTGCATCGACCGTGGTTACATGCTAACCCGGGGTCAACTCGATGCATAGTTAAAGTGGGGAACGCTTTCCCCTGTCAAAATGGATATCACAATCCGTCAGATACGATTTTGGTCAGATGGCGATTTTCGTCAGATTTGTTAATCGTCAGATCCTTTGTTTGTCATATGCGTTATTTGTCGGACCCGTTTATTGTCAGATTTGATTTTCGTCATATACTTCATTCTACTTGTTGCTTATCAATAACGTTTCTTGTCGCTTGTAATTGATTTGACGAAAACTAATCTTACAATAAACGGGTCCGACGAAGAATGCACCTTCTGATAAACAAGATTGGCAAAACAGATCATTGTTTCATTGAGAGTGAAAAAATTCCACAGAGGTACTTACTTATGTGATTTTATATTACGACTATTCTAACAACCTAACGTTAAACTTTACAATTAATTCGACTTCTATTATGTGCTAAGTTTCAATTAGGTATAATTGTCTACTTGAGTCCTAGCCTAGAGCTTTTAGAAACTGCAACCAAGTACTTAGTTCGAACCAAGAAGCAAGTAGTAATTGGCAAGTGGCAGTAAACTTGAAAGCGAGTCGCGTGTTTGAACTGTGGGGTTAAATTAGAGTTTAGTCGCGTGTGTGATAGTTAAGTTGTACTGCCATTATTGCTAGTATACCTAGTAAGAAAATTCTTAACTGTACCTACACTAGTTTCAGAATGTTACAATTACTGGCAGCACAGGAGTTCTATCTTGTTTTTTGAGTTGAGAACGCCTCTGGAGTTTAGGTGTTGCTTTTGTATTATGTATTATGTATTATATACTTTTAGTCTACTCGTTTTTCTCTCCTGCTTTAAAACCCGTCAAATATTTCCTCAATGTTTCAATGATCCGGTGACAGCAGAGTCTAGCTGCTCCTGAGGAAAATGTACGCAGTATTGAGTTATTAGATTTTCAGATTTATCGTATTGGTTGTGCTTTAAAACCTCTACCTTCATACTAAGTTTTGATTCCACGACAATTTGTATGGAAACACCCTTTTTAATGACTGTATTTTTTGATTTCATTGACTTATGAGTTTGATTTTTTTTGATTTTCTTGCAGCTTCAAGGGATTGCAGGCCTAAATACAGTGTGATCAATTTAGATTAAACAAAAATGGCATGAACTGGTTCCCGAACTTTTTAGGGTCATACACTTTGATTGATGTTTCCAGGTCAAAAAAGGAAATACTGTGTAGTTGAACTAATTCATAAAAGGAATTTTCTTGTACTCGGAACTCGTGTTAAGTATGGCGCTGGCTTACATTATCTGGTACCGCCATTTTGTGGCGGAAGACACGAGGGTGTTTTAAAAGGCTAAATTGAATTTATTTTCCCTGGGATTGTTATTGTTTCAATCTTTTGCGTCTCACGTTTGTAAGTGCCCGGGAAATTACAAATTCTGTTTGAATTAATAAAACGTGTTTTATTAAAGTGTTTTTGATCTTCGGCGTTGAGAGGTTTTAACGAGGAGGCGGCGTATACGTGAAAAATAAATAAATAAAAATACTATGAGCAATGGCAAGGAGATCTATAGAACTTATTGTGGAATGGAAGTACGTGCCAGAGATTTCAAGTTTGAATGTGCGTTTGTGTGTGAGCGAGAGAGACAGGAAGAAAGGGTGGGCACGCGTTTCAGTACTCTCCACGAGGCCATTTACCGACGCACCAAAACGACCGTTCAAGTGTAGTGGTGGAGGTGACAGTTGAATCTGCGTGGCATGTGTTGATTCGTGTAGCAGGGAAGGCGGAGGTGTTGCATGGAAACATACATTTGCCGCACAGACAACTCTTTTCACGTGTGGTCGCGGGTGAAGAAAGTAATTGTTTTTAGTTCATAAATATGGACCCCCGCAGAGTAACGCCTGATTCAATAAATATATTTGTATCGTATTGTTGTAAGCCCTTTCGTCAACTGTTTTTTTAAACACCAGACATTCCTCATTCCAGCGCACCATATAACATGGCAGATTGACGATCCCCACCATGGGCAGCGGGCTCAGCAGCGCCACCAGCAGGAGAAGGGGCAAGCAGGACACTCAGGCAGAGTCCTCACGCGTCCTGTTCCTGCTGTACTTGATCCACAGGACGTGGAACGTCGTGGTGGAACACGTTGATGCAAAGAGCGCTAGGTGAGTTTCCGTGGACTGCAGCGAACTACATCATCGACATCACCAGTTTTTTACGACTCACTGCTGGGCACAAGCCTATTGTCAGACCCCTATTTCATAGAAGTGACAGGCGACAGGTTTCAACGACAATTCGATCTACACTTCGAAGTTAATATGAAGTCTGGTAATACAAAAACTTTTCAAGTTAGTAATCTACACCAAACTGTCGTTGTCATTTGTCACCTGTCACGTTTATAAAAAGGGGGCCTGGATGCTTATTGTCTAAATCGCTCGCAATCAGCATCGTGTTCATTTTGTATGGGCTGACAATAGGTATCGGAAACAGCTAGCTGTCACAGTCGTACGAAAACTGACATTTCAATCCGATGACGAGTGTCAAAATGTGGTCAAAACAGTTAGAACGCTATAGGGCTTCTGGATGAGAACTGTATGCACTACTCAAAAATGTCTAGAGATCAATTATGTGCGCACTCTCATACGAGTCTGATCCCTAGGCATTTTTGAATATTTTTCTATTGTAGATCTATTGTAGATCTGTAGAGAAAGTAGAGATCTTTTTTCAGGCATGCTATGAGTAGAGATTAGAGTAAGAAGGAAGAGAGTTAGAAGTCGTGTTTATGCACTTGAGTTTAGAAACATCGATCGATAGTGGCATGATGAATAGTGATTGATAGAATAACGTCAACAGGGCTAGCTAAACATGTGTCCTAAGAAATATTGGGTGGCACTAGGGTCGCTATAGAGAGAGAGAGAGAGAAAGAGAGATATTTATTAGACAAGGTAAAAAAAGCCTACATTTGAAGAAAATTACTACTGGACAATTTTTAAATCTAAGACAGAAGTTATAAAATAACATCTTAAACTCTGGTTCCGCGAACAAAATTTGGCCCGATATTAATAGCTACAGTACAGTTAAGCAGTGTACAATATTAAGTGTGTGTACAGTAAAGCAATTTTCTTAAACCGATTTCTTCTCTTCGTTCCTTGTAAAAGGTTACCTGGAAGAGGTCGCTTAGCAATAAGGCTAATTATCTACCAGCATTTTTATTACCTATCTGATTTCTCAATGTACCGTCTCCATTAAAGTATACTTGTATTTCATTCCTCTGTTGTCATGTTCCAGATGGCGCGGATCCCACACGGTGCCGAGCTCGGCCGAGGGTCGAAGGTTCGACTCCGTCAGCCTGGCGGACTCCGACGGCTCCTGCTACTCGTCGTGCAGCTGCAGTTACTGCCGTCTCCGGGACTGCGCCCAGGACTGCGTCAGGTATTACTTTTTTTTTACTATAAGCTGACCAGTGATTGACCCCTATCTCACTTGATGGAAGGAGCAGATGAGGCTTAAGGTGTAACTTTCTTTTTGGTCCAACCTTTTTTAGGGTTCCGTACCTCAAAAGGAAAAAGCAGAACCCTTATAGGATCACTTTGCTGTCCGTCTGTCTGTCTCTCTATCTGTCTGTCAAGACTGTTTTTCTCTGGAACGCATGGAGGTAGCATGCTGAAATTAACATCAAATATTCAAACCTGCATTGTCTTGAAGCTGTGAAAAAATCTAACTTCTAAGTCAACGCAATCAAAAGATACGGTCATTAAAAAGGTTGTTTCCATACAAATTGCCGTACCATGAAAACCTAAAGGGTACTTCCAGTTGTCCTAGAAACTTGAAATTTGGTATGAAGGTAGCACAACTACTCAGAAAATTCTCAAAATCTTAAATAATTATGTCTGTTTGTAGATTTCACAGACCACTATAAGATGACCCCACACTGTATACATTTTGCTTAGGAACAGGGGTCTGCTAATACTGGACAACTTAAAACACTGAGGAAAAGCGTTAAAATCTTCATACGGAACCCTCGTGCGCGAGTCCGACTCGCACTTGTCGGTTTTTTTTCCTGGGGAAAACTGCTACCAGGGGGTCGGCTTCTGAATCTCACTTGGACACTGAATTCTCATCCATGACATTGGTATCACTGTTTGCCAAATGACTTATTTTTGAAAGTCATACCCGTCTACTAACATGCAGCTTATTTGCGTTTCTGTCAAATACAAGCATGTCAACTAGATGTCATCACAGTAGATTGAGGTTAGCTGTCACTTCCAGTGCTAGTGGTCTAGAAGTCACTCAGTGATCTCGTTGACGAGTGGACCTACTTTTTGTACCAATTTTATTTTTCAGTCATCCCGTTCGTATTCATTTCTTAAATTTCAAACTGACACGTAAATATACAGCAAGGCCAGAAAAATACAATACAATACAACACAAATATTCTTTATTGAAAACCACAAAATAGTACAAGGAGATTACAGAAAAACAGGTATGGTAGACAATAGGCAATAAAATAAATTCTCTAACTGGGATTCGAGCCCAGGACCTCCACCATGCAGTGGTGTCGAGCTACCAACTGCGCCATCCGAGTAATAATTGGTTGGTTGTTTGAGTAAGACAGCCGAGGAAATCACTGGCACAAGAGGCATTTCATCTTAGCCCTCTAGGTTGGCAACGCATCTGCAATCCCTCCGGGGTTGCGGATGTCTATGAGCAGTGGTGATCACTCATCATCAGGTCACCCACTTGCTCGTTTGCCTTCCTCGTCACACAAAAAAAAGCAACGAAACGATCCTATGTATTCACGTTACAGTTTAATTCAAACCACCGCGGTATGGTGGAGGTCCTGGGTTCGAATCCCAGTTCGAGAATTTATTTTTCTGGTCTCTAAGTTTCAATTCTATTTTTAATAAAGTCACCGAAACATGAATACACAGAAAAATACCAGAAAAATACCAACCCCGGGAACGAACCCGGAACCTCGACACTCCGTGTCGCGTGCCCACCCTTACACCAGAATTGGTATTTTTTTATTTAAGGGTGGGCATGCGACCCGGAGTGTCGAGGTTCCGGGTTCGATTCCCGGGGTTGGTATTTTTCTGGTTTTTTTCTGTGTATTCATGTTTCGGTGAGTTTATTAAAAATATAATTGATATTCACAGGAAGACCGTTAAAATAAAAAATAAAAATTGGAAAAATAAAAAAATACAAAAAGATTTTCCAATTGAGATCTCTAAGTTACAGTTTGAAATTTGAGAAGTCACTTTTACTTTTACGTACTTACCTAATTAAAGTTTAATGCATGGAACACTTCGAAAGTTAAATACTAAATTCATGGGAATTAACCAAAGCACCAAACTTAATAGCCATAGGTATAATAGAATAGTTTTTATTCTCACGCAATTATAATAACATAAAATGTTTATTTTTTTCAGGTAAGTCGAGAGGAACTTCATAACTCAAAGAGCAGTTACTACTACTATTTTCTCATAACACAGCTTAGTTAAAAAAATCAATTCAAAATTTTATTCAGCAAATAGGCAGTTGAATGCTCTATTACACGTCATTTTTTTTTGAGTCTACCAGCGCTTTCGGAAAGACCATGATTGCCAAGAAGAATGCGCCGCAAGAAACTTGGCACAAAGTCATTTTTTCTAAAAACAAGTTACATTAGCTCTTACAATACGTAACCACAGACAAATCACACAAAGAAACCTCACTCCGTCATCAGAAGATTAAGAGAGAAAAAAAATACCGCATTTTAGAAACAAGTGTAATAGTACATTGTGCATGAAGGGCGGTAAGAAGGGTATTACTAACAAAAGTCTATTAGAAGGCCGACGCCGAAGGCGGAGGGCTTTTAATGACTCGAGTTTGTAATACCCTTACTGCCCGTAATACACACAATGTTTTTCATCATATTTGCGAGGAAATAAATACATACAACAAAAGGCAAAAAATCTATTTATTAAAACTTTGGTCTTCACATACAGAAGACATATTTTACTAAGTACAGGCAGTACCTCCGTAAATATTAGATTAAGTATATACGATTATAAATATAAACTCAGCAGTCGGCAACAAATAATAGTTTTGAGATTGTCAACTTTTTTCAATGGAGACTTCAGACTTCCAGTACTTCCACAGATAATGATAAAAAACGCGTTTAGAAACTGGAAAGACGAAAGCCCATCCAAACAGCCAGTTTTTATCGTTTTCAAAATAAAATTCACTGAAATAATTGCATAGTAAACTCAAATAGTTTTAAAACACAATAATAACGTTTAAATTAAGTAATACTTATTTGTAGAAAACGTAAAAAACCATGTTTGATTTAAAACCTCCTTAGTGTGGAATGACATATTATACCTACTTACCTACGAGTGAACGCCATATTTTTTAAAACTAAACTCATTACTCCCTTGGGAAAATTACAAATTACCTATTACTCCCGTAGGAATAATTTAGGCCGTTGTCCTTCAGTATGCCTGCGTACAATACGACGCTTTACGAGCAAGTGTGATGAAAAAAATAATTATTAGAACAGCAAAACTAGAAACTTAACTTTACTGGCACGTTTTAATTGAGCAGGAGATGTATAGAGTTAGCAAAAGAAACAAACAATTTAATTTTTTTAATCATATGGCTTAATTTACAGTCGCTTACATAAAAATAATCTATAAAACTATGTCTAAACTCTTTCATTTAAAATGTGTCACACGGTAAAGTTCATGAAACCTTTTTTAGAGTCCTGTAATCATCAAGGAACCCTTTATAGTTCCAACATGTCTGTCTGTCTGTCCGTGGCATAGCTCAGAAACTTTTGATAGGTACTAAGAAATTCTAATTTGGCATGCGTAAATCACCATGATAAATTGGTAGAATAAAATCAATAAAAAATACGCTAATGGCTACACGTAATGTGGGGATGTTTGTTTTTCTTATATAATCCATGGTATGGTGTGTCGCTGAATATTTAGGCCTTAAAATAAGTCACGTGTAGCAAAAATTTTAATGTACCCCTTTGCCAGCTTGATTAATATAGCTAATAAAATATGTAAGATATAAGTATGCATGCCAAATTATTGCTTTCTAGCACCAAGGGCCTCTGAGCTATGCCGAAAACAGACAGACGGACACAGACAGACTATAAAACCTCTATTGTTGACTAAGAAACCTCAATTAGTTTAGTCAAACATGAGTAAAATTAATTACAATCGCCAAGGTTTTAAATGTAAATAAAAAGGAGCTCTCCAGCGCACTCTATTAAAATACTTCAGCGGCCATTAAAATACGTTAGCCTTTCCGAGATCATTCCACTAAATTAAACCAACAGATAATCGCGAAGAAAGCTACGGCTTAAATGACTTTTATTTTTAAAAGTCATCAAAAAGGTTTGACACTGAAAATTCGGTCAGAGCCTTTATTCGAGACTGCTTGACAGCCTTATCACACTGGCGATTAGCTAGCGAGGTTTGTATTCAGGCGATTACAATGTGTTTGAGCAAGCACTCGCTCGCAAATCGCTGGTGTGATTAGGCTATAAGATTTACATATACCTAAGGTAACTGTGCCCGACACAGTCCCAATAGTTAGCATTTTCAATCTTAATACGTAGCAATAAAGGCGACAAGAAGTGTGTCAATTGTTGATATTAACGTCTCAATTGTTGGGACGTTTATTACCTTATTCATATAAATAAATAAAAGTTTTCTATTAAAAATTTAACTTTTAATGCAATTTTTTTTGTAGGCTTTACATTTTGTTGATTTTACACTTGTATTATCATCCAATTTACGTAAGACCATTTTGATATTATATAGATTTAACTGTTTTTTTTTTTATAAGTCGAATAAAATTAAGAACTGTCTCTCATCAAAAGCTACCGTTGTTTGTGATGAACCTACATAAAAATGTGACGTAGCATTTCATTTCAATGATGTAATAAATAATGAGATATAACTGGATTTTCGTCGTAAAAATAACAAAGTTTGATAGCGTTTATCTTGGTTTCGGTGACTCCGGAAGATAAACTGAAACAATATGTTGGTAAAAACGGTCGTTGTCAACACGATGAGACGTATAAAACACGGAAAAGTGAAGAACTACGGATCGAAGGTCATTCGCGTAAAGGGCGCCCTTAAATCGATGTGTGCACAGAGTATCTACGATATAGCATATGGCTTTCGCTCGGCTCCTATATCGCTTCGAAGATATAGAATATGGCCCCAGGGCTGGCCCCCTTTTCCCTTCCCGGTTGATAAATGCGTAAAGTTTTAAATAATCGGTTTTTATACTGTATCCTTTGTCAACTTTAACAAAAAGGAAATAAGGTTTATATTTAAACAGCTTGTGCAAAATTGTTGACTTGCCGATAGCTTACTTAAACACGCTTTTGAATTTATTTAGGGTCTCTACTGGGGATTATTTTCGAAGAGTTGACTTGTAATTAAAAGCAAAAAGAGTGTTCCTAGCCAGAGTTTGAACTGTCATCTCATGTATTGCTAACACTGCTAGCAAGCACCGCACAATCGCAAAAGCGATCGAAACAAAAACCTAAAATTGTCATTATTTTCCTTTGATGTTTAATTATGTGCTTAAATGGGATTGGGCCGGACATGTCTGCCGGATGCACTCACAAAGGTGGGCGCACTCAGCCACATGGGTGAGTACCGAACGACAGTCAGCGGGCCGCGAGGCAGGCCCAGGCGGAGATGGGGAGACGACCCAGACTCCGAAGGTTGGCCAGATGCGGCTCAGGATAGGGAGATGTGGAAGTCAAGAGGAGAGGTATCTGCCCAGCAGTAGGACACAATAAAATCACAGACTAATTACGTAATGTAATACATTTATAATACACTCTTTTTGAAGGCCCTGATGTCATAGTTAGTTGCGAACAAAGCTGACGGGAGTTAATTCCACAATTTCACTGTAAGTACGTGGTAGACTTTTCGGATTCATGAACCAAAACCAATAGTTTGCAGAAGTGCAAGACATACGTCTATGCGACAAATGAATGCCTTCATGGAGTGCCCGCCCACCTCTGCTTCCACAGAACAAATTTTCCATTCATGACAATTTAATTCTTACACAACCAAAAACTTAACATGCTTGCATCTACAAAAGTTAAGTTTTAGGTAAACTGCATAATCCAATTTAAACTTTCCAATGCGGACTTCCAGAGCTTTGCTAAGTTCGATTCGTCTCTGCGAGAGCTTTTAATCAATTTAATGGCGTCTGGCAGTGAAAAGGGTTTACTTTCAAGCTCTGTTAGAAAACATTACAGCCTACTCAATTTCACTTTTACATTTTTTTTTACCGAAAGCTTCGTAGCACAGTTTCATTAAAACTAGAGTTATACGAGGGGCGGCTGAAAAGTAATCTACCTAACAATGAAACAAAAGACTGTCGTGGCAATTTTTTTTCTATATAGTCCCCTGCTAGTAAAATGCACTTATTAAATTTTTCAAATATTGAATTTAAACCATTAAAAAAAATCTTTCAGTTTGTTGTCAAAAGAGTCAGTAACCGCAGCCTTCATTTCGTCATCGGTCATAAACCTTCGTCCCCTGAGGTCTTTCTTGAGAAGTCTAAACAGAAAATAGTCACAGGGGGCTAAATCTGGACTATAAGGGGGGTGGTCAATGGTTTCGAAGCCATTGTCTTTAATTGCTAGCTTCGTTGTGCGGGCGGTATGCACTGGTGCGTTATCGTGCAAAATCAGAATTCCTTTGCTTAGTTTACCTCGCCGTTTTTCTTTTATTGTGTCTCTTAGTTGATATAGTAAGTTTGAGTAATAATCAGCATTCATTGTAGTTTTCTTCGGTAAATAATCTATGAGCAAAATCCCTTCTGTGTCCCAAAAGATTGTAGCCATAAGTTTACCTGCCGATGGACAGACCTTGAATTTCCGAGGCGGCTTCTCATCCTTAAATTACCACTGTAACGACTCTTGCTTACTTTCCGGGTCCCATTGTCGAATCCAAGTCTCATCACATGTTACAATTCTAGAAATCATTTCTTCCTCTTTCCCTCGACTCATGTCCAAAAACTCTTCGCAACATTTGACATGCCTCTCCATGTCAAATGCAGTCAACATTCTGGGGACCCAACGTGCACTAACCTTGGAGATGTTCAAATGCTCATGAATTATTTAATTGACTCGCTCTTTACTGACGCCCACATCTCTAGCTATCTCCCACTGCTTCACTCGTCGGTCCTCTAATATAATTTTTTTCACCCTGGCTACATTTTCATCGGCGACGGCCGAAACTGGTCTTCCGCTACGAGGATCATCTTCCAGGCTCTCACGACCTAACTTAAACTGCTTTGACCAAAACTTTATAACAAATTCGGAAAAACACGAACTGCCAAACACACGTAACATACGCTGTCTGATCTCCGAAGGCGTATTCCCTTCTTTAGTCAAAAACTTAATCACCGCACGCTACTCGATTTTATCCATTTTCACTTTTTCTACCGACATGTTTGAAACAATTGTAGGAGACAAATAAACGTGATGCAATAAACAAATGAATGTAATATTTTGAAATAACATTTTGAAAATAGAATAACAATCGAATATAAATCCATACCAGCCAGGATTATTTTTGTATGTATTTCTGACCAAGGAGATTACTTATCAGCTGCCCCTCGTATTTCATTAATTAAGTGGAATTTTATATAACTAATTTTTTAAACGTTTCTTGTAATACACGCTACGTGAAAATTAAGGAGCAAAAACAACTATAAGGTACCTAGGTTAATAATAGCAATAATATGTTTATTTTATGGGGGCCCGTGTCAATTTGAACTCAATTTAATATTTATTAAAATAACTTTTGTATTTCTAATTTAAGGTCATCCCGTTCGAAACTGTATTTCCAAACTTCAAACTGACGCGTAAATATACAGAAAAACCAGAAAATTCTGGCTTTACCGTCTGTAGTAACGTAGAGGTAGAGGTCCCAATGATCGATATGGTACCTAATTAAAATAATTGACATGCCAAGGTCAGCAAGTACAGCTGTCTCGGCGCCCAATACGAGTTCTTGCCGTTTGGCGTCGAGACGCTGGGTCCTTGGGGTAAGGGTGCGCTCGGGCTCCACAAGGAGCTGAGCAAACGCCTGAAAGAGGCAACAGGCGACCCTCGCGCGGGCAGCTTTCTCGCGCAAAGAATTGCTATTGCAATTCAGCGCGGGAATGCTGCCTGCGTGATGGGCACCCTGCCGAGAGGTCCAGGTTCGATAGGTATTTAATTTTTAATTTTTTAAGTCAGTTTTAGTTTTAATATTTTAATTTACTTTAAAGGTAGTGTTAGTCCATTGTACATTTGTTTTAAATAAATTATTAACTGACATGCTTGTCACCTTTCTTGCTCCGTATTAACATTTACCTTAATACGCGTTTTTTGAGAATTTCAAATATCTTAATTAAAGATACCTACCTACAACCCTCTGAAAGGCGGACAGACAGACAAGTAAAGTACCTACGGAAACTTGACTCTAAGGCACGCTGTTGTTTTCTTCGGTAAACGTTTGACGCCATTTTGACGCACATCATTTTACATTAGGTAGTCTAGTTACTAAACGTTATTCTTAATATTAAGAGTAAGCTGTGGTAGCGATCTGGCGATCCAGACGGACCACGCACAAGATCCTACCACCCGCAGGTCCTACGCAGCATTGAATAAACAAGGCAAAAGTTGATCGCATGCGTATAACGCTCTGATTGCCGCACAAAACTACCGCGCGCTTAAAATTGCTGATTGCAACAATTCTGCCATCGAATGGGCTGTCCCTTCCGGTCCGCTGTTAGTGGCGCAATACCACAAAGTGCATGTGCATTTCACCTGCAGTCGGCTGCTGCAGTTGCAGTTGATTAGTGAGATCGCGGCTAACCCAAAATGGGGTGCCTAGTACCAAATAATAGCGCACACGTAAATAAACGTCCAACCACATCACCTGTATTTATAACCTAACCTAACCAACTTGAAAGAAACCCCCGACATATTCATTTCAAAGCTTAATATCTCAAAAACGCCTGAAACGATTTTTAAGAAACTTAGCTAAGAACCATCTCGAATAAACTGGCTTTCGGTTAAATAAAGCCGCTTCACATTCCGTTGATCTGTTTGGGAGCTACGATGCCACAGACAGATACACCCATATACAGGACAAACTTATTAGTGATACTCATCTTTCAGCGTCGAGCGATGTTTTTAAAATCCCTGAGCAAGTCTAATTCAAGCACAGAGGTTCCAAATCAGCATCTAAATTATATTTTAATTACTTAACGTATACGTTCATTCAATGAAGGGTAGACGGACAAGCGGGCGGCGCCATCTCTTGTCCGATAGTGGAACTATTGAAATAATTTGATGATTCCTGAAAAACTGTGCTATTTAGTAACATAGTTTAATTTTTTCCGTAATCTTTACATAAGCGACTATTATAAATATAATACCTAATTACAGATTGTTTTCTTTGCAATATTCGGAGATAACAAGGAGGGATCGCGTTTTTTTCTTCATTATAACTCGAAAACTATGCGGCTTGAAAAAATATGTTTCATAATGTGCCAAGTGCTAACAGAGCTATTTCAGTACTTTCCATTATTTTCATTTTTTAAATCATTTTAGTATTTATCTGTACTCGTTTTAACAGTCAGTGCTGAAACTATTAACATTTTCAGTCCTCACTGTTAGTAAGGTAATCCCTTGGTCTACTTACTGAACTTCTGAAATTGCCAGCACGGGTAGTTTGCAACAGTACGAGTAAGATTTTAGTGAAGAGTGCGAAAGCAGTCGTCTCACTAGAAGCGAGAACATTTTTAAAGTGAAATAAACGGATCACTCACATTTATTTATTTATTTATCAAAAATTTACTCAACATGACAGTAACGAAACCACTCTTCTTCTTCTTTTCAACCCTTTTCCACCCAATGCTGAGTGTGGGTCTCTTCTAATGCACGCAATTCCTTCCGGTCTTGCGCCTTCAGCATCCAGTCCCTCCCGGCACCCTAACCAGGTCGTCGGGCCAACGCATCGGTTGCCTGCCCACGTTTCTGTGTCCTACCCTAGGCCTCCCTCAAGCACCCGTCTACCAAATCTGTAGTCCTGACTACGGCTTACATGGCCTGCCCACTTCCACTTTCTGCTAGCGATCACATGGGCAATGTCGATTAATTTCTTTCTCCTCCGGATTTCTGTGTTCCTGATCCGATCACGGAGGGAGATACCTAACCTAGCCCGTTCCATAGCTCTTTGGGTGACTTGGAGCTTGTGTAACACCTGCTTTGTCAGCGTCCATGACTCGGCTCCGTAGACCATGACTGGAAAGACACATTGCTCAAAGGTCCGACGCTTGAGGTTATTGGGAACGTTTGCACCTTCAAACACTTCGGACAATTCTAAGTATAGGTACAGAAAAAATACACATAAAACACAACATACATAAAAGCACACATAAAATAAATAAGTACACAACTATTTAGGGCGTTTTAATCTATACCTATAAAACAGTACCGTGACTAACTGACTGATTGACTGACTGACAGACAACGCACAGCCTAAACCACTGCACGTAGACTTGAAATCTGGCAAACGCGTACCATTGAGTATGATAAAGGTGCACTAAGAAAAGATTTTTCGAAATTTCCCCAGGGTAGGGAACCAGACCATTTTGCAATATTTCAAGGGGGCAAAGCCGCGGCGCATAAGCTAGTGTAGAGTCGTATAATCGTCGAGTTTAGCTTGGCATGTTTTGGATTAATTCGTAGTCCTACCTCTAGAGCGCATGGCCGGGCGACAGCGAGACGTAGGTACAGTCAGCAGCAGATGTATCTAAGCCACCGAAGCGGTCACAAAGATCTGCGAACAATAGCGCCGTGCTTAGATCATTGCGAATGCCTCGGTTGCTTATAGCTGTGCCCTAAGCACGACTTGTCGAATCCTGCGTTACGTTACGGTTATCGTATCGAGATCGAGAAATCTCATACTAAATTTTAGTTCCAAATACGCTCACGGGCGGGCGCTGTTCCAAACGTCATACAAACTCGTTATAGTTTACTATTCGATTTTACGTGACGCAGGATTCGACAAGTCGTGCTTTGGGCACTGCAACTATAGTGTTGCTGGCTATGGATTAGTCCGAAAAATGATTTGTATTTACTCTCACAGTAGTTTCACGTTACAAGCGGCCACATTTTTAACCGACTTCAAAAAAAGGAGGAGGTTCTACGTTCCACTGTATGTATTTTTTTTTTATGTATGTACATCGATTACTCCGTCAATTGTAGACCGATTTTCAAAATTCTTTTTCATTCGAAAGGGCATACTCCTGAGGTGGTCCCACTGTGACCAAATCATGATCTGATGATGGGATCCCAGGGAAATCGAGGGCAACCCTCAAATTTTACAGGCACGTACTATGTGTTTTGTGTATTTTCTAAGGTTATTCAAGTATTTGCGTCTTGTAGTCACCATCTTAAGATGATGAGCTGATGATGGAAGGTACAAATCCTTAGCGGTTAGGAGTTTGAGGAAAAGTCTGAAAATGGTAAATCAAAGTAAAATTGTGAAATAAAAATCTTTTAACAAAAAAGTAATTTGTTGTAAATTACAGTTTTGCAGAAATACCGAAAATAGTGTGGTATACCCGTGGACATGATACATGTAACTGCGTCAAAATATCGGGAGCTCACAGAATAGAATAGATAAAATAGAATAGTACTTTATTTTCACTCTTGGAATACATACGTACATTAACAAAAATAAAACGCATAATTTCTGAATTTACAAACCAAGCGTGGCAAAAGGCACTCAGCGAGTACATCTGAACCTAATAAGGTAATCGTGGTCAGTATCCCGTAGTTAATGTAATGTGTAATGTAATCTACCGCGAATCATTTAAACTGTTATACTTACCCACCAGTTACATTTTTCTGTCCTATGTGTTTTTACACAGCACACAGATTATGTTTCGCTATATTACGCATGTTATATAGGACTAATTTGAATATATCAATCCATAATCATTTTCGGTTTGTGTTAAGTTTACTCAAACAATTTTAATGCTTTCGCCCTCGGTAAACCAGAGACAATAGAATATCTCGCAGGACTGATGGCCGATGGGGTTCTCGAATGGCGTCCACGGACCGGGAGACGAGCTTTCGGTAGACCTCCAACAAGATGGAGCGACGACCTGGTAAAGATCGCGGGACCGCGGCGGATGCGGAAAGCACAAGACCGGTCTGAGTGAAGAGCCTTGGGGAGGCCTATGTCCAGCAGTGGACGTCTTTCGGCTGACATGATGATGATGAGAATTTCTATTGTTATAACGTTTATAGCCGCTTACTGCAAATGAACGTGCTAATGAACAGCTGACAGAAAAATATTACCGTCCCGTCTGACAAATGGCATTGAGAATACAAGGTTGTATTTTTGTAAAGGCCGTTTACAAAAATTCCGTACCTCAACCGTCTGTCTGTCTGTCTGTCTGTCAAGACCCTTTTTCTCTGGAACGCGTGGAGGTAGCATGCTGAAATTAATAACAAATACTGAAGCCAGGGGTCTCTTGAAGCTGTGAAAAAATCAACCTTCTAAGTCAACGCGATCAAAAGATAGAGGTTCAGTAGTTAAAAAGGCTATTTCCATACAAATTGCCGATTTCCAAAAACCTAAAGGGTACTTCCTGATGTCCTAGAAACTTGAAATTTGGTATGAATTTGGTATGGTAGCTCTTATAGCACAACCACTCCGAAAAGTCTCAAAATCTTAAATTTTCACGTCTGTCTGTAGATTTCGCATACCAATATAAGTTGACTCCACACTGCGTACATTTTGCTTAGGAGCAGGGCTCTGCTAACACTGGACTTCTTAAATCACTAGGGAAAAGCGTTAAAATCTTTCAACGGAACCCTCGTGCGCGAGTCCGACTCGCATTTGGGCGGTTTTTAAATACTTAGATATTGAAAGTTTGTCGCATAAGCGTATCGCTGCCGCTCCCGCTCACGCTACAACTCTCGCCGCACCCTTACAATGAAGAAAACAATTAAATTCATTGCAGTGGAAACCGGTGTGCGTATTGAAGCAGAAATAGCTGTTATCTTGAACGTTGGCCGCGGACGTGTCTTGAAGAGTTGGCGATTCAAAACACTGCAGAGACATTACGTTACACACATTACACTGAAAATAAATGCAGCTTTGCCTTCGTGTTCTCTTGTGCTAGCTGTGTAATTATGTACGTGAGGGCAACAACATCTGAAAAAAGGCTAAATAAAAAAAACGATGAAATTCCTTTTTTATTGCTATTATGTTCTGTTTTATTCATTTAGGTATAAAAAAAAACATATTTATTTAGAATAAAGAAACAAAATCTTGCATAACGAAATTAACCTATAATCCTTATTAAGCTGTAGTAATTATGTGTGTGTACCTACTTAATGTATTTTGGGCAAGGTTTAAATTAAAATGTAAAAATACCATTAAAATTATTACTTAGGAAATCGAGGAAGATTTAGGTACTTACCTCCTCTTACAATTAGAGAGTTACTCTATTTGCATTTTGTAAAATTTTGGTTATTAAGTATTTGCCATATTTTTGCTCTACGTTTATAATAGGTAGGTAGATTTCTATAAACTTTAAAAACAACGCCATCTACTGCCTTTGCTTTGAACTTCTTGCATCTGTTGTGATATGCGAAGTGCCTTTCACCAAGTCACAATGGAGCTACTCGCGCAGCGTATTTTTAGTATTAACTTCCCTAGGCTCAACAGTACCAAGTTCACGTCGTTGTCCACAGATGGCGTTGTAGACAGTTTTCAATTAAATATTACTATGTTCCAAATGAGACAATGTTGGCTAACAGTGTTGTTATGTCATCATCATCAGTCTATTCTAGTCCACTGCTGGACATACGCCTCCCCAAAGTAATGCCATAGCGCCCTGTCTTCAGCTTGCCGCATCCAGCATCTGCCTGCAGTCTTTCGCAGATCGTCATCCCGTCTGACCGGCGGAGGGCTAAGCAGCAGTGCTTGCACTGTTGTGGTCCATTGTGGAGAGTAAGGCAGCTGGAGTAATCACGGGAACAAGAGGCAATTCATCTTAGCTTTTATTTAACTTGCACTGTCCGCAAGTAAGAAAATAAGCAGGTACCTATTGTATACGTAAGTAAGTAAATGAGTTTTTAAGTTAATTGTCCGGCAAATCTTGCAACTGAATTTTAAAGCAGCTATCCTCAACCGATTGATATGAAATTTGGCTTACTAAGGTAAATTCGGTGACAAAATAATCTGGTAGTGAAATTCTGGCGGTGCGGCCAGTATCGTCTCCGCAGGATGGAACTCTTCAACGGTTAATGGCATCGATTTGAAATTTGATACCGGATATTTATGTAAGATTAATGTTTATATTCTTAATAAAATAATTAAGTAAGTACACGTTATGCTATAAACTAAAATCTAAATATCTAAAACTAACTTAAAAATTATAGATCTAAAAATAAACTACTTCCAGTGGGCAACGTTCCCAAAATGCTAAGCCTTTGAACCAAATACAGGCCAGCATTTTGGGTACGTGTTTCGCTGACCAGGCGCCCAGAAAGATCTTTAAAGATCTTTCGGGCTCCCGGTCCCCACGGTCCTAATGTTTCGACCCCAAAAGGCTCAAATATAGTACCCTCGGTACTATATTTGCGCCTTTTAAGGGTCTCCGCGGATTCCACCGCTGCGCCAGCCCTATTGCTAGTCCCTGGAACATGGGACGGCGCAAGGCTGTCTACGCACGTGGCATCCCACACCAAAGGCCGTCCACATCTCCACGGCACCAGAGTCATTCCGTCAGGTCTTTTACCATCGTCACACATGAGGCCACAAGGTTCTAGAATGGCCGCACAATGAGTGGTAGTAAAAGCCCGACGGATGATGTCATTAAGGCTGGAGTGACGGGGAATTCTTCCTGCACTTTTGGAACATGACAAACCGTGGTGACCGAGCCGATCAACAGGAGCACCACACTGGCAGCGGTGTGGAGCACAGCATGGGGCGCCCAAGTGGAGTGATGCTGCAATCCTAAATGCGGAAGAATCTATCAAGGTACCAGTGCGTGGTGAAGGGAGAGCCTGAAGCCACAAACCAGATTCCCACTCAGCTACAGCTAAGAGACGTGCTCGATCTGCGGAGCTTAAGCACGTTTGAATAAGTTGTTTCCGTACTTGCTCGCAGAGCGGCCCGTCCCACAGCCTCTGTGACGAAGTGGTTTTGGGGAACTCTGTGTTTGGGGTAGCTAACAGCCACGCGTTCTTGGCTTCATCCAAAAAGGTTATGTCGACTTTGTTCATAGAAGACGCTAAAATTCTTTCGACTAAAACTTATGAACTATGTGTCGAGGACAGGAACGCGGGCAGAGCAACACCAGAAATTGACCTGATGCCTAGGCCTCCTAATCTGACTGGAAGCGAGGCTTGTAGCCACTCTCGCTCTTTTAAATTGATATTTAAAATTGTCGCCAAAGTGTTTTTTATGATGTTGTCCAAATTTTGAAGGAGCTCTGACTTTAGCTGACGAATGCTGCGTAACGTAAAGTCGAATAGTAAACGTTGCCGAGTTTGTATGACGTTTGGAACAGCGCCTGCCCGTGAGCGTACTTGGAACTAAAATTTAGTATGAGGTTCCTCGATCTCGATACGATACCCGTAACGTTACGCAGCTTTCGTAAAGTCGTGCCCGACCCTCTGGTTGCGCGACACATTAAAAACAATCCAAAGTAGTCCGAATCGGGTTAAACTCGACTTATATACGTCACTACCTATGTACTTAAGTAAATTATGTAGTTTATATGTTATTCTAGAAGCTTATGTTTTACTTTGTACCTTGGTTTCTCCTTTATATACAAGTATTTCAGGTTCGATTCTTGGAAAAGGAAAATGGTAACAATACGTCGTTTGTGTTAAACGACCTCGACCTCGACCTTCGTGGCCTGCCTAGTTAGTTAGTTTCATAAAACCACACTTATGTTTTAAGGACTCTCATTAAGTATAAAACAGTTTCGTAAACTACTATTTTGAAGCTAACTCTACAGTTTAGGAATTCAATGAAAATCAAAATTATTTCAGTAAGTAAGTTAGCATTTATTTATTTTATTTTATTTGTTAGGTACAATTACATATTGTAAACAGCAGCGTACTTAAATAACTCAAAGCTTATAAAATCGCTACACATGTATTTATTTATATAAGTATGTTTATCCGTTGTGTAGTACCCCATAGTACAGACTTTGCCTAGTTTGGGCTTGCACTGTTGTGTTCCGGTGTGGAGAGTAACACAGCCGGTGTAATTACGGGCACAAGAGGCATTTCATCTTAGCCCTCTAGGTTGGCAATGCATCCGCAGGCCTCCGGAGTTGCGGGTGTCTATGGGCAGTGGTGATCACTTACCATCAGGTGACCCACTCGCTCGCTTGCCTTCCTCGTTGTATAAAAAAATAAAAATATTATTTTTTAATATTTTATTAAAATAACATGGCAAAGTCTACAACACTATTTCAATTGCACACAGCGTTTATGCACACCAATACCTATCACTAAATACCAACACCAGGACTAATTTTAATTTAATTAATAAAATAAAAAAAACTTTTTTTTTAATTTGTCCGGTTAAATGCTCTTTTACGTGTATCTACCAACGCTACGACAGTTAATACAATGATTGAACTTTTCCGTGCTTTCCAGTAACATGTCTTATCTTATCACTGTAATTTCACATTATGTAAAACACAAAAAGATGCTTTGATATCACGAACAGTCTTCATAATAACAGCCAACAAGAACACTACGAAACTGTCGCGGTCAGTAGCTGCGCAAACTTGAAACCTCCTCAAGTTCACGCCAGTTTGGTACCGACCGCCGGCGCTCGCGCACGTCTACCGCCAAAGAGCATAACCCAAGTTTTAAACAAAAATTCTATGACTGAAGTTTGTTTTCGATAATGTGCGTGTGATCTTGAATAGTGATTGTGTGTGTTATGGAGATTTGAATAGTGTTGAAGGTGAGTTTTTTTTTTAGTTTGTTAATGGGGCTTGAGGTAGCCCAGCGGTGGGATAAAGACTACATAACACACGTGCAAGCCGAATATGGATCAAGATAGGTTTGTTTATTGTAGAGTCAAAAAACACTACTCAAAAATGTCCAATGTCTAATAGATCCATTGTTCCCATAAAAGCAATAAATAAATAACTAAAACAATTTCATTTGCTGATTCCTTTAGCGTTTGAACCCTAGACATTTTTGAGCTGTGTTCTTCTTTTTTTATGAATCGATCAAGTTTTTTTTTATAAGTACACAATAATAATTCTCGAAGTATTTTTTGCCAGTATGGATGTCTAAATACTCTTTGATTATTTAGGTGCCTTAAAAACGGTTAAACTAATTTTAAACGTCTGTTTTTGCTTCGCATCTAGTTTGTCGGGCACTTAACAGCGGGGGCTTAGTTGACTTTTTTAGTATTAAGTATAGCGTGATAGAAATACTTATCTTTTTTTAACCGACAAACACCGGTAGTCGTTGTTATAAGTACAACAACTTTATAACAGTTATTTTTACTTATCAGTTCATAAAGCATATTCTGTTGTTATGGGTGTAATCAAATAGGTCATGTTTTGGTTAGGATCTTGGAAAAAAAATTGCGGTCACAGTTACAAATTACAAAATTAGATAATGCAGTTTTAGAAAAATAATCACCGAGGAACTGTTAATCACCGAAGGAATTAAAAATCATAAAATTGAACTTACAGTGTTATGCTTCATCGATACATAGAACCGGAGTTAATTGAAATCATTTCGCAACATTTGCTTGCTATTAGGTACCTACATAAATTATCATGTTGGTATTTACAAAAACCATAATTATTGTACCCTTGGAGTCGAAGAAACTGAACCGCTTACCACTGTAGAACCTTTTCACTGCAAATGTGACAGTGACAGTATCATGCATCTTTCCAAATAAGTAAATATCATTGCGAAATTATTTCTGTTAAGGTTCCGCAGATTTTGATTTTTTCTTTAATGTTCAGAAAAGAAACCTCCCGGTTAATTTTGATAATAAATACAAGTTTAAATTAAATATACACTGTTACCAAAAATGTAAAAAAAAAAAGAAAGTCGATAAAACCTTGATTAGAATTCCGTACACTTTAATTAACTAACCAGCTTTTCTCAGAGTAAAAATAGAACCAGTAAATACTCGTACTGTGTAGTGTAGTCGCTTAGGCTGCATCCGACGGATAGAAACCTGCACAAGTTTCCATACAAACGTATTTATATTACCAGTGCTAATAATCTCTGTCCCACCAGTTTATATTATTTCCCATGCAACGCCATTGGTGCAGAAATGATAGCATCCGTTAGGATAAAGACTGGAAGTGAAGCTTTGACAGTCATTCACACAGAAAGCTAAGGTATACTTAGTGAAAAATCTCTTTCCATGGGTCAGGCAAATAACAATCATAAGGTAACTGTCGTAAAGATTTTGACAGGGAGAAACTTATCTCACTTAGACTATACTATACCTCTATATCATTCATAAATTAAAATGGTAAAGCGACGTCTCCTGCTCTTACAAAAGATCTGGGTGTTCTGTTTTGTTGAATTTTATATTCCGTTCTGACGATAGGCTTTTTAAAAACGAGCACCTGTGTACTTCGACACCATAAAATATAGTTATCGACTAGAGTATTTGTTGATGTAATGTATCTCAGTGACAATTTTAAGCTTAAGTAGCTCGATTGAAAACTGAAAGAAAGTAGGTACTTATCTAAAGTTTGAAACTTGTAGGTACCTACATAATAGAAATAATTAACATGACAACCTCCTCCTTTTTTTGAAGTCGGTTAAAAAGTGACTCGCGTTTTTTGTAACCTCATCTCATATAGTCACGCCAGAATCGCTGAAAATGAACTTAACGAAACTTAGGAAATTTGACCCGCAAAATTCTGAGCTGACGTTGGAGCAGAAGTTTGATATAATAAAAGTGTACCTGACTCGAGCAACGTAATTCATGCGTCAATTAGAAAATAAGTGCGATGCCTCCATAGCATGCATTTAGCATTTCCGTCTTATTCTTAACGAAACTAATTATTTTTAAACAACTTATCGCCTGCCCGTTACTTAAATCGCTCTATAAAATTAAATATCTTCGAAGAAATGTGAAAGCATCACCGAGATCGAGTTTACTTTCATACGTGAAATGATGTCTGAGATATTTCTGCTTCCAATTATAAACTAGATCAATTTAAAGTCGATACTTTTGGGGGCGGAGTTTATTTACTCGAGCGGGACAACGCTATAGAGAGGGCTAGTCAAATGCGCTCAAAACGCGAGGCGTAAGCGCCATACCGTTTAAAATTGCTCCGACTAAGAATCTAAAGTACTGATTTGATCTTTGTCTTACCAAAGAGAAGAAACAATAATTACTTTTCGTTTGACGTATGATGTTTGGCCTAGTGGTTAGAGAACCTGACTACGAAGCTTGAGGTCCCGGGCTCGATCCCCGGTCGGGGCCGATGTCTGTATGATGAATACGAACGTTTGTTCTCGAGTCTTGGATGTTTAATAATATGTATTTGTGTATGTATGTATCTATATAAGTATGTTTATCCGGTGTCTAGTACCCATAACGCAAGCTCTGCTTAATTTGGGACTAGGTCAATTGGTGTCAACTTTCCTACGATATTTATATTATATTTTAGTTCAATCGCAGTTACAATATTCCTTCTCATTCCGCTTCAAAAACGATAAAAGTGTCAAGGCAGGCTTAATGTCGAATAATATTTCTATCGAGGACTTTGTTTACAACCATGTTTTCATCAATAAGCTAGGGCTCAGACATTTGGTAGCACGCCATGGTTTTAGAATGTCATCGGTCGAATCACGAAAGGGTGTAACTGATAAAACATCGAAATTAAGTTAAGTATGCCATCGTAATGCAAAGTGCATAAATTATTTTATCACGAAAGGACGTAACGGAATTCCTATATTTTTCTAAAAATCGCTCTAGTGACTAGTGACAAGTTAAAAATAAGCAGTTACGCCCCTTCGTGAACGTGATTCGACCGACGATGTATGGAGTTACTATTCATAAAACTATTTTTTTTCGAAGTTTACCGACGTTTCATTAGTTTTTGCGGCTAGTAGGACCTTGTGTGAGGTCCCGTCCATCCGGATCGTTACTACCAGCAGCAGTGCTTGCACTGTTGTGTTCCGGTGTGGAGAGTAAGACAGCCGAGGAAATCACTGGCATAAGAGGCAATTCATCTTAGCCCTCTAGGTTGGCAACGTATCTGCAAGCCCCCGAGAGTTGCGAGTGTCTGTGGGTAGTGATAATCACTTGCCATCAGGTGACCCACTTGCTCGCTTCCCTCCCTTATCGTATAAAAAGGCGGCGTAACAACCAAATTGCAACTACAAGCAATTAAACAATTGTATACTTCTGAATGAGTCCAATGAGGACATAATCGAATCTTAAATACCATGCAATAAAAATAATTGAAGCATGATTTCATGGTATTTCGTTGCGTAGTTTTTTTTGTGAAATAATTATTAAAGTTTGACCCGTGTTTTGCATAATGTTGAACCGTATTGATTTGGATGTGCAATTTTGTTCAATTTCGCAAATATTTAACTACGCGTGATTTTGAAATAAAAATTTATTTTTTACATTGAAAAAATGCGAAAACAAGAGTTAGGTAGGTACACCACTTAGACCGTTTGTTTGTAATTGAATAAATAACAGTACTTAACCTAGGTTTAATTTTCTCTTTTAATTACCGATACTGACTACCTGCCCCGACTTCGCATGGCCTACCTTCCTATAAATGTAAATATAATGTAATATACGTATAAGATGGTGAAAACCACATCAAAATCCGGCGGACGGATTATCCGTCCACTGGTTTTTGAGTTTATTCAGACAGACAGATGGACGCGGCGGGAGACTTGAAAGTTTTCACACACAAGTAAGTAATAGATTATCTGATTTTTTTTTTAATCAGTAAAATAAATGTAAAAAAATATTATTTTATTTCTAACCTTATCAACTGAAAGTTAATCTTGATCATGACGAATATTTTTTTATCAATCACGATTGATATAAGTACTTAGTTCAAAACGATACATACACACACACACATACGTACATTAACATTACACACACACATTGACACTTTGATACATTGACATTTAATTACATCTGTCAACAATACTATAGCATGACATACGACTATAAACTTTGACCCAAAATAGCAATTCCGTAATTACACCAAATCACAAAGCGCCTTGAAATTTTACTTTATTACAAAAATATGCGTCTACTTTTATTTTGTTGCTATTAACCTTCACGGTTGGAAACGCTTTTAATGTTATTAAAATTTTATTTATTTCTTTGTGTTTCAGCTTAGTTGTTTTTAGAGTTTTGCTAGTTTGTTCTTGCTGCGTTCACCGCCTAAAACAATGTTTATGGCCGTAACGTCGTAACTTATGACAGTTATCACTCAAAGATTACCAGAGCCCCTAGTGTAATCGTCAACCAGGCCCAGAAATACGTCTCGATCGCGTTCGCGTTTAACAATTCTCAAACTATTTGACACTTTAACTAAAACGCAATCGAGACGTATTTTGTGCTTTTTGATTACACTAAGGTACCCTTAGTGAATTGACAAAGCCGTTTTTGGAGTATTAGGATTTGAATTTGAATTAAAAATTTAGTCAGTTTTTTCAACTTTTTGAAGTTGTAAGTAGGTAGTGAATTATGCTAAACGTACGACTTCTTCAAATTGATAAATATAAAATTAACCTACCGTTGCGAAAGCTTCGATCATAAATAACCCTAAAACTCGAGTTCCGCGGAAAAGTAGAAACATTTAATATTATGCTAATCTTACCGTCAAAAAGCTGTTGACCTGACTTACAAATTATATAACATATAACCAAATTAGACCTCGAATACTAGTCATAACACACGTCTATATTACGTAAGAAATAAATTAAAGAAGCTTCCGGATTTGCGGTAATCCCTTTATGGGTAATTTTTTTCCATGGAACTCCAGAGAAGATATTGTAACTACGTAATGTTTCTTTGAAAAAAAAAGGTGAACTAAGAGTGTCATTAATTGAAAAAATTATATGTCTCTCTAGATAAATTTATTTTCTTTCGAGGTAAATTTACGTCCCATTGCTGTTACGCTTTCTGACCTCACCTTTTCCGTAAATAAAAAAATAACTATCAAAATCGAGTAGATTATATTGAAAACTGGCTTATGCCCGGCGGATTTGCCCCCGTGAAATATTTAAAAATGGGCTAGTTCCCTATCCCGTGGGAATTTCGAAAAATCCCTTCTTAGTGCACCTTTAGGATACTCAAGGTATCTGTTTGCCAAATTTTAAGTCTCTAGGTCCAGTGGTTTAGGCTGTGCGTTGTCTGTCAGTCAGGCAGTCATGGTACTGTTTTATGGGTATAGATAAAAAGGCTGTACTTATTGTCTTCTAATTTTCTATGAAAAAAACTTTCGATGTGTCCTTATCAATACATGTATTCGTATTAGTAGACCTAACTAAGTACTTAGTGTAGACTTGGCTCTATCGCATTCTAAAACATGTCTAATCTAGTCACAAGTCCTCATACTCTGTATGGCTTATGCCGAGCAGTGGGACGTAAAAAAAAAAGTCTGGTGACGATGATGATGTGCCAAGTTTCTTGCGGCGTATTCTTGTTGGCAGTCATGGTGTTTCGGAAAGCGCTAGCCCCTATTTCACCAACTTCACAATTGTCAGTTTACAATGACAGTTAGAACTGCATGTCATTGCTAGTATGAAGCGCTCTAAAACAAAAGCTCTTTAAGTCAGCAATTATTGACACCGAATTGTCATTAAATCAAAATCAAATTAAAAATTTTATTCAGCAAATAGGCAGTTGAATGCTCTTTTACACGTCATTTTTTTGAGTCTACCAGCGCTTTCGGAAAGACCATGATTGCCAAGAAGAATGCGCCGCAAGAAACTTGGCACAAAGTCATTTTTTCTAATTAAACTGACATTTGTAAGTGGGTGACATAGGGCCCTGGTAGATCAAAACAAATATAATAATGGTTCATAAGGTTAACACTATCCCAATCATACTCTCCACAACAGGCGTCATCCCAAAAACACTCCATACAAGTCTTCGAGCCCTTAATATACACCCATCCACATACACACTCTTGCAGAAAGCTGTCGTCCTGAACACATGCCGCTTAGTACGAAAATTTCTATCAATTTCATAGGTTGATATGAATTTAAAAGCACTTGGCTTTGGCCCGTGCATTATTTTACCTCCTAAATAGGAGAGATAATGTCTAATGTACATATAATAATAATAATAGTTTATTGCATATTATGTTGGAATATTGTGTCCAGTCCGAGCATCCAACTGCCTATTACTGTTTCTTTTTTGTTACTATGAATCAGAATCAAAGCTGCAAACTATTGAGGCAGTGACAAGCACCGGGTTCCTTGCCCTCACATAAAATTACCAAAAATCCTTTCTAAGTGTTAGCTTTAAAATGTATATGCACGTAGTCTAACCATATTATTCATAAACCTGTTTTAACTAAAATGCCGTTAAAGTTCGTTTGTCCTTTTTTGGCACATTAACATTTCCGTTAGTAAGAAGAAGACAAAACCTATTTTAGCTAATGGAGGCTTGAGTGACGTTTATGAATAATTCCCTAAAACTGTATCATTACATTCATTACGTACCTGTGGTTGCGAAACCCAGTTACGCTCACATCCTATATATAAACTACATTCTGACTGGTCTTGAATTAATTTACATACATTTAGAACATGTTCAATTCGCCCATAAATAACAAACTTGGCATGTTTTATTTTATTCACTAATTGCTTGCCGTCTGTAACTGTTGTCTATTAATTGTACTCGTACCTACTTTACAAAAAAATGCTTTCGTTACTTGTAGTGTCGTAGTTCTTAAATGGAAATATCTATATGGAAGCATCGTAGACCAGCAGGCTTATTGTGTAACTCACTCGGAATCACAATCGCGTTCGTTTTGACAGTTCCAAGCCGAGCTCGCTTTGTAAATGAAACAAATTGTATCGCGTAAGGGCATGACAATCGAAAGCGATGCTGAGGCATTTTTGAAGCCAATTGAACGAATGATTTTGGCACAAATGCTTCGGAAGCCTTTTGTTATACGAAGGCAATCTTTCGAATCGCGGTCCTTTTCATCCGTCAAGCTGATGCCGATTCCAAGTTTGTTAGACATCAAGTCTGCGGTTCTATGGATCATGAATAGCGTTGCCAGACGTCCCGCTTACCGGGACGTCCCGTATTTCAGGCATAATTTTAAACGTCCCGCCGGGACGGACTTTGTCCCATATTTCAACCATGTTCGATTAAAACACGCACCGCGTCGCGCATGCTCCGACGGCTAGCTGCGCTGCGCGCGCACGAGAGCATGAGGTGTGGATGAACGAACGTGTCCGTCCGATTAAAGCCGATTGCCTCCGCTGTCGACCATGACTAACTAGCTAAAGAAACAACGTAAAATAGATGATTTACATTTGTCCCGGGGATAAATTTAAAATCCCGTATTTTGCCAAAATGGGTATTTGTCCCCTACAGGATAATAATCTGGCAACCCTAATCATGAATAAGAAGATGGAAGTTTTGAACACAATAAAGCGGCGAAAATCGCAATTGGGCCACATTTCGAGGCACGACAGATATTAAACTCCTGCAGCTAATAATTCAAGGAAAGATACAGGGACTCCAAGACCAGACTCAAAACATCGTGGTTGAAACTTATCATTAACTTATTATATCATTTTAATTGCGCCTCGTGTGAATAGTCGAGCTGTGCGAAAATCGAGGAAAAAATCCGAGCGGTCCATTGGAATCGATTCACGTCCGCAATCGATCGAATGCGATTCGATTGCAATCGAATGAAACGCGTGACTCTGGGTTTAGGCAAAGAGCAGGCGTGTGTGGAGACAGACGCGATAAGACATAGCCAAACACTGAACGTTATTCATAGAATAGCCAAATTATGAAGGAAACAATGAATCGGTGATATGATTACAAGATTACGAGATTATGTAATCGAATCAGACCAATGGTCATAAAATGATGGTCGCAAGATAGCTGCTCTACCTATTTCATATTTGGAACTTTGGGAATGTCTAAATGTTGCATTGATTCAGGCGTAACTTTGCGGAGGTCCATGTTACAAGTAACAGATTAAATTAATTTGCTCCTTCGCGAAGTAGTGCAGTATAGTCATGCAAAATAGCCTCGTCTGCGCTGAGTATTTATTTTCATGCACTAATTTTCCCGCCCTCCCTCCGCAAATTAAAAATAAAATAATCAACGCAAACGCTGCTAAGCCCACAACCAAAACTACCACCACCAGTAAAATAGTACCGGACACGTGTTTCGCCTCTCTCCGAGGCATCCTCAGCGGACGTCGTCGATGTTGACACCCCGACCGTCAGTCGAAGAATGACCTTGTTCAGAACGGCTGGGCTGGGCGACTCAGCGCAGACGAGGCTATTTTGCATGACTATACTGCATTACTTCGCGGGGGAGCAAATTAATTTAATCCGTTACTTGTAATGTCTAAATGTGCTTACTTTAACTGCTTTACTTTTTGTGTTACTTTAAATGCTGTTGAAATTCGCAGATAGCAGAAAGTTCTAAACGATACGAGTTACAAACTTAGCGAAAATCGAAAACGTGTCATTTTTTTACTTACTCATGGGAATGCATAGAAATTGAAATAACCAAAGCCAAATGTTTTGGGCCTATTCGAACTTTACACTTTACTTTACTTTCTTATATATTTGACATGTAGTATTTACATAATGTAATTTTAATGTTGAGTAAATAAATAAATCTAAATCTAAATCAGTACAGTCTGTTTTATTCTTTGCCAATAAGTCCCGAGAACTGTTCACGCATTTTTCCTTTTTTTCTAAGACTTCTTTTCTTGCCCGATATTTAAAAAAGAGTCATGTTAATGACAATTAGACTCGAGTAGAGATATATATAGGCCTTTGCGTCTATTACAGACGATTCATGGCGTTCCGTCTGGGAGACAACGCCTTCTGTGGCTATACAAACCGATGCGAGAGCGACACGTTCTACCGCAGGTTTGACAAGAGAAGCTTGCTGTGGTTGTTGCTGAGCCGCCTTGATGTCGAATAGAGATAATTTATCAGAATTACTATTTAGAATTCCAAAAATGGAAGCAGTTTCTTATTCCTACTTCGGCGAAGCACAAAAAAAGCGTTTTTATTAAATAATATTTTTGTGACCCTAAGTATGTTTTAGATTATTAGAAATGATTATGATGTGCGCTTAAAGTACATTGCAACAAAATTATGGATTAATAGAGACGGAGTGCTGTTTATTCACACGTTTTATCATCAAAGTATATAATCTGTTTATAGCTTTAACAGCGTGTAAATAAACTACCTACATAATAACATGCTCTTATGAATGTACTTACTCTTAAATAATTAAGTAATACCTTTACAGGTTAGGTGCTTACTTTATTAACTTTACGATCTGTCACGACTTCCTTACATATTAGTTATGATTCTACAAACATTAATAAAACAAGATTACAACGCGGTAGCATCCACAAAGCACTTTATGACAGGAGGTGCGTAGAACGCGCGTTCTATCCCGCCAAAAATGTGACAGGGCATAACCACTTCGATCATGGGCTCATGAGCATTGTGTAGTTGTGTGCGTGTTTCGAATTTGTTTGACAGTTTCGTGTTTGTTCTTACGAGTTTTTAGCGACGTAACATTTTGACTATAGACGTGTGCAGCGTAATGTTATTGTCAAATGTAGACTCAATTGCGGACACCGGCACTAGAGTCACTTTTCGGTAATAAAATGACATCCGATATAATCTTCGACGCTGAAACAGCCATGAATAATCTTAGGTAACAGCACCCTCGTACGTAGTGAAATAAAACGGATCACTCACCTATGTAAGTCGAGTTTAGCCTTTTCGTAGTCCTTTCTCTGGGAGCGCACGACCCAGCGGCAGCGAGACGCGCACTACCCTTGCACGTGCAGGTAAACCTTGTGAGCCACAACAATGGCAGATTTTTTAGTGCAAAGATTAAAGCTAAGCTCCCGTCATAAGTGATTTGTGATAGCACCATTACCGCAGCAGCATCGGATATGGACCGTTTCGAGTCATTAACGATGGTCTTAGCGCCTCTTTCACAGTTATCTAGATTGCCTAGCGTCCAGGTGGCCACGACAGTTAAGATTAAGGTACTACATGTATTAATATAGGCCTTTGCGTCTATTACAGAGGCCCGAGTACGAACATTCCAAACCTGCGTAACGTAATCGAGTAGTAAATTATTGAGAAATTTGTATGACGCTTGGAACAGCCCGCCCGTGAGCGTATTTGGAACTAAAGGTTCTCGATTTCGATACGATAACGTAACGTTACGCAGGATTCGTAAACTTCGTGCTTGGCCTTCTGACGATGCATGGTGTTCCGTCTGGGGGACAACGCCTTCTGTGGCTATATAAACCTATGCGAGAGCCACACACTACCGCAGGCCTGACAAGAGAAGTTTCCGGTGGTTGTTGCTCAGCCGCCTTGATGTCGTTTCCGTCTCTTTTCAGCAAATGTCTCGAACCAGTAGGCTGAGCACGAGTTTTCGAATCCTGCGTAACGTTACGTTATCGTATCGAAATCGAGAAACCTCATACCAAATTTTTGTTCCAAATACGCTCACGGGCGGGCGCTGTTCCAAACGTCATTCAAATTTTCTCGATGACGTCAGTACTCGATTACGTTACTTAGGACGTAGGATTCGAATATTCGTGCTCGAGGCAATGTTTACACTAGAGCGAGCCTTGTGCGTCAGAGTGGGAAAGAAATCCGTTTCCGTTGTCTTTTGTTCTCGTCTACGGAACGTCGTGTTTCGTATTTTTATTTTAATCAGTAAAATTTATGATTAAGAAAATCAACGAGGCTATTCAAATCCGTGGTTAAAACTGTCATTAACTCATTATGTAATAAAAGTTATAACCAAACAATGACACAATAAATCAAGTGAATAAAAAACTGATCAGTAAGATTGCGTGTTTGGGTAAAACTATGGACTAGTTCCAAACAAAAAGTTACATACATACAAAAAGTGTATGATTTATGCACGAACTTATAATCTATGGGAACTAATCGATAGACGTCATTCGTTCTATTATGTATATTGAGTTTAATTATTGATGACAAAGGTGATGATATACAGGTACAGTTTTATATTCGTAATTTTATTTGAATTGTTACCCACAGAACAGTTTTTAAAGTACCTACGGAAATATAACGCGCGGGTAAGTTGATTTTATGTAAATAGATACATATATGCAATAGGAGCTTTATTATAATTAATTTAAAAGCACGCTGCCTTAAATATTATCAACAACTGAATTTAAGGAACGGAGTATTTATTATTCTCCAAATTCCAATTATGCGATCGATTACACAAATGCGATTCTTCCTATTCGTGATTCTACACAAAATGGATTCAACACAAATGCAATTTGCTACATTCATAATTTCACACAGCCGTGATTTTAACGAAGTCGAAATTCTTCCTATTCGTGATTCTACACAATGTGGATTCAACGCAACTGCAGTTTACTACATTCGTGATTCCACTCAGTTGTTATATTTACACAGTCGGGATTCTTCCCATAAGTAATTCTACACAATATGGGTTCAAAGCAACTGCAGTTTAATACATTGGTAATTACACTCAGCCGTTATTTTAACGCAATCGGGATTCTTCCTATTCGTGATTCCACACAATATTGGTTTAACGCAATTGCAATTAACTTCATTCGTGTTTCCGAACAGCCGTTATTGTAATACCTAAGTGAAATTCTACACAATATTGTTTCAACGCAACTGCAGTTTAATACATTCGTGTTTCCACACAGCCGTTATCTACAATAACCTAAGTAAAAGTAAACACTTTATTGTTCCAAAAATAAAAGCATTGAAAGAATTTTGTCCGCTTTGTTTTAACTTGTGTTCTTTAAATGCTTTTATTTTTGGAACAATAAAGTGTTTACTTTTACTTAGGTTATTGTAGATAACGGCTGTGTGGAAACACGAATGTAGTAAACTGCAGTTGCGTTGAAACAATATTGTGTAGAATTACGTGTGGGAAGAATTCTGATTGTATAAATATAACAACTGAGTGGAATTACGAATGAAGTAAACTGCAGTTGTATTGAACCCATATTGTGTAGAATCACGAATAGGATGAATCTCGATTGCGTTAAAATATCGGCTGTGTGGAATCACGAATATAGTAAATTGCAGTTGTGTTGAATCCATTTTGTGTAGAATCACGAATAGGAATAATCGCATTTGTGTAATCGATCGCATAATTCTATTTAATCTTGCTCGTAAAATCTTGGCCCGTCCATAACTTATTTTTTTGCACCAAAAGGCCACAAATCAAGAGCAATCTCACACGATCTCTACATACCACAGGTAATTATTATTAATCAATTACAATAATTACTGACTTGGGCTAAGCTAAGGAGATAACTTATCTTAAGAGGAAACGATGCATTCCAATATTGATGAAGCGTTTAAATTATCTTTGTGTATTTTTGTTACCAAATATTTAAAATTTATCTAAGGGACTAGGTTTTGTAATAAACACCGTTTTTGATACCGATCTAATCATGTATAAAATATCACAAATAAATTAGGCAACAGGAACGTGTTGTTCCGAAACGAAAAATCCTATGTAATTATCGAACCTGATCACAAATTGCCATGGGAATCGATTGAGAAATGCGACCTGTAGATGAGAACAGACACACGTCCACACAAACACACAGTACAGACACACACACACACGCACACACAGTACACATAGTACAGTCGAACATACGAAAGCATTTATTTTTGTCTCACCTGAAACTGAGACTTTTCTCTAACTTCGTTTCCTCGGTCAAATATTCTAGATTATACATAAACTTACCATCAAGGTCGTGTTTTATAAATCTACAAGTTACAATTTACAAGCGCAAGTCTCTTTCTAACAAAAGACGACAGAATGAGACTTCCGCTTGTAAATTTGTAACTTGTAGCTTAATAAAACAAGGCCCAGGTGACCCACTTGCTAATTTGGCTTCCTTATCGTATATAAAATGCTTATAAATAAGGAGTGCAGCAAATAAGAAGGGACAAACCAATATCCAATGTACATTTCAGTTTTGTAATTTTTTCACTCTTTAGAATAAATAAAGAAAACCTTAGTTTATGGCAGACACAAAACAACACCTTGTTAAGTAACTTGGCCTTAACATGCCCGAGTTTGGTCATTCCATGGTGATTTAAACGGCTACCAATTTCGGTACCGAAATTGAAAGCCTCTGCATGATTTATGTAATTTAATAATAAAATAATTGTCTTTGAAGGAACCGATGCGAATTTGAAGCTTCCAAAAAAATTGTTTATATCGTCATTGTTACAGGGCTGGCTATAGGGTAAGGCACGTTAGATTGCAGGGGGCGCCAAAATACCACAATTTGAAAACGCTTTTAAGAAGGCAGAAGGGGGGGGGGGGGGAGGTGGTAATGTTATTGTTCCACCATTGAGAAAATTTGTGTGACGTTTGGAACAGCGTCCCTATTGAGAGCATAATATCGGTGCTCGAACCAGTGATCAAAGGCATTGATAATTACGAAAATAAAAATTTCATACAAACTAAATGGGAAATTATAGTGAAATAAAAAGTACACATACATACATATAATCACGCCTCTTTCCCACGGGGGTAGGCAGAAACTATGGCTTGCCACTTGCTACGATCCTTACACTCCTCTTTAGCCTCCTCCACATTCATACATCTCTTCATACACGCTCGCCGGTTCCTGGTTCCGGGTAATAAAAAAAAAAAGTTTCATGTTAAAAGTATAAATGGGAACACTCAGTGATACCGGTTTTATCACCGATTGTGTACTTTCCTAGAAGGTACGCTCACGTTACGTAACAAATTACTAGTAAAAACTAGCTGTATCCCCTATACTTATTCAGTGGGTAATTGTCGTAGTACCTAATGTGCACTGGACGGGACCAGATCTTTCTCAGTAAGGCATATCCTGAAACGTAACTTCCGCCATACATCTAATAAATAATAAATAAATATCATGGGACAAATTGACACCAATTGACCTAGTCCCAAACTAGGCGAAGCCTGTACTATGGATACTAGACAACGGATAAACATACATAGTAAAAGTGCATAAGAAACTAAGTTATAAAACACCTGATGTGAGTCGTAGAAGAATAAATGCGGCTGCACCTGTGTGCTCTTGCAATTCTGTATTTGCACGTAGACAATATGAACCCCAGTCAGCTAACTTATACAACAGGATAAATAAGGAACTAAATATTTACCCATTAAATAGTCACGATTGTAAAGAAACTGTAAAAAATTGGTTAACTGAACTTAATTATGAAGAAACGGAAGGCCTCTTATTCTCTCGATATAATTAAATAATTTATCATTCTAATACCAAAAGTGTTTTGTTGCTATATTTTGTGATTGGACCTATGTATGTGAGCGTCCTAGCCTAGTATATAATATTGGGTAGAATTAAACTAAAGCAAAGGTAGACATGAATGTTAAAATAATGTACTGTATTTACAAGGAAGTTACGTATCAAATAACTTACTTTAACACACATCACTCACAGACACAGACACACATCGCACGCTTAGAATTAAAGTGACTCAATTCTAAATACATGATAAATCTTAAATGAACTTTGTAGGCTTAGATTTTAAATTCAATTTTGCAATATGTCATATTAAGAATTGAGTCACTTTAATACTAAGCGTGCGACATGTACACTCGCGCGCACACACATACACACACACACATGCGCGCACTTACATTCACACGCACATGCGCGCACACACACACATACACACACTTTAAATACAACCTTAGCAAATAGGATAATTAATATAGCTTAAGATGTAATTACATTCCTATCCAATAACTAACAATAGTGGGTGCGACTTATTTTAGGCTACACAATTAGTTGTACCGTTAAAGGAAGAGCGAGTCCTCCTGACACAGGTGTATAATACGCCTACTGGGAGGCCTCCACACTTTGTCACACTATCAAAATATTGTGTTGAATGAAATAAAGCATTTTTTGATTTTGATTTTTGATACTTATATAGATAAATACATACTTATATACATATTAAATATCCAAGACCCGAGAACAAACATTCGTATTCATCATACAAACATCTGTCCCGACCGGGATTCGAACCCGGGACCTCAAGCTTCATAGTCAAGATCGCTAACCACTAGGCCATCCGGTCGTCTTTGAATGAGTCACTTCAGAACCTTTTTCCGGTAAATGCCTGAGGGTTGAGCTCGACTTTTCGAATCCTGCGTAACGTTTCGGTTATCGTATCGAGATCGAGAAACCTCGTACTAAATTTTAGTTCCAATCGATAACGTTTACTATTCGATTTTACGAGACGCAGGTTTCGAATATTCGTACTCGGGCCTCTGACTGGCGTTCAGGTTTCAGAGTCTTTTATTGCAAAACTGGCTTCGAGTTCTAGTAGCTTCCGTGGAAGAATAAAAAAATTAAGAAATATTAAACAGCACCTCTATTTAGTACTAAAAATACTGGATTTCACGGCAAAAATACCTACCGATTGCATAGTAATAATTGTGTAAGTATTTAATTTTTTTTACAGTGGCCAGATAGTGGCGCTCTTGTTTGATTCATACCTACTCATTATCATAATTACGGTGTCATTCTATGGAACTTGCTAACTATGTAAACAAACCGCCATATTGAAATTGTCGCTGATGAATTTAAGTAAGTAAGTAAACGCTTTATTGTACAGAAAATACAGAAATAAATACAGGTTACCAACAGTGAGATACGGTACAAAAGCGGACTTATCCCTATAAGGGATCTCTAACAGTCAACCTTTGAGCGGTAGAGAGGAGAAGTTAATTTAAGGGACCGACAAAGAGTGCGTTTATAATCACAAATAGTGAAGGCGAATAAATAATAATACAATACATAAACTCATACAAAAGCCAACCATATTATAACATACTACTACATAATATACATACATACATACAATACATATACTAAATACAAACACAGTTGATAAAAAATAATTCGTAAATATTTAAGGACATGGTGTCAGCCGCATCTTCTTCAAGTTTTCCCTAAACGAATACACGGACGGAGATTGCCTGACGGAGGTCGGTAACCGATTCCACAGCCTAGCAGCGTGCACAGAGAAGGATTTGAAGTAAGTCCTGGAAGAGGTAGAATGAGAGGCTAGAAGGAGCTTGGTACTTGACCGCAAACGATGCTGGCTGCCAACAGCTAAGTAGCTGAAGCACTCAGGTATAGAGGGGCAGAAGGATTGAAAAGAATGTTGAAAAGCAATGACAAAATATGGACGTTCCTACGATCCCTGATAGGCCACCACTTCGAAAGTGTGACACGTGAATTTACTAGTGATGGGCAAGACTTTAGCTATACCTTTAGCAAGTTCCATGGAATTACACTATACGTAGGAATAGGTTGTATTTACCGCAGGGCCGACTGGTGAGACTATGCTGTCTTGTTTTAAATTTGGAAAGCTTTTAAGAAAACAGTAGTGTCGAGTTCCGAAAACGGCATGGTCGAACTGGAACCATCGAAATGAAAACATTATGTACTAGTCTTATGCAGAAGGGTACCTACACGGAAAGAATATATCTAAATACGAGATTTCAATCTCTAAATGTTGAGCACTTAATAGACTATAAGTCACCGCTCAGTTATAGATACAAATATTTATGTAACTTGTATTTTTTAGCACTTTATAGAAATATGTGTACGAAAATTATATGGATAATACATCGTTACAAACTTTCAAATCGCGATAACTCAATAAATTGCCAAGGTGTGACTAGATAAATTATGCTCTTTTCGTGTACCCTTCATACAATATTCTTAAGAGCAATAAAATCCCAGTTTCATCCATTGTACGCGTTTCTGTTTCATTAAGTTTAATGGCACTTAGATATTTCTATCGCTAGTGCCCTCCTCCAGGGTTACCCTTCCACAGTAGCTACCCTGAGTACGGTAGGTAGGTACTAGGTATGCTCTTAGAATATGCGTTTATAGCTACGTAGCTTTGTATATTTTAGAGCAAGCTAGAGAAATACCTGTCGGTAGAATATCAGCTTTAATTAGAGATCGCATTCCCGTCGGCGCGTGCGCACACGGCAGTGAATTCCGACGACGGTTGGAAATGTACCGAGTTTTCCGGAGTACTTTTTGTTACTGTCGTTTAATTAAGTGGAAAAAAGTTTTGTTCCAATTACCTGTAGGTAGTATTGGCGGTAATAGTTTTGTTCAAGGGTAGATTAGAGTTTTTGTCATCAATTAAAATTTAAAGAATCTTTTTGTTTTTTCCCGATTTCTTTACGTTTTTTTTTACATAAAACGGAAACCTTACAGTTTCGTCATATGTCCGTCAGTCTGTCTGTCTGTCTATCTGTCTGTCTGCGGCTTAACTCAAAGACTATTGGTACTAGGAAGCTGTAATTTTGCATAGATCTATTACATATTAATTAATTAGGCTGACAAAGTGTTATAGAGTCAAGTCCCCCCCCCCCTCTACCAGACAAAGTGTGAAAAATTTAGAAATGTGAAAAAAATCAGAGCAGTAGTGCATATAAGTAGTAAATTTAAAAGGAAATTTATCACAAATAAGTAGGCTTTACAGGCTTACAAGTTATACTTAGTTGACCAACTTATTTATGTTTGTCTATGTCAGTAACCGATACAAGATGAGCCCACACTGCTTACAGTTTGTTTAGGAGTAGGGCTCTGCTTAAACTGGACTTTTTTAAACACCCGAGGCTCAATTCCCGTGACAGATGAACTATTTACATACCGTCGGGGATAGTGCAATACGGCGTAAATAGCACTGGTATAAATACTGCGTATCTGCACAACACCTATAGGGAAAATCCGCGTAACTGACATTGGTTAATACTGCGTATCTAACAAATATAGATAAATATATATAGGTAAATCCATCGTTACAAACCTTCCTTCCTTCCTTCCAAACATCGTTTGCACTTTCCATAAAGTTAGATAGGGGTCAATTACTGGTCAGTTTATAGTAAAAAAACAAATAAAATAAAGATACAACGTGTTCTATTCTTGCCAAATGAGGGTAGATGATATTTTTTCAAACTAATTTGACGGTGCCTGTCGCTGGAACGGTGATGGTAATTCCCTCGCTGGAGAGGCTACCGTGCGGACGTTCCGTATTCGAGTGCCTGGTGTGAGTCTCCGGAAGACTTCTGATTTGTCTTTTCGTTACCAACGGACAGCCGTGCTGTGTAATTGTGTCGAGCTCGTAACTCCAGAACATTTAAAAGGTGCAAACCCCGAGGATTCCTACGCCGTGCCAATCACCGAGTGTCCCGCTTGCTGGACTGGTGCTGGAGCCTGAAGGTTAGTGGGATATTTTCATGTGCTCAAATTTGGCAAGGATTGCATCTCATTAATTAAAATACACAACGTTTTATGCTTCTCTTGTAAATTTCAGTTTTGTGTACTAGTGCTAGTAACGCGGTATGGCACTATCCCCGACGATACCTACAAATTTGGAACTCTGTGCGCGAGTCCGACTCGCACTTGGCCGGTTTTTTTATTGAAACCACCACGTACGCTGTGGTTCGGTAAAGGTGTCCAGAAGCGCATTATAACACCGAATCATAGCAAATTATGTAATCTGTAACACGCAATAAACCCATATTACGGGGAGTGAGGATTATCGTCCACTCGGGCGTCGGTCCGCCCAGTAGCGGTCCCGTTTTAATGCGCGCGCGCGTCGGAAACCAGTGGTTGGGACAAACAACCTTTACGTGGCTACAGCGAAGCCAAAACTAGTTCATTTTAGTATAGCTAATTGTTAGTTAAGGTGCTACTTGGGTTACTCGTGCTCGTTTTTAACCCCAGACAAAAAAGAGGGGTGTTATAAGTTTGACATGTGTATCTGTGTATCTGTGTGTCTGTGTATCTGTGCGTCTGTGTATCTGTCTGTGGCATCATAGCTCCCAAACAGATAAACCAATTTGGATGCGGTTTATTTTAATCGAAAGCTAATGTAATCGAGATGGTTCTTAGCTAAGTTTTATTAAAATCGGTTCACCCGTTTTTGAAATATTGAACTTTGAAATGACAATGTCGGGGGTTTTTCAACTTTTCTAAGTTGGTCATCAGTTATTTTTAGATCCTACATTTCACTTTAAGCATTTGAAATAGTAACCTAACCAACTTTAAAAAGTTGAAAAACCCCCGACATCGTCATTTCAAAGTACAATATTTTAATAACGTGTAACCGAGTTTAATGAAACTTAGTTAATAACCATCTCAATGTAATGTAACTAGCTTTTAATTAAAAAAACCGCATCGAAATCGGTCCCTTCGTTTGGGAGCTATGATGCCACAGACAGATACACAGATACACGGGTAAAACTTATAAGGTTAAAACATCCTTCCTTTTGCGTCGGGGGTTGAAAGGGTTTACGTAAATCCGTAATTAGCGTCTTGTTAAATATCCCAAAGATGCACAATATGATTATCAATAAAATCCTCGAGATAAATATTTTGTTGGATAAATGTAAGTAAATGCGATTGAATGAAAACAGTATTTATAAATATCTTGGGACAATTAACGCCAACTCACCTAGTCCCAAATTAAGCAAAGCTCGTGTTATGGGTACTAGACAACAGATAAATATGTAGGTACTTAAAATATGTATAGATAAGTAGGTACATGATACAGGTCTTGTTTAATACGTATAGTAAACGTACAAAGGAGGAAATATTCGCGTTCATCATATTATTATACATTTGCCCAGACCGGAAATCGAACCCGGGACTTCAAGCTTCGTAGCCAGGTTTTAACCACTAGACCAAGCCATTCCGTCTCTTTTTTAATTGTAGACAAAATACTAAATTTTTCCTCAATTATTCAGTAAGGTTATTTTCGGTTAGTCTCGGACCTATATAAAATATCGTAAAGACGATAAATATAAATTAACTTGTCTTAATTGAATATTATTAGTTTTCCATCTTATAAAATAAGAAATGAAAACAAATATATGTATCGGTGAGGAAAATTATTCATCCGTGAGGATCGATCAATGCTTCCCATTACAAGATACCCGCAGACACGTGTCTTTTCCAGTGAAGGCTTGAGAAGCGATAGAATTAACCTCCATGCAAAAGAAATAGTCTTTAATATTTCGTCGAAGGCTACATAATAATTTTCCTATTGAAAAACCACTTTAGCGCTAACATTTTCATGTCTAAGTACTTCACTTAACATACCGATAAAAAATGTGTTTGCAAAATTTAAGGAGTTCCGTTGTTTGTTCACAGACACAACTAAACAAATCCGAAACACATAAGTTATAGAATTCACCCTGACGTAAGTACCAACGTTTGATAAAAAAAATCTAAAGAACTCGAACCATGGAATTTGGCATGAAGTCTCACAAATCAAGAAATAAAACAGAAAATCGGTACGCATAGAACCCTCGTTGCGCAGGTCCTACTCGCACTAGACCAGTTTTTTAATCGGTTTAAAAAAACATATAATGAAATTAATAAATATCATGGGACAATTGACACCAATTGACGTAGTCCCAAACTAGGCAAAGCCTGTACTATGGGTACTAGACTTAGACAACGGATAAACATACTTATATAGATAAATGCATACTTAATTACATATTAAACTTCCAAGACCCGAAAACGAACATTCGTAATCATCATACAAACGTCTGCCCCGACCGGGGATCGAACCCAGGACCTCAGGTTTCATAGTCAAGGTCTTTAACAACTAGGCTATCTGGCCCCCGTTTCATAAACGTGACAGGTGACAAATGACAGCGACAATTCGATCCACACTTCCAAGTTAATATGAAGTCTGGTAATACAAAAACCTTTCAAGCCAGTATCCTACACCAAACTGTCGTTGTCACTTGCACACCTGTCACGTTTATGAAACGGGGGCCTGGTCGTCCATTTACCATTAAATGGTAAAACTAGTTATTTTTAGTACCCATTTAAGGTATTTTAGTTTTGTTTGAGTCTATTAATTAACTGCTCTATTTATCTGCTTAGTTACGCACAGCCCTTTCCTGTCACAGGCGAGGTAAAAATAGTCCAGAACAGAAGCCACCTGCCCTCTATCAGCCTGGCTATAACTATTAATTATATCTCCGTTCATTGCGCGGCCCAGATCCCCAATGCCCCGAGGTTAGCTAGCCACAACCGCAATGTATTAGACACACGCAATATAATCGTGGCGGTAAAATATGTAAAAGTTATGACGCAGGTTTTGCTTCGCAATGTGCAGTGGATTGTTCGAAGTTAGAATTCTAATATATAACTTGTCAGTTTTTGTTTGACTTTAAGTTACAGCTGTCTGGTTTAAAGTAAGTTAAGTGTGTTCCAGAAATTAAGAGCGTATATTTATTTTTATGCGAGTCACATTACGTAGGTACGTGATGTGACTTGTTTGTAATTTCTTGATTGCCGAATGTATTGCGACAATTTTGTTAGACTAGAAAATTCACATAAAAATACTTTCCACCCTACTCTATAAAATGTATCTTTATGATCAGCGTGGCGTATACGGTATCTAAGTATACCGCTTGGTGTAATAAATCTAATGGGCTGTATGTTTAGCAGGTAATTTAAGCTTTTATCTGGCTATAAACCGTCTGAAAGTCCACTTGGTGCTGACTCATGTAAAGCCTTTATTGGGAACACCCGTGGACCCTTAAATAGGCTGTACAGTCAGCAGCAAAATTTGCTAAGCATCCGAAGCGGTCACAATGATCTCCACAAGCTCTTATGTCTATAACAATAAAGCCGCGCTTAGATCATTGTGAACGCGTCGTCAGTTGCCTTGCAACTATTGCTACTAAAAATATTCAATAAAGACAAGGTCATTTATATTTATCGTCTCTCCTTCCATTCTCTCCAACTTAACGGTTGGCAGTATAGTACCGTGCGTTTAAGGGTTTTTAATTTATCTTTTTAATAATTTTAACACTTAATAGGAAGCACTGCTGTACTTACATCACAACTAGAAATATGTTAAAAAACCCCCAACATTCTCATTTCAAACTTTATTATCACAAAAACGGATTTGGATGAAACTTAACTGAAAACACCTCGATTAAACTAGCTTCCGATAAAAAAGTCGCGTCCAAATTGGTCTACCCATTTAGGACCTACGATGCTACAGTAAGACACACAAAACTTATAACACCTTTCTTTCTGGGCTGGCGTTAAAAACAATTACCTAAAACTGGAAAGTCTCTTGATTTCCTTAACAGAAACGTAAGTTCTGTAATTGTCCAGAATACCACAATGCCCTTTATAAGGCCTAAGCACATGACTCAAAAGTCTAAACTCCGTAGCGTTCTTAATTTGAATATAATAGAAAATGGCCGCCGTCATGCCGCTCAAAATGGCGGACAATTTATATGCTAAAGAGAACATCTGCCTGGGTTTAAGGAAATAATTGCAACTGACAATGCAATGCATTTATGCATGCATAAAACAATGCGTTGTGTTGCACGTCGGTTGAAATATTTACTATATTAATAGACATGTTAATAGAAATGTGTTCACTCGGTTTTAAGTATATCTTTTAAGAAGGACGCTGATTACTTGTGAGTTTAATGAAAAGGGCACTTAATCAATAAAACTTAAACTAAATAAATAAAAATCATGGAACAATTGTCACCAACTGACCTAGTCCCAAACTAAAAAAAACATTAAATTGAAAATTTAAATCAATCAATATCAAATATTCTGTATTTATTTCTGTATTTTCAGTACAATAAATCGTTTACTTACTTACTTATTAAATTTTCACTTAAACAAGAATAGGTACACAGCAAACAATAAAAATGACCAACCCCGGGAATCAAACGTGGATCCCTGACATTCTATGTCACGTATATCCTTAGGAACAGCAATTCGTATCATTGACATCATCTCTTTCTTGCGCCAATGACAGCCGCCATTTCTAAGACCCAAATCTTACTTGGTTCACAAATTGTACCTAAATACCAGTCACGGACATCACGTTTTTTTGTAGCAATTTAAAATGCTCGTTAACTAAAACAACGTTTATTTATTATCAACAAGTGAACTATGACTCTATGACCAAGTAAGTAATTGGTTACTAAAACAGTTACGTTATAAAAGTCGGTCGCCTACGCTCCTACAAATAAGGCAAAGAAATGACAGCCGCTAGCAATTTTAAATGCAAATAATATCTAAACAACGAATCACGAGCCGATCGAAATCGGTCCAGTAACTACATGTTCTTGGCAATATTTTCTCCTTAGTGCTTTTGGATGGTTCTATGCAGAAATGAGCAGATCAAAATAATGAAAAAATTAAAAAAAAAAACAACAGTTTGAGCAGAATATGGGTAATATTCCCACCCACTTTAAAATAGTCTCTGTTATTTTTCAACGATTGAAAATATGTCATTATCACCGTCACCGCGGTGTCCAATTTAGAAAACAATGACAGTGTGAATTTTCCAATTATAACAAAATCTTTTAAAATAATAAAAGTTGAAAAACTCAAGAAATTTTCAATTCGAAGTTCAATATCTCAATAACGGCTTAACCGAGTTTATCAAAATTTAGCTAAAAACCATTTTGATTTGAAAATAACCGAGTCCAAACCGGTCCATCTGTTTCCGAGCTATGATTGACACACATAATACACATGTCAAACTTATGACACTCCTCTTTTTGTGTAAAGAGATAATTAGTTTATAATTACTATTATTAATTATATTATATTTTTTTCTGTACAATAGTTTGTACCTTTGTTTTAATATAATTATAATTATTGACAGTCTCACATTCTGTGATTTAGTATTATTATTATTATTATTTTGCCATTTTTAATTACTTTTTATTTTATTTCTAGTTCCGTTATTGACATTGTCCCACTTTGAATTCGATTGTTTTATATTTCACACATTTTTTATTATTATTTAATTGATGACGATATTTTTGTGAATGAAGTATATTTTGACATGTCAAATAATATGTGTAATTTTCAAATCGAAATAAATTAATCTATCTATTATAAAACTTGAAATCTCTTGCTGATTGACACTCGCTGCATAATACCATCAACTAGTATCGCACGATATAATTATTAAATAACATAATTTCAATCCCACGCGACTTTCTACCGAAAATGCGGTCTTGCAATCTACTCGTAGGATTTTAAAAATTTTTTTGTTTATTCATTGATTTGAAATTTCACGATTTTCACACAATTATTATGATACTCGGGACTTAATCGCGTAAAAATATATTAAAATTACATTCTTCGACGTTTTGGAAGCGACGTTTCCCCCATGGTCTCGAAGGGAACGTCGCGTCCGAAACGTCGAGACGGTATTTAATATATATATATATTATTATATCTATCCATTGGCCGATGGGGTCAGAAAGTTTTCGAATGGCGTCCGCGGACCGGGAGACGAGCTGTCGGTAGGACTCCAATAAGTTGGAGCGACGACCTGGTAAAGATCGCGGGACCGCGGTGGATGCGGAAAGCACAAGACAGGTCTGAGCGGAGAACCTTGGGGGAGGCCTATGTCCAGCAGTGGATGTATTTCGGCTGACATGATGATGATGATGATATCCGTTTTGTAATATAATTTTGTAATTTTGTAAGGGGGGAAACTTGTTAAATCTTTTTGTTACATTCATACTTCATTTAATTAAGTTATTTACTTTTAACATGAAACTACCGTGTGACTCAATCATAGTGAAATAAAAACGGATCACTCACGTATATAAGTCGAGTTTAGCCCGACATGTTTCGGACTAATTCGTAGTCCTTCCTCTGGGAGCGCACGACCCAGCGGCGGCGAGACGCACAATGCGCAAGTTATTTGCTATTTTCTTAACACAATAGTATTTTATGCAACTGTAACATGACCAGTTATGTACCGTTGCATACATTACTTTTTCTATGACTTTATTATAGAAATAGGAAACATTTGTAAAGAAATAGTTAAAACATTTCTTAATTTTCAAATTTAAAGTTCCAAAGTAAACCCGCGACCCGGTCGGTAAAGCAGAGTGCCGCTAAGGCGGAATAGTTTTAGAGGTTATAAAAAGATTGTAAATAAAGAGATGATGATAATGGTGATGACTAAACCTTATTTGCCTTATTTAATTTGTTTAGATTATTGTAAAAAGATCGATACAGGAATTGACAATGTGAGTAAAAAACGGTAAACGTCGTTTCTTTGTTTACTTACATCAGGTAAGTTTTCTTTAAGTTCAGTGTAAAGTTTTCTCATTGAATATAACTCATTCAAATAAAACTTTACAGAGCAACACATCGTTTAATTCATTGACAATGAGAAAAATAACGTTAAATAATGAAAAAGATGTAACAATTTTTTCAATTCACCATTTCACGAAGTTGTTTATCTGTTTTTGTTATAAAGTTTTTGGACTTTTCCCGCAACACATTTTCCGTCACTGTTTGCGCCATTATTTTAATTTCTTCTGTATTACACAGTACCTATCTCATTTTCATCGTTCATTTAGAATTTCTTTTACTGAACCGAAACCAATCCGATAACTAATTAAGTGCAATTTTTGCATCAAAGAGAATTTATTTACTACGTTTTGCATTATCAGTAAAACTCGCCAGCTGACTCTTTTTTTTTTTAATTTGCATCCGTACCACAGACCACAGCAGAGCTAGGATATTAGCGTGTTCTCAGTTACGGAATTTTGCTTAAAAAAATACTCCTTAATTATGATTGGCTTACAGCTGTTCTTATTCATGTTTAAGCAACCAATGCACATGCATGTTTAAAAAAACTCGATATCAGAATCGAACTTAGTATTCTTTTTTCAAATGCTATTATTTTACTCAATAAATGTAACTTGATGAAATTTGTATGGGTTATTATGTTACTGTTTTTTTTTACCACAGAGCATAAAACTTGAAACAGACTTATAACATTAGTTATTATTGTATACTTTTTTACTATTTAATTGACAGATTATAATATAAGAGTAGAAAAACTCCTTTGCCGACGGCTTTTTATTGACTGTACCTGTATTGTCATCCAGTTTGCGTGCACATAAAAACTTTCATACTGATTCGATCTCTGGAAGTAGTTCAAGAATGGTTTGCTTTTGAAACGGACCACTTACTTAAATATGTACAAACGTTTTTTTTTTAATAGCCTGCTGAAGTGTCCCACTGCAGGGCAAAGGCCTTTGGATCTCAACAACTCCCGGAAAACATAAAGGAAAAAAATGTTAAATTAAAGCTTCTAAAATTATAGAGATTTCTTGATCATACTGCTAGGTATTAAGATGAAAAAAAAAAAAAAGTAAAAATTATTTCACAAGCTTGTATTATGCCATAAGTTACGGATTCTGTGAATAATGTGCTAGGTATCACATAAGTCGGAATTACGCAGTACGGGGGAATCCGTTACAGTTCATAAAATTAATACCAGCTTGAAAAATTGAGCATTTTCTTTCGTTTAGTCATCGTATAGCCATCAAGATCTTAGTAAGGATTACGCGCTCTACATAATTTATGGAATTAAGCGTTACTTTGTTTACACATTATAAACTAAAATCAGTTATTCATGAACTAGAAAAACCGACCAAGAGCGTAACGGACACCCCCAGTATAGGATTCCGTAAGCCTTTACGAAATACGAGCATAAAGTGTCTCTAAAAACTTATAGGGACTCAGCGCCATCTAATTGTCGAACATGTAACTATTATACCATGTTCTACATCGCGCTATAAAGATTTTTAAGTCACTCTTTCTTCGGACTTCGGTCCACAGGAATAACAACAAACTGGAATGAAGACTGGCGGGTGGTAGGATCTTATGCGAGGTCCTTCCGGATCGCTACCACCGTCTTACTCGGTAATGCTAGCGCTAAGCAGCAGTGCTTGCACTGTTGTGTTCCGGTGTGGAGAATAAGACAGCCGGTGTAATTATGGGCACAAGAGGCATTTCATCTTAGCTCTCTAGGTTGGCAACATATCTGGTGGCAACAGGCACCGGTGACCCACTTGCTCGTTTGTCGTATAAAAAAAAGATCCCTCTATTGTGGTCTTCCTCAAATACCTACTAATACACGACATTATACTCAAAAATCATGATATTTGAACTGCCTAACAGAACTTTCTTTTCTAGCATGACTGTATAAAAATTGTTCGTGTAGCCTTATAAGTTCCGCTTCTTTGGCTACAAATAATTACCACAAAGCAACTGACGATACGAATTAAACATTCAATCATACACACACACGAACGCACACTACGACACGTATAGGTACATTAAAAATGCGAGATCACTTAAGACTAGGTTCAGTGAGACGGAACGATGTTTTTACCATTCCGAGTTAGGCTGCCTTTTCCCCAGAGTTGTAACTACGCTAATACTTAATATACAAGAAAAAAAAATACAACCTCTTTTGGTGAAGGTACTTTTTAATAAAAAAAAGCTGATCAGCGATATACCCGCCTCACCTCAAAGACTCAGGAAGACTTCGTCCACAGTCCCATTTCGTCACCTTCTTAAATCAACGTCATTGACATAATCGTCTACTGTCCTGGCCCCTATTTCAGTTTTCAATGATAATTCGGTGTCAGTTGCTGACTTGAAGAACATTTGTTTTCGCGCGCTTCATATTGGCAAAGAAATGTAATTTGAATTGTCATTGTAAACTGACAATTGTAAAGTTGGTGGCCAGATTCGCCAACATTCCTACATGGCCACTTTCCTTAGTTTGGTCCGAGAGTCTGGTATTTAGACGTCTTTCTATTTTCGGCCGTTTCTGCCGCCGCACCAGCTTTTTGTGTGATTACCGGCATGGTGCTCAAAAAACTGGCAACGTTCCCTCGTTGAACAGGCTTCTGATTCGCTGAGAGAAATAGCTGCGATCCCGTTGGTCGCCAGTAGCGTCGACGAGGCGCTTTTTCAGATCGCGCAGATCTCTAAATAAAGCATGTGCACCAGGGTCTGAGATTTCTTCACGAATGAATTAAGGAACCGAGACCCTGATATTTTGCCTGTTTTCTGTTTTCGGCTGCTTCCGCCGCCGCGCCGGATTTGATACGAGTAATGGCATGTTAGTATTAGTCTACCCGCTACCTGGTAAAGCAGTGCCCTAAGCACGACTTGTCGAATCCTGCGTTACGTTACGGCTATCGTATTGAGATCGAGAAATCTCATACAAAATTTTAGTTCCAAATACGCTCACGGGCGAGCGCTGTTCCAAACGTCATACAAACTCGTTATAGTTTACTATTCGATTTTACGTGACGCAGGACACGTGACACAGTACGGAGTGCGGGAAGAGGGGCGGCCTGAAAACCAGCGCTGCGAAGATGCCGGCTAGTTGGTTGCACTCGCAGTAAATGCTGAGTCCGCTCCTCTGGCCACTTTTCATAAATGAAATTGTATTTTACTTTTTTTCTTTTATTCATTTTGTGCGCCAATAAACGGTTTTTCTTTCATGATCTCAGTAGGAGTATCTTTTTGTATTTTTTCTCCCAATTTAAAAAAAAATAAATAATGGATATTCACGGGAAAACCGTAAAAATAAAAAAATTGGGAGAAAAAATACAAAAAGATACTCCTACTGAGATCATGAATTGATTGCTTTAGTGCGCCATCTCGTTGAGCCTGGGTAAACTGATAAGTTTCGAAAGGGTGCGTTGTTTTCGGTTTACGAAGTAATCGCATAGGTGGCGCTAGTAACTGCAAAAAGTGATAAAAACAAGCTAAGATTTGAATATGTGGAAAAAATTCAGCCTTTCCTCTATGTCCAGCCGTGGTGTAGGGGAAAAGCACACGACCCGGAGTGTCGAGGATCCGGGTTCGATTCCCGGGGTTGGCATTTTTCTGGTTTTTTTTTCTGTGTATTCATGTTTCAGTGAGTTTATAAAAAATATAATGGTTTTTCTTTCTTCTTTTTTTTTTCTTTCCTTGGAGGTGAGACGGTACTATGGTAACGACAGGTCGCATACTAAACTAAAACCTAACCCATCTTCCACGTAATCAAAGACATACCGTCTGGCCTCTTGCCATCGTCCCGTGCAACGCCACTTGACTCGAAAATTGCCACTTAAAACTTAGATAAAAGCAGATAAAAGGAAGTGACCCTGTTTAAATACCCACGAGATATTGGGGTTCTGCCATGGAAGCGAAGCCGAAGGCGAAAGCTAATCGACTTACAAAATGCCATTCGTCTTTTTATTTACTTAGCCCATCATCATCATCATTACTGCACCAATACACATCATCATTTTTTAACCGTGACTCGGCATTACACAATTCCTTTCAGTGCCACACAATACTAATTCAAATAATCATTAACCTTAGAAAACGAAACTTTTCATTTGGAATTTCCGCTGTCTCGTTTTTGCTCGTCTCCCCGTTAATGTTTTGTCTCGCTCTCAAACAACAAGAGGCTATATGAATCGTCAATATTTTCGAACTTTTTACTTAACAGTGACTTGCTGTTTGGCATTAGGAGAAAGTGAAGAAGACAAAATAAATGAGAATCGGCGTCAAGAGCGTTTTTTACGACTTTTAATATTATGCCCCGATTACTCACGGTATGAATAAATTTACTTAAAAACTCAAATTAATAATAATAGCCGTGTCGAAGTATTGAATCGGAACAAAATACAGCGACATTGGTTTAAAGTTATTCAAAGTTGATTCTTTTGCTTAAGATTAGTTTCGCGCGTACTCTGTTCTTTGCATAACGGTTTTGCTAAATCTGGGGCTTCCCAAAGCAGCTTTGCACTTGAACAAAAAAGTAGAAGTAGCATTACATTGCTGTGCTCGAACGGTTAGTTATAGCGAGTAAGCCCAGCGGGCCCGCAATGCACTTCGATAAAGCTTTGACATTGTATAAGTGTAGCAAAAAAATCCTCTCACGTAAATGCCAAAAACACGCACACAACCAACAGACCCTATGCAAAAATTTACTAATAAACATATATTTTTATAATCTACTTTTTAAACCCCAACGCAAAAAGAAGGGTGTATGAGTTTGACCCGTGTATCTGTGGCTCCTAAACAAAGTGAGTTACCCGTTTTTGAGATATTTAACTTTTAAATAAAAATGTAGGGCATATCAACTTTTCCAAGTTTGTTAGGTTAAGTCCATGATCAGTTGCTTACATTATTTATTTTGTGTTATGCTGCCAATTTGAAATCTTAAAACTTGATTTCCTCCTACTTCCGGTATTCATATCGTGAACGTTTCACAATATAAGGTAGTTACTAGTTACGTAAAAAACTTATAAAAGTGTATATCATAAAACCAATTATCCATCTAGTCCAATATGCTAATAAGTTAGTGCTAAATCAAGACATGAAACTCTACTTTCTATGTTCCAAGATTAATGTTATTTTTGCAGGTAATTTTTGATTCTGGTTTAACAAACGGCAGCTCCAGCAGGTATTTACTTCGCATTTAATTATCAGGCTTCAAAAGGTCATTGACATCTCTGACGTCACATTTTAAATATTGTAATTGGCTCAAGTGTCCTTCACTTCATAATGAGCAATCCAGAAACTATGGGAATTTGAACTTGAATTATGACGTTCCATCAGGTGACCACTGGCTCGTTAACCTTTCTTTTGTAGCATAAAACACATTACCCTCCTTTACGTTTCGCAGTCTTGTAAAAATAGACCTACTATTAGGGTTTATAATGCATGGCATTGTATCACATCATAATTATACACCCAACATTATTAAAAGTAAGTACTCGTACAACCTAGAAAAGTTGAAATAACCCCGACTTTTATTAGTGTTCAATCTCGATTCAAGAAGACATACATACACAAGATACACAGACACGCATATTTTTTCCCCCGGGATTTAAAAAATAACTAAAATTAAAACGAACGTTACCTACCTTGTCTTGAGTACCTATTACGATCTCGAAGGTGATTTCCCTGTTCAAAGTGTCACCAGTTTCTAAGAACGGTTGCAAAATAAACTTTCACACAAATTCATCAAATTTAATATCAGTGTCAAAAGGCAAGCGGCAATTTATTTGAGACCAGAGTCATAAAGGCAGTAATTTCTAAAATATGCTGTAATATCTTCATTAAGTGCTCAAATAACGTACCTATTACAAGAGATTTCGCCCTAATAGGTGCAAACATGCGATTCGACATTTACTTGGTATATTTGACAGGCTTTTAAAGAAAACAATAATCTAGCTAGTCGGTTGGTGAACGTTAGTTCGAGTTATACTTAACTTGTAATTAAGTATGTCTATTTCACGGACCAACCACCCTCTGGACACCGCATCTTCTATACTTTACTTGGAAAGTCATTACGAAAAAAGCCGCGGTGAGCGGGCCGGGGGAATACGTCGTGATTGGTTCATAGCTTGTCATGTCGCTTGTCATCTGGTCGAAAGTGAGCCGCGATTGGTGGCTAATAAGATTTATAGGTGCAAATGAGCATATGCGTTTCGGAAACGTTCGCCTTGACATTTGGTGTCCAGAGGGTGGTTGGTCCGTGGTCTTTGGTATTTGATACTAGCTGTTACCCGCGACATCGTCCACATGGAATTTGTTTATTGCTATACCGCGGAAATTAAGTAAGGAATCTAATCTAAGTTACAAAATATATCCACTATCTCAAGCGATGCGGTAGTCACGCCAGGCATGATGACGTTCGAATCTTTTTACTATGGGGAGCCATTCCTGAGCCTAGAGCCCCCCTCTTTACTTGCTGTTGCAACGTAGTAATTCGCTTTTAATTATTGCCTTAGAAAAAATAGTTGTGTTTATTTGATATGTAACGCGATAATAATAGTTAGCAAAACTTTTTTTTTTCATTTTCTAATTTACCCCCAGAAGTGGCCCCCATGTTTCAAGTTCATTAATTTACGTTACACATCCGTCTTTGGGTAACTGACTTACAAACATGTGTACCAAATGGAGTAAATTGACTGTGACAGACGGACAGACAGACACGCGAGTCATCCTATAAGGGTTCCGTTTTTTTCCTTTTGAGGTACGGAACCCTAAGAATCACCGGGGACCGAAGGGCTGGCAGCTTCCTTGCGCAACGTATCAGCATCGCGATACAGCGAGGAAATGCTGCCAGCATCTTCGGGACCATGCCGCGGGGGAGCTGTTTCCTAAATTTATTTTAGTTTTATTTACTAGTTATACTTTTTAATATTTAGATTTTTAAAGATAGTTTTTATTTAGATTAAGGTTTTTATTTATTGTCATGTACTTGCTTTATGTTTTCTAAATATATTTTTTCTACATTATTACTTGAGTCTAAATAACCCTCAGATGGAAAGAAAATCTGTATCACAAGCAGTCTTATTATTTAACCCGATATAGGGTTCCTAGTTTGTGAAACAGTTTTGTCATACATTATAACGTAACGCGATATTTGCGCACTCGTGCGCAGCGAACATTTTGTCCGAGGTCCTTTGAGTATGTCAACACGAACGATTCTAGAATTAATTATTAGTGTGAATAAGTAATGTGACCAAAAATGCCTTTTGACTTCTAAACATTGTCTTCGAAATGTACCATTGGTTTTAAATTACTGACGGAACAAAATATTGCTGGACATACCTACTGGGAGTGATTTTCGTAGGTGTGTATGACATAAAAAATTAAACTGAACAAAAACTAAAGAATAAACACTTGTCTTGTCCTAAATTAAAACTAAAAAAAAAAAACAATTTATTGAATCAGGCGTTACTTTGCGGAGGTCCATATTTATGAACTAAAAACAACTACTTAGTGGAATGGAAACTAGACATATTAGAATACATTTATCGCTGCCAGCATCTTTACAATGTATTGTATTGTCTGAAAAAGACTTTCATTGCCTTACATTTTTCAAACGCCGTTTAAATATTTTGTTCTTTTGTGAGACATTCATGTTACTTTACTGTCTACGAAATATATTTGTGTCATACTAAGACGGTTCTCAACAGCAAAATATAAATAATATTATTCCAATCAGTTTATTTTTGCCTTATTAGTGAAAGTGGACGTATCGGTTACGTGTCTAATGCCTAAATTATAAAATATTCATGAGTCTGTCTGTCATTGATTTTATTCAGAAATGTTTTGGCGAATTCGCGATCTCTTATTTTCTTTTTAATGATTGTTTGTCATGAACATGAATATACCTCTAGGTGTAGTATATACTACTTTATTTACATAATAAAAGCAATTTACAATGACATTAAATCTAAGCTTAAACTAAATAAACTACAACTTAAAACTAAATTAAATCTAGGTTAAATTCCTCACAGGGTCATGTGTATACAAGCCGTTTAGTACTTTGAGCTTAGAGGTTGCAGACGGGAATAGCCTTAACTTATCTTCAAAATACATTTTTGTGCCACTTTTCGAGAGGGAAGTACCTAAGGGCTACGTACAACGTCGACACTCATTCAAAATTTGTTACGTTCCTACACAAACGCACACAAATGCCAAAAACACGCACTAAATCGACAGACACTGTGCAAAAATGGATTTCTTTCGTGAATGCTCTGTGCACTCTACTGTACTTATATTTTTTTTATTGTTGACAGAAACTTTAATCGATTCTCTTTGCACTTGCTCGAGAAATTACATGAACATACTCTTAACACATCCATGCCTAATGATCTTTTATAAGCTTGAACTTTAGAAAGCACTTAAACGCAATGACAAATTCCACTTTTATTTGTAAATACTTATACGAAATCTGTTCGCATTGAAATATGACAAGCATGTTAAGCAAAATCCATTTTCACCTTTCCGCATTCGCTACTGCACGCAATCAAGGCATTCCATTCAACTCGATCGCAAAACACGATATCCATTGATCGTTTTACAAGCATCTAGTTTCTTGAAGCACGTAATAACGGATCAGTGGAATGCGAATACGAGCCAAGGTACCGGTACTGCAAAACAGTGTGATAGTGGTGGATTGCTACTTTCGTTCTACATTTTAAATTGAAAGATTTAGTGATATAGCGGAATAGAACAATATGATGTTTTCTCATGATGATCTTTCTGAAACCATAGGAAAGTTTGTATTGTTGCCTTTAGTTTCTTACAGTCGGATTTAATAGGCGGAAATCGGATGATTGTTATTTGTAATTATAACATTATCTGCGTAAGAAATGCGTTGGATAGAGATTAGTGCTAAGAAAACTTTCAAATTTATGTCGGAGTCTTACTCTTAAATAGAAACTGTTTCTTTTCATTATACTTCTAATACACTATCCTCCTATAAAGCAACTAAATCTTTGAATGAAAAAAAATCAGGGCAGTAGTGCATAATATAGTGAATTAAAAATGGAAGCTAGATCGCAGTTAAGTAGGCTTTACAGGTTAACGAGGATTTGACCATTTGACCAGCTTATTAAATTAAAAAACAAAACACCTTTTAAATTTAGACTTTTTCGAAAGGCCTCCGGAATCGTATCCTGGGGGTGTCCGACATATTATTTGCTTAATAACATGGCAAGAAAATAGCAAATTTGTTAACAACTTCTTTCCTCGTTTCTCTAAAGCGGTCGCGGCTTTCAAGTGGGAATAAAATTGAATAAACACGCATAAGAACCAGTGGTACGAACCTACATGCACTCGCGTAAAAACATTACCCTCCTTCTGGATTCACCGTAGTAAAACGGCGGTCTCCCGTAAGGCCCGTTACCACGACTCTGCCCGACCGGCGGCGAGGCGAACAATTTTCAAATTTTCTAATACACTGCTCCTTTCACGAACTAACTGCTATGCGGTGAACGCGTGGAGCATACAATGAACAGAAAGTTTGGTCACTGTGTCGGCGGCTGCGTGAAGTCATTTCTATCTCCAGTAATAGACCGACCAGTTCGCCTAGTTAAGTCAATGCATGCGGCGGTACTTTTGTTATGCATTTCATCCGTCATTTATTCCCTTTTATGATGACTCTAAATGTTGATGGGACTTCACTCCTGTCGTTAAATTCTCAGAATTATTATAAAGGGCCAAATTGACGTTTTAAAGCCACACGGGTGTATTTCATCATCATCCTCATCTCCAGCCTATTTACATCCTACTGCCTGGCACAAGCCTCGTCTCAGAATGAAAGGGAATATCACTCATTGTCACAGGTCGCTCTGGGGCACGTCGCAATAGGACGCGTCGCTTTGGAACACGTCGCTCTGGGACACGTCGCTCTGGGACACGTCGCTCTGGCACACGTCGCTCTGGCACACGTCGCTGTGGCACACGTCGCTCTGGCACACGTCGCTCTGGCACAAGTTGCTCTGAGACACGTTGCTCTATAATACGTGCCTCTGGAACACCTCGGTCTAGCGTGTTGTTGACAGTTCTTATCACGATATAAATAAAGTCACATATGACAAACTGACAAATTTAAAAGAACGTTACCTATGGGCTTTATTTGCAACTCTATAGGATATTATTATAACTATGCAACATTATAACATTGTCGATTCATTATTTTGATCTGTGTAAAACAAAAGATCGTAATATGTAGTACCTAAATCATACCCCTTATATCTTTAAAAAAATTGTTCGTGCTCTTTCCTTTCGATGGTAATTAAAAGCAGTTTTAAATAATTCGCGGTTTCGGTACCATCGTTTGGTCAGTTTGCCCGTGATCATGATGCATGTAATTGCGTCGAAATATCGGGCGCTCATCAAACCTATCAGGTAATCGCGGTCAATATCCCGTTTTCATTGTCTAAGGTAATTAAAAGGTTTATAAATTGCGCCCAGTAAGTACTGACATACTTTCATAGACAAGTATCATACAAGAATTTGCCATAAAAACTTTTTTCACGCTTTCCAGTACCTTATCGCAGTAATGGCTCAATTTACGAGCTATTGTTTCGGGCCCTAATTTTGACTTTCTCAAAACAAATATTACACCCAACTGTTTTTAGAACCGTGGAATCAATCAATGATTCGTCATTGTTTTTTAGTCATGATTGATTTGTTACGGACCCATCATAACCAGGTAACCTAGGAAAGATCATTTTAGAACCAGTTTACGTTTTTAATTACGAAAGTTGGATTATATCTCGACAATCGAAAATCGAGTGCAATATTTTCATGGTTAAATTACCATGGTAATTAGGGAATGGTAATTATGCTGAAGGTGGTATTTGTCATTGTATTATTGGTTTTTGGTAGTAACTCCTTATGTTGAATTAATGTTGGGATTAAATCCACCATTATAATTATCATCCTGGCCCCTATTTTACCAACTTTACAATTGTCAGTTTTCAGTGACAATTCGGTGTCAACTGCTAACTTGAAGAATCATAGAAATGTAGTTCAAATTGTCATGTTATAAAACTGTCAATTGTAAAGATGGTGAAATAGGGGCTGCATACCTCTTTAATTCACCAAATAAAATATTAAAAGGCAAGTACTCTAAAAAAAATTGTATCAAGAAGTTTGTACTCTTTCGGTACTTTTTTAAACATAGAGTAGGTAGTCAGAAGTGGAACGAATGCTGCGACCCATCAATGTCCATTTAGTGGTAACACTGAGTTCACCGGGTCAAATAAGCTTGTAGCACTGTGATTTATAACTTTTTAATTGACAGCTACCATTACACCAATCTCGGAGAACTCTTTGAATACGAGCACTCCATTACTTTTTATGTCGTGTCAACGGCGCGTGCTGTACCGAAATACAAACCCCTGTAACAACACACTTTATTAACACTCTATCATAACCCAATAGAGATTAAATTACCTTGACTTAATGGCATTGTTCTGTTATGAAAGCAATTTAATCAAACACCTCCATTGTGCGCTAATACTGGACAATAGGGTTTCTTATTCTCCAACGCAGCTGCACGTTAGTTGTAACTCTACCGGTCACTTACCTCTTAAGGTAGCATGGGTGCCTGGTACTAACATTGTTTGTTGAAGAAAAAAGTTGAGTGTAATGTCTCTGGTATTGTGATACAGTTATTTTATTACATCACTTGAGGTGTGGACCAGAGTTTTACTCGTTTTTAGTGCATCATTTGCAGGTGAATTTTAAAATCTTTGTACCCGACTGTCTAGGGAGAGTTATGTTTTTCGAGCGTAGTATGTATGTCTAATTCTTCGGCATGCTCTACAGCCTATACCGTTTGACGTGTCGTTGGATTCTTCTTAGTTGTAGGAGTGAGGTAGGGTATTTCGGGTTTTCTATTTTAGAATTTAAGTTGGTTATGTGGTTGCTTTTATTATGTAAATAAATAGTTTTTTCCAGTTAGCTAGTTCCATATTTGCGGTACAAATGGCCATTTACAAATTAATCCATATGACCGACAAATTTTGAGTAAGTACTGCGGAATGACTGATTTGCGCATTTATTTCAAAATGTAACGATTGACTATACAGTTATAAAAAAAAATCGAGCCAATAAATTAGATGATTAGATAATAATTTATGGTTTACATAATTATCAGGTTAATGATGCTCTATAAAATTAAACTGGGGTGCAATAATTGATCCATGATGAAATTGCAACGCTTAAAAGTTGTTCAATGTCAGACTAGGAGCCAATCTGCCTTTTAATTAGGTTAACCTACCAGTTTCTGTCTGACTCATTTATCGAAAAAAAAACATAAGTGGATAATGATAATATTTAAGTTTTCTTTTCTACATTGTTTTTACCCTAGATTTATTACCAATACCTATCTAGGTATAACAACTTTGCTGCTTTGCTTTTTTTGCTATGACACATTGTGGTAAATTTAAAAATATCTCCAGATGTAAACTTTCGCCGACGTCATAATAATAATCCAATTATCCAGCAGCCCGATTGTAATTTGAAATTGTTACGAATTATACAACAATGAAAGTAGGCAAATTCATCTAATTGTAAGGCAGTGTTATGTATGTTGCACGACTCCGTAATAAAGCCCTACAATGAGCATGCTATTTATTCGCATTATTATTTTCGTCAAATGCTGTTTTTGTACCACACACTCATCTCGTCTAATGGCCGGTTATAGTTTTCTTTTGAGTTGTCTTAACGTATTATTTCGGCATAGTTTTAATATGTATTCGCTTCTTTTAAAAATAAATAAATACCGGTTAAAAAGTCTACGACACAACTTTCTTTGTAACTGTCACATTTTTTATGTGTATTGCTTTAATGTGGCAACAATTTTGCACGAGAAGCCTTACTTAATTTTCTTAGAGTTTTTGGTCGGTCCTTACACCAGACGTCTATGTAGACGATTTCATTTTCGTCAAAATGAAAATCGGTCAAATGACTCCGACTACCCCTCTCGGAATGTTAGTCGTAATAATATAACTGGTTATTAAACATAACAATCTGAATCAAATTAATTTAATAACGTCGACGGCATACCTGTTTATGCTGTTTTGACGTTACGCCATACATTTAACGGTAGTCTTCGGATTTCTTAATCAAGTCGACTCGTTTTATAAAGCTATTTTGAAGCCTCGTGATGAAAAAACCTTTTGAAACCGAATCAATTTTGAGAGAAATTGGTTTGACATGCTCAGGTTCATTGTTATGCGTTCCGTACCCAAAAAGTTAAGACGGGAACCTTTTACTAAGACTCCGCTGTCCGTCTGTCTGTCTGTCTATCTGTCCGTCTGTTCTCATGAACCATGATAGTTAGACAATTAAAATTTTCACAGATGATATCGCTATAACAACAAATACCAAAAAACAGAATAAAATAAATGTTTAAGCGGGGGCTCCCATGCTTACAACAGACATGATTTTTTGTCGTTTTTAAAGAGAATGGTACGGAACCCTTCGTGTACCAGTCCGACTTGCACTTGGCCGAGTTTTTTTGCTGAATTCAAATATGGTTGTTATGGTGAAATAAAAACGGATCACTCACGTATATAAGTCGAGTTTATAAGTGAGTTTGAGTCTCACGGTATTTTCACAACTTGTTATTGTCTTATCATTGAATGAATTCATCTCCAACCTATTTACGTCCTACTGCTGGACACAGGGCTCCTCCCAGTATGAGAGGGCTCAAGCTATAGTTAACACACACCATTGAATTTCTTGCGGCGTGCAAGTTTCCTCACAAGGTTTCCAGAGATCAAACCACTACGCTACCATGGCTCTCTTGAATGAAATAGGTACATGATGTTCATTTGTTTTGGCTGTAAAAGTTAGCGACAACAGGAAAAAATTGACTATCGACCGACGTAGGAATCCTTCCTATTAGTCCTAAAGAGCTGTGACGTCATAGAACTATTTTGAATCCTCTACAATGTCATGGAACAAAAATGAAATAATTAAACCTATTCTATCCTTCGGCCTATTTTGTCTATCAAATAATTTCTCCGTCGAGTACAATACTTTTGATCCCGCGCTTAAAAATTGCAAACGCATATCCATGTATTGATTTAAACTTTCGCGATTTTCACACATTATCACGATACGTCCCCCATCATTTATCACCCTTCGTCATTCTCGTCATTGTCCGTTCGAGACCATGGACGCAACGTCGCGTCCGAAACGTCGAGGTATTTAAATTTAAATACATATTTACGCGATTAAGTCCCGAGTATCGTGATAACGAATATCCATGTAAATGTGTTTCTCAATCTTGTCCGTGTCAAATTAACCCACACCGAATTTAAACACGGGAAGCGAAACGTTCTCACGCGAATTTCGATAACCTTCGACTGCAAAGCTATTGGCAATAAATGAATTAGCCAGACTTTTCAAGGGCCTCGACTTGTCTTAATAACTGTACATGGTTTTAACGCTTTCGATGGTGGTAAACCAGAGACAGTAAAATTTCTACCGCTTACCGCCGCCGAACGTGAAACTGAAATTGTCCGGTCGAAAGGCAGGTAGCTTCTTGCATAGTTTAATTGGTACAGAAGTTATAGTGAAATAAACGAGTCACTCACGTATATAAGTAGAGTTAAACTTGACATGTTTGACGTGTACGATTCGTTGCCGCCGAGTATCGCTACTAGAGGAAGGTCTACAGATTAGTTCAAAACATATTGGGTATACTTGACTGCAAGTAATCCGTTTATTTTGATTGAATCTAATTTCCTGTTAAAAGACAGAAGTTTTCCCCACTTAAAATTTAATTTGACTTGGGAAGTTTCAGAATCTTCCCGAAATTCCCATACCTAGTATACTTCACAAACTTGATGAAATCTCGACGGAACCACCTTCTAACCATAACTATCTCCACTCGATCAACAAATGAAATTGGTTCACAAGGTAATAAAATTTTCCTGAACAAAGATATATTATAAAACATAATCACAATAGTAACTATAATATACTCGTAATACACAGATGACATTTCAGATCTCTCTTAAGAGTTTTTTATCTTTATTTATTTACTCAGGGGATTTGATCACTATAATGAACATGACAGCCACGTAAAAAACATTAGGAATATAAAAAAGAACACAAAATATAGACACAAAAAAGGAACAATTATTCCAAAGACACTTTGTATAGAATTTTGGCAGCCTCGCTAAAAAGTGCAGACAAATTTTTTTATGAAAATCTGACATCAAAACTAAAATGGAATTGTTAAATATGAAATACTTTATTTACATAATAAAAGCAATTTACAATTACATTAAATCTAAGCTTAAACTAAATAAACTACAACTTAAAACTAAATTAAATCTAAATAAGGCCCCCGTGGCATAGTGCCCAAAAGGCTGGCAGCGTTGCCTCGCTGAATAGCGATGCTGATTCTTTGAGAGAGAAAACTGCCAGCCCTTTGGTCACAAGTTGCATCAACTAAGCGCTTTTGTAACTCAGAAATAAGCTTGTAAGCGCTGGGACCCCATCTACCCAAAGTTTCAAGCCCGACAGGAACAAAATTATAATTCGGACCGAGAGATTGATACTTAGATTTTTTTCTATTTTCGGCCGTTTCTGCCGCCGCACCAGCTTTTTGTGTGATTCCCTGGAGATGTGAGGGTGCTACTGTATCGACACAGGTCGCATCCCAAACCAGAACCCTACCCATTCTCCAGGGAATCAGAGACATACCGTCCGGCCTTTTGCCATCGTCGCGGGCAATGCCGCTTGGCTCCAAAATGGCCGGCACGTTTGCAGAGGCAAGAGCCCGGCGGATTGTGCCATTGAGCGCGGCATGACGGAAGAAACGGCCGGCGCTCTTTTGACAGGAAAGACCATAGTGTCCCGTTTCGTCCACATTGGTGACATAGAGGCAACGGTGTGGTGAACACAGCGCAACACCCAGTCTTAGCCCGATTGCAATTCTCAGTGTTTCAGGCTCAAGAAAGGTTCCGGTGTTAACGGAAGGATAAGCATGAAGCCAGTCACCGGATTTCTTTCTTGCCACAGCCAAAAGCCTTGCGCGGTCTGGGCCTGAACTGGAACTAAGAATATTAGAATAAGTTAATTTGGATAGTGTGTCATCCCAGCTCCGTTGGAAATTTGGATAAGCGGGAGGATTTTCACCCGGGCAAGCCATAAGCCAAGCATTCCTAGCATCGACCAAACCCGTCGTCTCGTAGTTTGAAGGACAATCCTTTAGGATTTTACCTACGAGGGTGGACGTGCTGTGGACAGATGATAGGAACGCTGGTAAAGCAACATTAGAAATTTTGCGGATACCTAGCCCACCATATCTGATAGGAAGGGAAGCCTGGGTCCAAGATTGCTCATTGAATTGTAAGTTAAGTATAGATTCCAAAGAAGTTTTTATAAGGGAATCAATTGAGGTCAGAGAATTTTGATGTTTCCAAAAGGGACAACAACGAAGCAAATAAGTAAATTTTGGCACATGTGATGGCAGTGTGAGCACTGATTTCCAGCAGCCGGTCTGCAGAATTTTGAAATTTTGAAACAGTTTTTGCGATTAAATCTGGAATGGCATCGTCGAAGATTGGTGACCCTAGGAGGCTCAAGTTTTGCTTATCGACAATTTTGATATTTGGACGATGTAAATTAAAATGTTGGAAGAGATCGGATCGGATCGCGTTGTTTATGAACAATTCGCATTTATTAAAGTTTAGATCTAAACCAATGGCCTTAAATTTATTTATAATTTCTGAGAGATCTGAAAGTACCGTAACTGCATCACCTCCTAGGGAACCATCATCAAGATACCATACGTTAAATTTGGACTTTAAATTTTGAATGATGGGGTTAATGGCTAAACTGTAAATGGCTGGTCCGAGGGGATCACCCTGCTGACAACCGACTTCGGAAGATAATTCGTTGCTTTTGTACATTAATTTAGAAGGTTCATGATAACAGTTAAGTAGGTAATTATAAATTTCCGGAATATTATTCCTAATTTCTGTGAGCAAGGTGTCCCTGTTTACCGAATTAAATGCATTTTTGACGTCAATTTTGAGTAAAACGTCACACTGATCGTTATTAAGATAAGTGCGCAGGGCATGGACTGCCGCTTCGCACCCACCTTTAGTACCGAAACCTAATTGAATCGGTTCAAACTGAGATTGCAATTTTGAAACTATGTGACGAACTGAAATTTTAGAAGTTAATCGCCGAAATGTAGAGCCGACCGCAATGGGTCTGACACCTCCGTCTTTTTAGTGAGCGCAATTAGGTTGGCTCCATAAAGAACGGGAACTATTTCGGGATTAACATTGCCAGACAGCATGAGGTTTATTAATTTTGTTAAAGCCAGGATTAAATGTTTGCCTGCGTCGCCCACACAGTGAGAGGTAAGGTCTTTTAGGTGTTGGGGAGCAAGTCCGTCAAGACCTGCTGCAGAACCGGTTTTAAATGAATATATTGCATTCACTGTGTCTTTCTCGTGAATGTTTAAACAAACATCGGGCGACGTAGGCGGGTCCAAAAAGTATGCATTTGTAGGAGCTCGAGGGTGTTTAGATTGTAAGGCCGAGAGTGTGTCGCTATTATCTGGAGATAGTACGTCACTGGAAAAAAGTAACTGCGCGGCCCCCTTCAGGTCTCCGTCGCTAACTTTAGATTCCACTTTGTTTTTAAAATAATTTTGATTGCTATTTTTGCCTGTACTAAAAACTGTAAGGCAAGGCAGTGAATAATTGGAACAATTGTTTTTTATTTTTTGGGTAAGAGAAATCTTAGACGATTTATCGTCTTTAACGTGAAGTGTATTAAATGGGGAAAAGTAACAAATTCTGCCAGTCCGCATAGCTATTATTGTCCAAACATTTCGTTATAAGTTGAGCCAAATGAGTAGCGACGGAGATCCGGGCGCCACGGGGAATTCTTTTTACCACCTTAACATTGTTTTTTAAGTGGCTCAAATGCAGATGGAAGGGAATAGTGGGTGGATTAGTAGGAGTACGGTTTGTATTTGGGGAGACAGGATTTATGTACAAGGGGGGGCATTCTGACTTAAACATTTGTGCAATTTGGATTTGTGAATATTCAAACCTCTACTACTACTAAATGTTCTACTGCATATTGGGCATACATGTGACGTACCATCTACGGGTTGCGTTGCATTCTGCATATGATCTAAGAACATAAAAACACAACACAACGGAAAGCTAAATAGAAAAAAAAGTCTGACAGCCGCGACAAAACTGCACTGACGGGGCTCCGCCAAGAGCGGCGCGTGCGGGAGTCGCGGGGACTCAGGCGTGGAAAGAGGTCAAGGTGGCCGGGATGCACATGAAACAAACATTATTATTGGTATTTAATTATTAACATATTTGGGAGCTTTATTTGAAATCGTGTTGACGTTGACGTACCGGTTTTTTTTTTTTTAGTTTGACTAGCATTAAGACCGGGGGGTACCGCATGAACCTACTCTAGAAATCTTTCTAATTTAAGATGTATCTCGCAGTTAAGATTAATTATGTAGTGCTATTATTTTATTGAAATAGTAGGTAGCCATACTACGTGACCCATTTTTAACTGTTTTTTACCCCCCCCCCCCCATCGGTGACCATCCGTAGTATTTATTATATGCCAAGAATTATAGTCTTTGATTGTGGATTGAAATATTGACCCTATATTTCAATAAAACCAGTATGGCTAGTCCAAGTAGCGCCTTCAGGGTGAAAATTACCAGGCCTATATGAATACCTATGTTGGACACCTTGCCTAAAGGCACAGCTCTCTCTTCACATCTCAATTAACCAATAAACGTGGACTGCTATTTTACTTACATTAGCCTTCCTAGAAACTTAGCCTACTAGTCTCAATGCTCCCTGTTTCTAGTCGATTTGCCCTAACGACGTCGATCCCGTTGAGTACCTTGTTAACTGCGCAAGAGCATACGGGCAATAGACGCCATTGACTGCTAATGTTTGAAGTGTTTATCAAGATGGGGCTGGCCAGTAGGCTGTATAACGCACGTATAGTCACAACGCACACCCCGTTTTTATCTGTCAAACTAAATGAGATGGCGGTGGAAGGAGATGGGGAATGCGAATGTGATTGAAAGAAAACATTTATTAATGACATTAATACGAGGTAACAAGGAGAAAAGACACAGGATAAAGATTGTCACAAACTGGTCCCAATTCAGCGTGATGCTGGCCTTGCAGCCAGCACTGGTCTTCCGTTAGAACCACCAGGTGAATAAGTACATCATACAAATTGTGATGTACTTGATCACCTGGTGGTTCCAAAGGAAGACCGAAGGTAGTTGCGAGGGTATTTAGGCCATTATGGGCTTGAGTTGCGAAACAGGTTTAAGTAATTTAGAATAGTAGCTAAATAGGGGTAATGCAGATAAGAAAATAAATGTTTCTTTTGTCTAAATGAAATGAAAAGAAAATTAATCTGTTTATGAGCTTGAACTTTTCATTCTGGTAAACTATTTATTGAGTTAACCTCGCCATTTCAATTAATGCTTTTGCTCAACACATTAGTCTAATAAGAAACCGAAAACAGAAAACTAAAATCCTATAAGTCAAACCGAACCGAATCAAGAACTCAACCAAAATTGGCCAGAGCATCAATTAAAAACCTCTAAGGAATGCCGCTGTTTCAATGAACTATCTAAAACAAATCTCAGCAAATAAGACGGAAATGAGAAGTGCTTAACACACACAAACACACAGCCGACGACCAATGACCCTCCCGTTCCCACATGACAACGGTACTGCAGGATTGCCGAAATGTACCGTTTACTCGTACTCTGACGTACGTCTGAACTGAACCAGATCATACGAAGTACTGGTAATGACGGAAGTGGCATGCATAAGTTAATTGATTAAAAAAGAAAATAAAGAAAAGTATTTATTCAACGTACACTATTAAAAGAAGTGATCATAGACGTTTGAACAGGATCCCTCTCAGCATTGTGCCGCGGCTGGGGCCACGGCGCTGATTTTCAGAGGGGGGTCCCTCTTAAATTTAAAACTAAACCTAAATACGGAGACAAAAAAAACAGTGTGACACATGACGGTGAAAAGGGAAGAGGAAATTTAACAAATTAACAATAAAGACAATTTGTATATGATTAGTAACAGGATATGAGGTGATTCATCAGTCAAATCTAGTATTTTTAGGGTGCCGTACCTTATCAGAAAACACGGAACCTTTATAGGATTACTTTGTCGTCCATCTGTCTGTCTGTCTGTCAAAGACCTTATTTCTCTGGAATGAGTGGTGTGGAAGTGACAATCTGAAATTAAAGACACATACTCTCTGCCGCTGAGTCGTGCGCTCCCAGAGGAAGGAATGCGAATTAATCTGTAACACCTAGGGTTGAACTCGTAACGTGTTATCCTATACATGTATGATCCTTTTTTTTTGCTACGTTAACTTGTGTAAAAGGTTTTATACTCATGCGGACTTACGGTATTTGCGTCAAGTCATCAATAGTGACTCCAAACTTGCGTAATTTTCAATTAATAGGGTACAAATAGCCATCAAGTGTGGACGCGGAGGTCAGGCGCCACGGGCCCCATGAGACAAAGGGCTTGGTTGACCTCAGCCAGAACAATGGTGCTTTGTCTGCCTTTCCCACACTCGATCTGGTGCAGTTTCCTAGTTGCACCAAAATGTTAGAAAAAGTGGCTCCAGATGGTCGTTGGACGGTTGCACATTCAACAAAATAAATAGGTCTATGAAAAATATAGGTACACGTAATAATAAAATATCTATTCAGAATGCGTGAAGCAAAATTTTGGGTTGTTTTTGAAGAATCGTTTGCAGGAGTATGAGATCTAGCACAGTCGATGTTTATAATGGAGATCTACTTAAAGCTAAAATTTGTATTGAATAAGAAACTAAATAATTTAATGAATTACGATCGAGCAACCATTTCTCGGCTTCCAAAATGAAACTAATAAAATGGTCACGTACAGTTCTTACCACAAGGCCATGAAGGTCGCATTTTCACAAAATAAAAAACGCAAATTGTCGTAAATCTTGAGAACCGCCGGCATTGGTAGGTGTTACGAAATGAAAAGGAATGCACAAGTTACACATAAATGAAAACGTAGATAAGTACAACATAATTTATACGTTTCCTGTTGAAATTTAATTACTTACCTGCAGCGTCTTAATAGATTTACAATTTCGAATATCAGTATGGACGTAAATACTTAACACTTAATCGAAATAGAGGCAGACCAAAATGTAGATGGCGGAATGGCATAGATTGTAACCATAATAGTAGGCAGAAGAAGTATACGTGCTATAAACTATAAACAAGAGTGGCACTTATGAGGAGAAGCTTTCGACTTACACAAAATAATCTATAGTAAAGAAAAGGAATCGACTACAACAGATGAAATTCTTCAAGAATAAGCATTTTACTTTCTGCCACATACACACAGTTAGATCGACAAGTTTGAACATAATTCTCGTCCCTATCAGTGCATGATCAACACTTATTTATTGGCTGTCGTACTATCATTTTGGTCCTGACCAAAAAACGCAATAAATTACATTGAGTCCATTACGAATAGTTACGTTATTAATTAAGTGTGTTTCATTAATTTCACTCGTATATCATGTTCGTTTTTAATTACTCTGCCATATGTTATCTAACGAGGCTCTATACATTTTAACTGAACCATTTTAAGCAATAAATAAAAGCTGTCAAAAATAGAAACGGGTTTCCTCGAGTTTTCTGCCAACTAATATCTTTAGGTAGGTAAGCAATTTTTTAAGTCAGTGTTGAATTGAATTCAGCAGACCCGTTGTTTTGTTTCAGTTAACTTGTTTCAAATCTCCTTACACTGGACTACTTATCTTAATAAAAGAAAAGTCTAGACTGACTCACTGACACAGCTCAATTGCTTTACATTAGAAAGCCGAAAATTTGCATAAAGGTTCTCTATGATCTGGACAAGGAATAAGAGCGGGGTTTTTGAAATCTCCACGATACAGGAAATTCTTTGATTGAGGCGACGCTACAAACGTAACTTTTAGTCTATTTAAAAATATTCCTTTCGTTAGCTAAGTACATTCATAAAGTACATTACATACTGCCGTGCTAGCGGTATCGGCAGTAAGTATAATTTTGACAACAGTTAAAAATATTACTGATGTCAGCAGTAAGTTTAATTTTGTCAAAAAAATTAAACCATACCTACTTACTTCTAATATCGCTAGCGCGAAAACCTCGGGTTTGAGGAAATATCGCAGTCCTGCTTCCACCCTCTCACAGAAAATCGGCGTGGAGCAACAGGCACCCCTGTTGCGTTTCGTTCGGTCAGCGAGAGTGCCGGAGGCCCGATTCCCCTCCCCCCTCTCCTCTATTCCTTTTCCTCCTTAAAGGCCGACAACGGACTAGTGACTCTCTTGGGGTTGCTGGTTCTCATGTGATCGCTTACCATCAGGTGGGCTCCCTCTTCCAACAAAATAAAACAATAAAACATTCCAGTTAGTCTCTGTACGTCTCGCTTCAACTATAGGTGGTTTCCCCTATAGGCAGTTTATAAGTGACTAACTTCACCACATGCGAATTAAGCTTGACGGGTTCAGTACTAGGTCATTGTTACTAACTTATTAAATTCTCCAAAAAAGGTCGTTTTACCGAGAACCGTGACAATGGCTAGTGTTGCGACTCCGCCGATTGTCATCGACTCGGCCATTGTTCGTTACCGAGAACCCGCGCTTCCTCCATATCGCTTGTTCATCGATATTATAATGACAATTATGTCAGCCTATTCATGACTCTGGCTTCTGAATTTATGATCTGTCTGATGGATGTATTTCCTGAGTTGAATGGCTTTGCTGACCGCTGCAATACCGTATTAGGTATATTATGGGATCACTTTGTTGTCTGTTTGTCTGTCAAGACCCTTCTTCTCTGGAACGCGTGAAGGTAGCATGCTGAAATTAATATCAAATAGCCTACAGTCATTTGAAGCTGTGAAAAAATCAAACTTCTGAACCAACGCTAGCAAAAGATACAGTCATTAAAAAGGTTGTTTTCATACAAATTGCCGTACTGCGAAAACCTAAAGGGTACTTCCAGTTGTCCTAGAAACTTGAAATTTGGAATGAAAGTAGCTCTTATAGCACAACCGCTCAGAAAAATATCAAAATCTTAAATTTTTATGTCTGTCTGTATCTGTCTGGGGAAAAGCGGGAAAATCTTTGTACGGAACCCTCGGTGCGCGAGTTCGACTCGCACTTGGCCGGTTTTTATAACTGCCAGGGATTGAACGCGTTCGGTTTTATGTTATGTTTGATGGAAAATAGTGTCATTTAAATTAATCAGTTCAAATTAATAATTGACGTCTCTGATTGCGGCAAATAGGGTCTTAAGTAAATTACATGAACCCTGAAAACAATACACTCTTTTTCTTCGCGCAGTCGTGTAAAAAGCGTATTACATTATACACGTAATATAAATAGCAGGACTTTTTTTAAGCATACCTACCTAATCATGTGTTTTCCTATTTTGATTAAGTAGGTACCTAGACTTGAAAGAACTTGTCAAATAAACAAGACACTGTAATAGTCGCAGACAAAATATTAGAATTACTTTATGTTATTGCCATTATATATTCACATACTTTACTAATGATTTATTTATTTTATTTCAGGTAAGAATTCTTCATGCATCAATTAGCGTCGTCGTAAGAACTAGAAAAGTTAAACTTTCAGGTATGGTTGTTAATTGTATCGTTTTTCAATCTCCAAAAGCCACGCTCAGGTGGTCCCCATTTTTAAAATTAATTTAGGTGGTCGTTTACGTTACACGTCAGACTTTGGGTCACCGCGATTACCACCGAATTTCCACTCATTCGGTCCACTGGTTTCGGGCGACAGCTGTGACAAACGGATGGACAGACACACGAGTAATTTTTTATGGGTTCCGTTTTTGCCTTTGAGGTACGGGACCCTAAAAAAAAGTAAGAACCACTGAATGACCGAACAACTATGCCTACCGTGCTATAATAACACCATACACCATTCCACTATGGACTTCACACATCATTACCCTACGAACGTCTTGTTAGCAGATCCACCAATCAGAACGCTTCGATAAACGTCACTTTCGCTCCCAATACCGCCCGACCACGGCAAATTAACCCCTAATACGACCGTACTAAGGTTATTACGCAGACTTTCTGACATATCCGCTACCGTGACAGCCATCCAATTATCGATAGAAAGTGAGCATCACTATGCATATTTTTAATGCTAACTCTTAACAAGGCAAATGAGCTGGTACGCTATTAAATTTAATAACTATCAAGTACCCAACGTGTTATAATATAATAGAAATTCATAAGAGCGGAAATTTGCAATCTAGTGGCCATTTTATAATAGACCAGGAACACTTACGCAACTATCTTATGCTAATATTTATGATAATTGATTATACAGGGTTCGTTTTATTGAACCGTCGAGACTTCATAATTAGAAGTTTTTTTTTTATAGAAATAAAAAAAAACATTCTCCCATATATCAAGGTAGGTACCTACATTGTCAACCAGCAGGCAATGAATGCATGGGATAATGATTTTTTAAAGTTCTATTTTAAAAAAAAACTTCACAGGGCTGCTCACTTAGACTAACTCAACCCCTGTAGGGCTAGCACGACTGGCCGCGACTTTGTCGCGCGAGTTATATTACCCGTCCCGTTGCATTCTGAGTGACAGAAAAGGACGGGCAGTTGTTCTCGCACGAGATAGAAGTCGCAATGTGAGTTGTGTTTGACGGTCCATTAAAAGATTAAAACGAACTCTGTACAGAAAACTATTTGGTTACTAAGTGACTGACAGACAACACACAGCCGAAACCCAGAAGGCTGAAATTTTGCATAGAGGCGCTAAGGACGGGTTTGTTGAAATTCCCACCGAATAGAGAGCAATGTTTATGAGCGTACGAAGTAGCTTGCAAAAGCTAGTTGATAGTATGATATGAATTGTTTTTAAATGAAAATAATCGATTTATTGATTATTTTTGTTTTTATTTTTATGAAACATTCATAGTATGAAATTCAACATACAATGACAATGCAAAAAAAAATCCGATAAGCAGCTGGACTTGAATCAGCAACCTCGGTAATCCGTTAAAAATTCCTCGGTAAAAATTCGTTAGGTACACCAACGTTAAGTATAGCTTAATTGGTGGAGCGTGGTACGGATTACCGAGGTTGCTGGTTCAAGTCCAGCTGCTTAACGGATTTTTCTTTGCATTGTCATTGTATGTTGAATTGTTTTTAGTTCATAAGTATACGCAAAGTAACGCCTCATTCAATAAATTAGATAATTATAATGATTAAAAGCCTAGTTCATGCAAAAAACTAACAAGAAAATAACATTCAGTGCTTGAAGAACGTCATAGAGTTTCATGTTTCATCATAATTGAAATCGTTAAGCACAGTACCTAATCATTACTTCATTAGAAACTGAATTTCAAGTGGGAAACCAATGATTTTATAAACAGCCAGTACGAAAAGTTCAAAGAGAATGCTCTCGAGTTCCACAATTAAAAGCAGCCAGCGCTTTTAATTAAAAAAACATTAATACAAGTCCACATCCGCCTTAATGTCGAATTGAAATTAAAATTACATCCAAATTATGCTTTAGAAAGTACAATATGATCGGTATTCAAATACGATGAGCATCGCAATCACTTGTTTTATTAGAGCGGTAGTTATAGTTTAACTGTATTATGCCATTAAAAGTGTATGGTTGAAATAGGTTAGTCGCTCATACAAATTTCTGAGGAACTGTGTTATTTGATGCAAATTAGGCATTTTTATCGTTAATTTAAGTGTAAATAACATTTATGGATACTACACACTCTTTTATCGATGTCAAGAGTATTATTGTAAGTACGTAATTTTTTTTATACGACGAGGAAGGCAAACGAGCACGTGGGTCATATGATTGTAAGTGATCACCTCTGCCCGGGGGGTTTGCAGATGCGTTGCCAACCTAGAGAGTTAAGATGAAATGCATATAACTCATAACCATAACAATTGTATAGTTATGAACTAAATAAGAATTGTATAGATTTTTATCTACACACATATCATAAGTCCTCTATAATGCGTTCAGAAACCATATAAAATGACCTGCATTGCAGTACATCGTCGCCTCACCACGACCAGCAGGTCCAGCAGTAAAGTAATAGTCATTACGACATCGAATTCGATATTTCATTAAATGTTTGGGAAAATTAAATTTATCGGGGGTCAACACATCGATGGCAAAACAATGAATATTATGGTTACCGTTGCAGAAAGCAGAAAACAGTGCTTGTGTGTCATCGTGTCATTTTGTGCAACGCATTGTGCTGAGTGCACACGGTTGCACACGAATCTTCAAATCGTTAGTACGGTTTTAAAAAGCGTTTGGCAAACTTAGTGATTATTGTATAAACGAAATTGGGGAATGCAATACTTGAGAAATAGTTTTGGCTGAAGATTGCGTAGCACCCAGCACACCGATGCAAAAAAAAAAAAACAAATAAAGATATCGAACTAAAATTAAATTAAACTTTGTGGCCATCGATATACATTATAAAACATTAAACACGCACCTGTTCAGCGCTGACGAAATGCGGCCCTCACTCATTAGCTGTCATTAGACTGACATAATGTCAAACATCAAGGGATACTAAGTCACCGAATCACCTATTCACCTATAATTGTTTGTCCGCGCGCTGTGAAGCGGTGGCGTATCAGTCTATTGTTATATGTCAATGTTTGTGGCATATTTTCACAATAAAAACATTAAGTTCAAGTTTTCTTAGAGTTAATGAGATGATATCAAAGTAAGTAAGTAAATAAAATACCACTGTTTTACACCCTTAAAAAATCCAATAAGGCAATTGTCCATGTATCCGTCTCTGAAATAATAGTCGGCACCTTCAACCTTATGTCATAGCGACAGAGGTGACAAACGGGTGTCAACTATTGGGCATTAGGGTGTCGAGCATTTACGCATTTACGTTTACGTTACTTCGTATTACCCTCTCTAACCGTTAGTTTTTACCGTCTGACAGTGACTGTCCATTTCCACCAAGAGTTACAAATGAAGGCCTTTAAAAAATTAAGTAGTTTAGTAAAACAATTCACCGTCTTCGCACATGCGTAGATCGTTTCGCAGCGACGTTCACAGTTAGCTAACTGTACCCACCGCATGTATGTATGTATGTTATGTATGTATGTATTGTTGACTCTTGGTGATTGGAGATCGTACTGTGTTTCTCGCTCCATTGAAGAACTGTGGCGTATGTGTATTCACTTACTTGTGATTCTAAGTAGGTACCTATTTATAACATAACAATTTCAACATCTCAGAAAAAAATACAATACTTCCAACAATCAGTAATGTTACTATTACAATTAGGTACTTAGAATCTCAAAGAATTAGCAAGCTGAAATGACAGTGGCGGGCCATATCTCACGAAGAACCGACAACCGTTGGGGTAAACGTGTTCTTGAGGGGAGACCGCGAGTCGGCAAATGTAGTGTAGGACGCCCTCCGGCCAGGTCGGATGACGATCTGCGGAAGACTGCAGGCAGATGCTGGATGCGGCAAGCTGAAGGCAGGGCGCTATGGCGCTCATTGCGGGAGGCCTATGTCCAGCAGTGGACTAGAATAGGCTGATGATGATGATGACTTAGTATCACGAATCCTATCAATTGTAATTGGTGAAAAAAGTGTCTCAAACTAAGTATTGTATTCCATTTCTACGCTTTATACATACTGGTATAGAACATAAGCAATGGGATAGATGTACAAAAAAAATGGGTATGAAAATTTTGGGACACTTTATTTCACCCGTATTGGTTTAAACTTGAGCGATTTTCTTTATTTATTTTTACGTGATTATAAACTGACATTTAAAGGCCGTAGGGATAGTGGGTTAATAGGTAGGTACAAGTAATAGGGTGGAAGGGGCAAACAGCATTTGTTTTTGAGTGTAAATGACTGCCTAAAACAATTTTCAGGACTATGCTCCAAAAAAAAAACTTGTAACGAAAATAAATGACCTGCACAACCTTGATCTTGATCGACCTTGCTCAGAACCAAAGCCAATTTTCAAACCCTATTTCCACGATAAAATATGAGAACACGTGCAATTTGCGTTACATCGCCGCAGTCAATCGGCCACTTACAAATCCACAGATCAGCAGGCCGGCAATGCAACGCGACCCACGCAACATTTCCCTCTGTAAACAAGACTCAATTGAATACTTTGTACGTGTTACACATACGAACCAATACTACATAATAACAAGTTTCTTGCGCGTCGAAGCCTGTCATGTCGATGTCATAGCGTGCTCTCTATGGTTTTTGCCATCTCTATTCACGTCTCTATTCCCTCGTGTCGCAACAATGTTACCTACTCATATTGATCTCAATCATAAAGCAGACAGACGGGAGGCGCCTTTGGCTTATCTATGCACTACATTTTTTCTGCCTCTTTTTGAGGGGGACGAGGAACACACACGTACAGCACACGTCTACGTTCATGTCAAAATTTGTTACGTTCCTACAAAGTCACACTAACACAAAACTGTCACACAAATGCCAAAAACACGCACACAACAGACCCTGATCATTTTGGTCAGACTTAATGTTAGAGTTTTGGCAGAGGGGAAATCGCGCGTTAACATCTCCGTTCCTTTCCTGCTCTAAGATCTCGATCGATAAATAATACAGCGCGCTGACCCAAATAGGTGTAAAAGAATAGACTTTATCTTTATGCATCTTTAATTTTTATGAGACAATTGGTACAACACGACATAAAAGTAATATCAAAGAATGCTGGGTGAGTCTTAAAGCTCAGCGGAATAAAAATGTTTTAACGTACTTTGTGGTTTTGAAATAATTTTCGGTTATACATGAAGCTTTAGGTATCTACTTTAAATTATTAAGCGTATTAACAAACACCTAAATACATTTACGTGAGTTACAAACAAATTTAAAGTGGGCATTAAATAAAATTAAAAAAATTAAATTCATGTGACAATTGACATCAATTGACCTAGTCACAAACAAGACAAAATCTATAACTATATGCTGGTAACTAGACAACGGATAAAGTACTTGTTGCACTGTGAGTTGTGCTAGACTTACAGACCCAAGAACAAGCATTCGTATTCATCACACAAATATCAGTCGTTACGGGGGATCGAACCTTGGACCTCAAGCTTCATATTCAGGTTATCTCACAATTAAGCTATCAGTTAATCTAGTAGGATCTATTCAAAATCTTAACCCCTTCTAAAACCATGATCTTGCCTGCGCGCAGTCGCAGCGCTATTGCTATATAAATGGCGCCGCGTCAATGATAAGTTGATAAGTATAATTCATGCGTCCAGTGGGAAACGAACAGAAGCCGGATGGGGCTAGTGCCCAGCGTGTGCGCATTGCATCGTGCGCAAAGGGATTAATAGACGGGAGTTATAAGTTTGACATTGTGTAATATTCTTGTATTTTATACATATTTTTGTACATAGGTAGTACAAAGAATTATATCGAGATAGAAGGAAAAGGAAGTGGATTTGTATGATGACATTTTGCATAGATATTTTAGGACAAAGAGGACATACCGATGAAAGGAAATGCCTTGAGTTTCAACTTCCACAGATACACAGGTCAAACTTATAGCACCCCTCTTTTTCCTCGGGGGTTAAAAATATGTGCCGAATAGCACTAAAAGGGTCACCCTCAGCGTGATGCTGCGTCAAGCCGTAGCGTTGGTTTGCACTTTATTTTTAAAATTTGACTGGAACGCGGTCGGGAAAGGACTTAAGTTAGCGGCGTTGAATAAAGGTTCCCCGTACTTCTTTTTGGCAAGCGAGGTACATAGGTACACTCCTTCCTTCTATGTCAATACCGTTCTGTGTGTACATAATTTTATATATATTTCAACTTACCAGCGTACTGGTTTTGTAGTGTTAATTTGGGAAATGGTTTTGATAAGTATTTTACAAAGTTGGTTAGGTATAACTTTTTCCTGAACAGTGACAAGGATAGATTTTCGTTTAAAAGCATTACAAACATCATTAAATTCTAAATACTTTCATTTTAAAGGCTTTCTCGGCAAAAAAGAAGTGTCGATGATAAAATTTACCTAAATGTCAAGAATTCTTTTTATTATGGTCGCAAAGAAAACCTTTCTCTCGTGAAACGCTTGTTTATGTTCCAATAATGCACCATTTTGGCAGATTATTTCAAGAGAAAGGCAAATTACATTTTACTCTCGGTGACAACTTCAAGACTTAAAGCACTTGTCTTACCGCCAGCGAGAAGCGAGAGTTTTTAGTACTAAGCGAAAGAATTTTCATGCCAAAAAATATTCCCTTCATCCTACTCGTCGGCGGTGGAACAAATGCCTCAGATGTAAAAAGCTTTGGTTGAGTTAACGGAATGTAACTTCAATTATAATTATGTACAAATATGATATAATGTGTTCAAAAATCAGTTTTACCTTAAATCGCAGCTACTTAAATCCAACGTGATATGCAAATAAAGGTAACACTTAAGTAGGTATTATAATTTTATCAGTTATGGTCATGAAAATAATAAAATATAAGAGTTGTAGTCCAATAAAGATTGCCGAAGCAATAATGAATAAGACAAACTGAATCGTTTGAGGTATAATTAATTATAACCATCTTGGGAAAGTTGAAAACCCCCGAAATTTTCATATCAAAGTTGAGTTCATTTCAAAGTGATTCTAGTCACACGATAAAATTGGCTTGAGAATATTCAGTATCTACTTACACCTATAAATGTTATAATTATATTCCTTGAGGATCATAGAGGTGCACTAAGGCGGGATTTTTCGAAATTCCCACGGGATATGGAAAAAAGGGGATTTTATATTTCCGCTTAAAAGTGACCCTATGTCCGTTACGTGTATTATAATTATTAGAGACTTCAAATTTGGCATGAAAGTAGGTACATAAGACCCGCTAAAAACAGTTTTCAGAATTTTGAAAAAAATCTGTGGGAGAAGGAATAAAGGGGGTTATTTTATATGGAAATACGGCATGGTTTGGGATATTGTCAGTTTGTATATTCAATTGAGAGGTAGAGCGCTTATAATGTTGGATTCTGCAGAAAAATGTCATTTGTTACTTGTAGGCCACGCAGGAGAAACCGCGGGAAGAAACTAGTTTTCTAAGTATTGCTGACTCACTGACTCACAAACATAGTACGTAGTGTTAAGTACTTGTACAGAAACGTTACTTAAAATCCACAGGCATCCCATCAAGTCATCAACACGTTATTTTCAACTGAAAGTGAAAATTAAAAAAAGACATTCCAATACAACTTTCACAAGGTCGCGAGTAGCTGTCAATAAGCGTCATGAACCATCGACATGACTTGACGGTAACGATGTAGCTACTCTTGAAATCAACACATTTGAAATGCAAGCCACTCTGGAACCTTTTCGCAATAATGTCGACAGAGTAAACTTACAGACAAGTGTAAACATAAAACGTTTTTATCCTAACTAGTGACCGCTTAGTGGTCCAAAATGGACGATCATTTAGAATAAAATTACACTGCATAAATTCTTACTAAATATAACGTATATAGTAAGTTATAGCTTTACGAAATGAATGTGTGTGTGTGTGTGTGTGTGTGTGTGTGATTATATTTTCTGACTTCTGTCCAACCCTATTGCGGGGAATATTTTGCTGTATGATAGTATCACTTCCTTTCCCCTCTCTTAATGGGAGTAGACTATATACTATGTTACGAGATAGTAACACCAGCTGAAAGAGTCCCACAATGTTGGTAGGTGGCTGGTTTGCATTGCGGTGCTCAAACTTTGTTGAACGTTTGTATTTAATCCGACTGCCGCCAAAAAGGAGGGGAGTGTGTTTGTGTTCGAGCTTGTGGGTAAGTACGTTGTTACAAAAAAAAACCGGAATTTCTTAAATAACATGGTCACGCGAAAAGTACTTGGTCACTGAAACTAGAATACACAATACGTGTTACAAAAAAATCAGGCCAATGTAATCCAAGATAGGCAGGCCAATTTTTATCTTAGTCCCCTTAAGTAATTTTAGTAGACAGCGGCTGGTAATTAAGGCGTTAAACTTTGAGAGCCAGCGTCGCTGATCGATTCATATGATAATGTCTAATCGCTTGGTTAGCTCATGGGAAAAAAGGGCTGGCTATTTACGAGCACCTAACTTATTAACTACTCGAATTAAACCTAGTAATAAATGAGATACAGGGCACACGTCAACCTCACCAGTAAGTAAGTAATAGTTAAGTAAGTCAGTAAATAAGTATGTAGGTAAGTAAGTAACATAACACTTTATTACACAGAAAATAATCCGTAATAATAAGCCGTGATAGCCTAGTGGTTTGACCTATGGCCTCTCAAGTAGAGTGTCGTGGGTTCAAACCCCGGCTTGCACCTCTGAGTTTTTCGGAATTTATGTGCGGAATTACATTTGTAATTTATCATGAGCTTTTCGGTGAAGGAAAACGTCGTGAGGAAACCTGCACACACCTGCGAAGCAATTCAATTATGTGTGTGGAGTTCCTAATCCGCACTGGGCCTGCGTGGGAACTATAGCCCAAGCCCTCTCACTCTGAGAGGAGGCCTGTGCCCAGCAGTGGGACGTAAAATACGCAGATGATGATGATGATGACACAGAAAATAACGACAGTGATGAACGCAAGGGTGCCGCTGTCACCTTGGACAATAACACCCCAGGGCAGCGGCGTATTTACCCTAGAGGGCCAAGAGCGCCATGGCTCAAAAATGCAGAATGCCGTGGCAAAAAAATACACACAAACAATGCTGGGGGCGATCACTAGTATATGGAAAAAGCATCGATAATTTAGTTTATCGATATAGGCTATCCCTAGCTGTCATTTAATTTTGCCCCGTATATTCCGACGTGTGGTCAGCTGTTTCAGCGTTGAAATGTCAAATCAGTTGTCATTTAGCACCGAAAAGTGAAACTAGCGCTCAAAGATTCATTAGAAATGTGATATAATGACCACATACCTAATGCCCACTTTGATCGTGAAGTTATTATTTGTGTGCGTATATTTCGCATGTGTGTTTCGGGAAGCGGCAGAAAAAATAATAATAACGCGCTGCGAATAAACTAAGTGGTAGGTTGGAACGAACCCGTGGAATATAGCTTTGAATATATACTGAGGAGTATACAATTTAAATTTATCTTTACCAACACGCGCCCTGCAGTTTTTCTATTATTGTTGCGTGCAATTATTTCGTAGGACGATGGCAATTATAAGCTAAAACACGTTATGTAAAAAAACACTCGTTGACAGACAGACATACGGGTATTGAACTTCAATGTTATTTTCGACTCCACAGCCGACTTTCGTCTTAACGTTCTAAAAAATTGTCGTTCCCTAATTATTGTATGTTATGTGTTTTATACTTAATAAAAAATAACGAACGATATTACACACACAAGATGACGTGTGCTAAGTATTTAAAGGCCCCGTCTGCCAAATCGTTAATAAATACAGTCTTGTCACTCAAAACGGACACATAAATGCCTACAGTCATCATAATAAATTGCAAGAGGTCCTTGATTTGTGGCAATAGTGATGTGCCGTTAGTATCGACATGTCAATAAATCGAGTATCGTCAAGCTGTGTTGGGGATAGGAAATGTGTATCATTCAATTTCAATAATGTACTGCTTTGCTCATTAACTTGGATCGATGGCTGAAAGTTAATGTTTGCTCTGCGATCGATTTAAGAGATCGCATTTTTTTTATACATCGTATACCTACTTATCTAGATATAAATTAGGCTAGGGTTTACGTAAATCTCAAAAAGAGCCTGTCATGAAATAGAAGTTTATTCAAGTCGCATAATTTCTAAAACTCAATAGTATAGCGTGTAATTACTCTGAGTTTCCCTATGACAATATTCTTGACGTACACTGATGTCAACTTTGCCCAACAACCATGTTGTTTGTGTGATTATCTCATCTTGTCATGGGCATACTTACAATACTTAGTTGTACCTACTGAATTATTTAAAAAAAATTATACGCGTGTTTTTATTTTGTTACGAAACAAGTCCTAATCAGAGGAGTTGCGATACTGTGACTATAAGAAACCGGACATCGATATAATTAAGTATCAATGTCGATACAATCATGTCACATCACTATGGGGGTCATTTTAAAAACAATGGCGTGTCTTAAATTCCCACGCGCTATCCGGAGTGCCACCAACGAATTACACAGAAACATTTAATTTTGAACTTTAGCTTGGGAGCAAACAGTTCAAAATAGTGAAGCTCAGTAGCTATTGTCCAGTTGTTACTACACTAAAAAAAATATTTACACTAGTAAGAGCGTTTAACTTTGCATTTAGATAATAATATTTCTTTTAAAATTTAATGGATTTAAATCATTCCTAAATAATATCAGTAAATTTTCTGAAAGTGTAAATTATACATAAGGCACGTACACCCTCACCCCACTTTTTCACCCGACTGCGACGGTATTCAAAGGAGGGTAATGTTTTAAATTAATTCAAGATTAAGATGTTGGTCCTTATAAGGTTCCTTTGAATAAATAGTTTTGATTGTGAATCGTAACGTGACAGTGACAACTCTAACAGGTCGACAGTTCAATCAAAATCAACATTTTAAAATGCGCGACTTGTACCGAATAAATACATAAATTACCATTAATGTTGACGTTGAGTCCGACGGAGTATGAGAAGGAAAACATACATTCCATTGTTTATTTAACTGTGCTTTTAAAGATCTCTTTTTAATGCTGCTTTGTTTACTTTTTTTTTATTCGCACCGCGCGCTCTGTGGACGTGATGGAACTATGAACGAAACAATTTAGTAACTAACAGACAAGGTCGATCGCATTTGCAAAGCAAAAAATTGCCAATGTCAACATTGCAACTTTACCACTATGCTATGTTTTGTTGAAATCTCCGAAAATCTGGAGATGAGCATTGGCACAGCAATCCACCGCGCAGAAAACCGATGACGTTGGATGGATGGATGGATGGTGTTGATGGCGTTTGTCGGGGTCACGATCCTCAACATTGAGGGACCGACTGAGGAGGAGGGGGGGGATGCTTTGTTTCAATATTCTTGGGTTCTCTCTCGTTTGCCTGAATTTCATTTGCCATAACCGTATCATAATTTGTCATAATGTCCATTTGCCCGAAAGGCGTTCTTTATGAAACCATGAACTAATAGGTAAGTATTCAGAATTTTTATAAAACAAACCTAACCTAACCTATTGGGCAGATATGGTAAGTAAGGTATGATACGGTTATGGCCATAAGGCAAATGAAATTCGGGCAACAATGTGATCCGATTTATTCGACGTGTTTTATACTAACCGAGGTAAGTATAGTCAGTCATTTTTTAAAATTAAACGGCTGATTGGCTCGAAAGTAATGTACTTAATGAAATTCGATGAGACACAGAAATAGACAAGCGGAGACATTTTATCCCTCGGTTTCTACATGACATTATCCACAAGGCTAATCGTTTTTAAAATCCTCTCCTCTCGTATATTATATTTAGGTACGTATTTAGTGAAACTTTTGAAATCAATTTAACCCAAACTATGATAATTATTACTAGGAGGGGCCAGCAATTCTATTAGTAAAATTTGGTCTCACACTACTTTCGGAAACCGCTAATAAATAATAAAATAAAGACTACCCCATCTGGGGAAATGGTCATGAATGTTCTGTTCACCGCAACGACCTGGCTATGAAGAAATCGCTATTCTGGCCTGCTAGCTTAAAAGGGCGTATCTCCATAGGAAACTCAAGGCAGTTACGTCTTATCGTGTTAACAGGCATTGCTTAGCAACTTTACGGCCCGCCATGACTATGCACGATTGGCGGCGCAGCGAGCGATTTCTCTGTTCATTGCTCGGTCGAAATGCTCACCGCATAGCGGTTAAGGCGATATTCTTGGGGGCGGAGTTTATTCACTGAAAGAGGACAGCGCTATACAGTAACGCGTGCGTCAATAGAAAGAGGGCTAGTCAAAATGCGCTCAGAACGAATGGCGTAAGCGCCAAAGCGATTAAAATTGCTCTGGGTAAGAAAGCATTGATTTGATTTTCGGCTTAACAAAAAGAAGTAACCATTACCGTTAGTTTTCTCTTTATTCAATAGCATTTACAATATTCTAACTAATAACCTTAAGAAATAATTTCTCCAGGATTTTGTTTACAGTCATGTTTTGATCTTTGGGGAATTTTAAGCCCTACAATTCAAAATTTGATTCAACAAATAGGTACTGAATGATTTTTACACGTAATTTTTTGACCATAGTTGTCAAGAAGAAGAATGTGCCGCAAGAAACTTGGCACAAAGTCAGTTCTTCTAAAAACAAGTTACAGTAGCCCTTACACAAATACAAATGAATATTACAACGAAAACTCACTAAATCATTGCAAAAAAAAGAGTCTATTTCAAATATTGGAAGACCTATTTAATATTTAGAAACACCTTAATTCACAACACAGGCAATGTATAAGAAAATTGCTAGAGATTCGAAACAGAGTGAATCGTGGCTAAGTCTCTACCACTGGCACAGTTTCATTCATGCAAAACCGACGGACTTCAACATCCTAAGATTATCTCGATCGACCGCGGAAAATCACATCTCCTAACCAATGCCATTGGCAAATTTGTGCAGACCTCTGGTCCGAAACTGAATCTGGGGAGCTGAGGGTAATGTTTCATCGGTCGGGATTAATAAATGGTAATTTTGTCGAAAGTAGACGTGAAATGGTTACAAGGTAAGAGAAATTTATAATGGCGAATCTGAAAAAGCCTGTCATTTATACGGCATTTCAAAAGTTTTGCTACTAATCAAATCAAGGCAAAACTAACCAGTCGTAGACATGTCCCGCTTAATAGGTACCTCAAAAACTACATATTTATGAACATTATCACGTGGAAACTATACCACAAAACAATATTGGTTTGTGATAAAATGCGTGTAAGGAAAAAAACCAACGCAATGTTTTTTTGTATGCTCTCTACGTCTTGCTATCTTATTTATTTTACATTTAGTTACCCGGGCTAATTAACACCAATACGAAGCCATTTAAGCCATAAAAAATAATCCATCCGATTCTATTACCGAATTCTACTTCCGATCGTGCCTTACCCGCGTGAATCGAGTATTCTAATCGATTATGTAAAAAAAAATCGAGACCAACTCGAAGAAAGTGACGATTTAGTTGAGTAACATCCGTGTCGATTGGATCACTGTTCAACTGTGATATATCGCCGAACTAGTTTGAACAGTGGAAAATTATGAAAACTGCGTAAACATTGTTATCTCATAGTTTGACGCTTTCGAATCGCCGAAGCGAAATAGTGTTTTGTTTGCTCGGATCTTGAAAGAGAAACATTTCTGTATTTCTCTGCTCTATTTATTTTGATTCTTGGCGACCAGTATTTGTAGACGTTGAAGAGTACTCGTAATCCAACTATTACGATAGCGACGGCAATAGGTGGTTACTAATCTCCGTAGCCAAAGTTTTCATCCTAAATATGTGCATCACTCAATAGTGGTTTTGAGTTTCAAAACCATAAAAACAAAACTCTACATAGAGCATACCTCCTGTTACAAATAAAAATACCTATTTTAACTTCTCATGCTCTTAAGGTTCGTATTTATGCTGGATGTAGGCTGCATAAAATATGTTTTTATGCACTAGTGTAAAAAGTAAAATCATCGTCTACGAATCGGCAATCAGCCCCACATGCTATGGAATGTCGTAGAATAAGCTTGATTTGGCTGCGGTGAGCTCAAAATTACCATTATTTTTCTAATAAAAAATGGTGGATGACAGACAGTTTGTCATTTTGACGCAAAAAACTAGGCTGCCCACTGTTTAATTTCCTCGCAATTGAAATGAAAAGCAGAGTGCATAACACGTTCATAAAACCCTGCAACGGGTGGGTATAAGCGTCTCGGGTAAATTGGTGCCGTTTACGCACTAGTTATAAAATCTACTATTTTTGTGAATTAAAGAAATCTTGTAGTTATACGACTTGCTTTTGTTCCTACATAAGGTAAATCCCGGTGCCCTACACTGCTCCAATAGTTGATACCTTAATTCTTAGCAATAAAATTGACAATCGGGGTGTAAATTATTGAATTTCATTTGTCAGACATTGAGACCTTTAGCTAATCCTCAAAATCTATATCTCTTTATTGCACATAAAACATAAAATAACGTATAACAGAACAAAAGCAAATGTACAAAGACGAAATTACTGTTACCAGATAATAGTAAATTTTATTCAACGATTCTATTCAATAAACTAACCTACCAAACCTAACCTACAATGTATTTTCCCTCAGAATAACGAGACATTACTCTAAGTCTAAGCAACATCTAAAACACTTCATAAAGTATATTATTAAAACTGATAGCACAGACGTCCTCGCATCGAAAACAGCCGGCGGCTGCAACGGGCCGGATAAGTAAATTACGGCACCGGCTGCGCGCGCGCCGGTAGCGGAGCCGCGAGCGCCGCGGCGAGAGGCGCAAGTCAAGAGAGAGATGCAATGTTTGAGAAATTTAATGATAGCAACGCCATGGTCTAATTATAATAAAATAAAAATAAAAATTAATTAAAAACACAGTCTTTGGAAAAGTCTATCTTCAAAACAACAACTCGACTTGAAACAATAAATGAAAATGTCTAATTAGTGTGTGATTTAGTTTTTGAATGTATTTTATTAAAAAGTGGATAAAATAATGTAATGACAATAACCGAACGGGTAGGGTTATCTTTATTTATAGTAAAAAAAGACGGCCGATTACGCAAAAGTTATCATGCACAAGAGGCATTTTATCTTAGCTCTCTAGGTTGGCAACGCATCTGCAAACCCTCCGGGGTTGCTGGTGTCTATGAACAGTGGTGATCGCTTACCATCAGGTGACCCATTTGCTCGTTTGCCTTCCTCGTCGTATAAAAAAAAAGTTCCTAATTAAAGGACCAAGCCCAGATTTTTTTTATGCCGGGAACTTTGCCTTATAAGAGTTTCATAAACTACTCGAGTTACAAAAAAAAACCGGCCAAGTGCGAGTCGGACTCGCGCACGAGGGTTCCGTAGAAAGATTTTAACGCTTTTCCCCAGTGTTTTAAGAAGTCCAGTGTTAGCAGAGCCCTGCTCTTAAGCAAAATGTATGCAGTGTGGGGTCAACTTATATTGGTCTGCGAAATCTACAGACACATAAAAATTTAAGATTTTGAGACTTTTCGGAGTAGTTGTGCTATAAGAGCTACCTACCTTCATGCCAAATTTCATGTTTCTAGGACATCTGGAAGTACCCTTTAGGTTTTTGGAAATCGGCAATTTGTATGGAAATGGCCTTTTTAATTACTGTATCTTTTGATTGCGTTGACTTAGAAGCCGTGATAGCCGTGATTTATCATGAGCTTTTCGGTGAAGGAAAACATCGTGAGGAAACCTGCACACTCCTGCGAAGCAATTCAATGGTGTGTGTGAAGTTCCCAATCCGCACTGGGCCCGCGTGGGAACTATAGCCCAAGCCCTTTCATTCTGAGAGAAGGCCTGTGCCCAGCAGTGGGACGTAAATAGGCTGATGATGATGATGATGACTTAGAAGGTTGATTTTTTCACAGCTTGAAGGGACCGCAGGCTTGAGTATTTGATGTTAATTTCAGCATGCTACCTCCACGCATTCCAGAGAAAAAGGGTCTTGACAGACAGACAGACAGACAACAAAGTGATCTTATATGGGTTCCGTTTTTTCCTTTTGAGGCACGGAACCCTAAAAACAGTGTTTTTGAAGCTTTTTATTGACTTGAAATGTATGTAGTAGATATGGGAGCGAGTGAAACCACGAGCTGCTCTTATCGCACTGCCGTTTATTCACTAACATTGACAGTGGTAGGCGCAGCCACGCACACATATGTACCATCTCCTCCCTCTAATTAACACTATCTATATTTTATAACTAACTTTGGGACGATTACGTTTGGGTCTTCTGGAACGCGGGGTCGACGACCCCTCATCACCTCTTGTGCATTCTACAGGCTGGTCTGTAGCATCTAGAAACTTGTCATCATCAGAAGTCCCGGTTGGCAGTAAAGCTCCGGCAAGTCTCGATTGTGCCTCATCCTTCCTCTCCCCAGTGTAATAATACCCCAGACTTCTCTGTTGACAGAACAGCGGCGAAGAAGGCGAATTGCCGACGGCGGGCATAGCAGACTCTGGCTGTATATCAAGAGGAGGTGAAGATGGCCTTACGGTTGGGCCATCATTCATTGCATTCGAAGATAATAGCAGTGACTGTTATGGCGGTGGCGGCGGCGGAGGCGGCGGTGATTGTGTTTCGGTAGCCTCCCATCCCATCCCATCCTCGTCGCCAATAGTAGATATGGGAGCTAGTGAAACCACGAGCTTCTCTTATCGCACTGCCGTTTATTCACTAACATTGAGAGTGGTGGGCGCAGCCACGCAACATATGTACCAGTATGTATGTTCGTGTTAAATCTTGCAAGTTAGACCCACTTTCAGTGGTCAGATTGACTTGAAATGTAAAGTGCTTTGACAGTGCAAGTACAGTCAACAAAAAGTAGTCAGCTTGTATTAAAAATGAAAATTTTAACAGAAAATTTATTAAACTTACAGATGCACTTTGTAAGTGACCCATTAAAAAAAACGCTTACTCTTATGGCTTGAGCTGGTCGTGTGCAAGCCGCTAGATGAAATACCCAACTTAGTCCGTTCCTTAGTGGTACAAATAACAAATCGTTGCAACGGATTACTAACATGCAGATAAATAAAGCCCCGTCGCGGGGTCAAACTAATAACGGTGGATGTCTTGAGCACTCTATTTTTAACCAAATTTAAAAAAAGAGGAGATTTTCAATTCGACTGTAACTTAAAATAAATAAAAAATATGTCTGTTACGGGATAACTCCGCCAATTACGAATTGATCCAGCATACAAACATACATTAACATAGTAAAACGGCCTTTAACAAAGCCATCAGCTTTATGGCCTAGTACAAATATCGGTGCTTCATTCATAGAATATTCCGACTAATATACGTCACTGATCCGTTTATTCCACTATCATTTCATCATTAATTAAATGAACGAATATAAGTATGAGTAAGAGTTGAATTTTAATGTTAATGTCGACTCCACAGCTGAACTGCTCACTTTCGTCATAAAGTGCAATGAAATTAATGTGGCCCGAGTAAGTACGAATATTCGAATCCTGCGCAACGTAACGTTATCGTATCGAAATCGAGAAACTTCATACTAAATTTTAGTTCCAAATACGCTCACGGGCGGTCGCTCTTCCAAACGTCATACAAATTTCACGATAACGATACTCGATTACACGTTACGCGTGATTCGAATATTCGTAGGTACTCGGGCCTCTTAACCCTGCTTATAACGTCTAAGGTTTAAGATAGAGTGTTTTTACCTTCCTGTTTACACTCCGGTACTTTCCTTATAATCTCTATAAAACAATTAACAAGAAAAGTACTTAAAGTATGGTCGTGAGCCGTTTCTGGGCAGACCAATCAATTCGCGATCCTCCGCCATCATTCGTCTCAGTCAGGGTCCCGTAAACCATTACTGGTGCTGTTATATTGCCTAGGTACTATATGTATATATTGAGGCAGCTATGTGTTTGGTCTTATATCTTTTTTATTATACCTTGTCCCTCTTATTTAAACCAATAGGGATGTTTCCTCATGGTCAAACCAGCAACTTTTTATGAAATGTCAAAACGATTTGATCGGATCCGTTAGTATGAAATTTGTATTGAATTACAGAACTATGACGTTATAATTTTTCAGTGATCAAACTGCCTCCTTTTATTTGTTTTTGTTAAATTAAGTATAGTTTAATTGCAGTAATAAGTGAGGCATTGGTTTTATATGAGTATTTTCGGAAGTGGTCTACGTGAAAAAGTGGTAACCTCTGTTTTAAACCAATCTGTTGGGGTGAACGTTGTTTTGTGTATATCATAATAATAATCCTCCCATCAACAGATAGCTAGCAGATATTGCAAGTTTATTGAGACGGCAAAATTGAAGATAGATAGATGCTTTTATCGTCAGTAGATCAAAACAAAAGATAAATTGAATATTGGGAACAGCTGAGAGAACAGCACCCCAGTATAGACAGCGATTAAGGCCGAGTCGATTATCGTCACACTCCAGTCAAGTTAAAGATTATGTTTATGTAAATCACTGGTATTCAATGACTAAGATTTATGTTAAGAATTCATGGACTGTACAGTAAAGTATATAACCTGTTAAATTCCAACACCATTGAACGTTCTCAATGTCATGATAGTTTAACTACTTTTATCTACACACATATCATAAGTCCTCTATAATGCGTTCAGAAACCGTAGAAAATGACCAGCATTGCAGCACGACGACGCCTTCTCGCCGCCAGCGTCAGCCCCAGCACCTCCACCACCACCAGCAGTAAAGTAATACTTTTCGATATCGAATTCGATGTTTCAAATTTGAAAACCAACGTAATTTACAATCATAGTGAAATAAAACGGATCACTCACGTATATAAGTCATGTTCGGCCCGACATGTTTATAAATAAATAAATATCATGGGACAAATTGACACCAACTGACCTAGTCCCAAACTAGGCAAAGCCTGTACTATGGGTACTAGACAACGGATAAACATACTTATATAGATAAATACATACTTATATACATATTAAACATCCAAGACCCAAGAACAAACATTTGTATTCATCATGCAAACATCTGCCCCGACTGGGATTCGAACCCGGGACCTCAAGCTTCATAGTTAGGGTCGCTAACCACTAGGCCATCCGGTCGTCTATGTATAAATAATAATGTGATATTTATTTATTTTTACAATAAAAAGAACAGTTTACGAAACTTCCGCTCGGTATGTTTGTCTATGATTTAAAAAAAACAGTCAAATTCGTGACAGATATGGGTATGATAATATGCCTTCGGCTTCTGAACCAATCTTAGAGTACTTATAATATGTGTGTAGATAAAGTAATGTATGCAACTCCACATACTAAAACCCTCATTATGTAGCAGTTGCATAAACTACTGTAAAATGACGGGCGTTATGGTCCTAGTTCTCGGTTCTACTAAAATTATGCGCTAATACTAGAGCTATTAAGGTCGTAGAACAAAATCTTCTGATTTTAACTTAATTCCCATTTGTTTGTGATGGTTTTGCATTGGACCTAGTCCCTATTTCACCAACATTATAATTTGACAATTTTGACAAAGGTACAATGCGTTTCCAATGACAATTCGGTGTCAACTGTTGACTTGAAGAGCTTTTGTTTTAGCGCGCTTCCTATTGTCAAAGCAATGTTGTTTGAATTGTCATGTAAAATTGACAATTTTATTGTAAAGATGGTGAAGTAGGGGCGAAGAAGCCCCGTCATCTAGTTGTTATTATCGATCGGAGCTTGTTAAGGATATTCACTATTCCCATAGGTTCCTACCACTCCAATATTCACAAGTCCGCCGCCTGGTTGAAAGCAAACCATTGAAGTTTGAAACATACCAAAATACAAACAGTACGCGCGTGACCGATTGTTAAGAACTCAATCGTTGAGTGAAAAACACGGAATGATAGAAAAGTATACAGAAAGCCGAGATCACGATCTTCGAGTCGTGATGGTGAGGACAAATCTATACAACAATGAGCTTGGTCGTGCGTGGCCGGGACGTAACGGTGTGTGAACTGATGAACTTTGTGAAATATGGCGGATGATAGATATTATGAAACTGTATTCAGACTGTCTAATACCAAATGTTCGTAAGTGGCCGTGGAAAACTCCAAATTCAAAATTTTATTTAGCGAAAAGGCAGTTGAATGCTCTTTTACACGTAATTTTTTTTTGAGTATACCATTTCTAGGCTGGCGTTTTCGGAAAGACCATGATTGACAAGAAGGGAAGAGAATAATGCATTTTATCCCCTACTAGCTGTTGCTCGCGACTTCGTCCGCGTAGATTTCGGTTATCGCTATTCCGAACTGTATAATTTTCCCTTAGTAAAAAGTAGCCTATACGTTATTCCTCAATATTCAAACTATCTTCTTCCCAAATTTCATCTAGATTGGTGCAGCGGTTTTCCCGTGAAGAGGTAACAAACAGACAGACAGAGAGACAAAAAGACAGAGTTACTTTCGCATTTATAATATTAGTTAGGATTAAAAGATTATCTTTTTTATAACTGGAACAATCTTCCAGGCAGGTGCCATTCCATTATGTTTCGGGTTAAAGAAAGGAAAGAATCTTGTGCAAATATTTTTGATAACGATTTTTTCGATTCGCAACCTTTTCGGCTGTTGGTGACTGAATGAGATGCTACGCCCATTGCCCGCACCGTCGGTCGAAAAAAAGCATCTGTCAACGGGAACCAGCGGGAACTTATAAATTAGGGTTTGGTATGTCCGAATCGGAGTTATTTTGATATATTACCGAAATTACTGTTATAAATAAATTGCTGCATTGTAAAATTATGTAAAAGTGTACAGTGAATATTTTCAGGCATCAGAAAAGAACGTTTTGGAACGACTGCGGTTTTCTGCGGTTGCTCTACGATTGCTGAATCAAAAGTTGGTTGTTGCTTCCATTATGTTTTGTGGTTCATGAATTTTATATTACCTATATCTAGTACTGTACAGGGGACAATCAGACCACGACCTTAGTGAACAGCCTCTATCAGTTCATACAATGGATTATTTTTAAAAGTCTATTCTGACAATAACCGCCATTATGCATTTTTTGGAGTTTATAGCCTGGATACTAGACCTTTAAGTCAAAACCGCCAATACTACCATTGTGTCATAAACTATATTAAATAAGGCACAATAGCGAACACAAATCCTACACCAGTTTTCCTAGCAGACTGCAATGATTCCCCAAGCTCTATAGAAATGCCTTATTATACAGTCATACCATAGACAAAGGCATGGCATTTTATGGGTACCGAGAACCATGGTGACCAACATTACGGGCGCAATATTAATGCAGTTGCGGTATTTTGTCCCGCTATTGTATTTTGTAAACTGATTATGTACCGGTAATGTCCCTTGACTTTTGCCATTCATTTTTGATACAAAACGAGCCAAGTTACTGCGTGTATAATATTATAATTTAATTTAGCGGGTGGTAGGACCTTGTGCGGGGTCCATTCAGATAGCTACCACAATCTTACTTGCTAATCCTGCCGCTAAGCAGCAGTGCTTGCTCTGTTGTGTTCCGGTGTGGAGAGTAAGACAGCCGGTGTAATTACGGGCACAAGAGGCATTTCATCTTAGCTCTCTAAGTTGGCAACTCATCTGTATTATCTGTATATCTGCAGCTTATCTCTTATTGGTGGAGAATGACAGATTGGACCTCAGTCGATACTAGCGATCCTAGCGGATTTTTGACTCGCGATAACCCTCATTGTAATGATTTTGACAACTCTTGTGCGTTATGACAAGATAAAAGGTGTCAGGGTCTTCTTTAGTAAATAACAGTCAAGTTAGTTTGCATGTTATGGCCCTTGTTACGTGCAAGTGTGATTAAAAAAAACTTTTAACACAAGCTTAATTCTCATTCCGTGACGACGTTACTATTGTTAAACTTAGTGTTGCTGCAATTCTACGTTGATGATATGGTTGCGGTATTAGTTCCAGTTTTGCCCACCAGGTCAGGTAAATTTGCGGGGCTGTCCACAAAGAAACCTAGCTGCATTATAGCTATTAAATTATGCTACCTAGTACAGTCAGCAGCAACAGTAGCTAAGCTACCGAAGCTATCACAATGACTGCACAAGCTCTTATGTCTATAACAATAGAGCGTGCTTAAGATCATTGTGACAGCTTATGTTGCTTAGCTACTTCTGCGGCTGACTGTACGTGTTATGCCTTATAAAATGTGTAGGCACGTTACACGTTTTTATCTTCACGCGTTTATCGTTAGAGTTCCGCATGTGTCGTAAAAGTGAAATTAACTGGACACTAGTGAGGCCGTACTGTCTAACGCGCGAACGCTTCCAATGACATTCGCTGTTTCTCTCTGTCAATCAGTATATGATGGCGGGAGAAGGGGACGGCGAATGCGATTGCGGGCCGCGCTTCAGACATTATAGCTAGATTGTTACGTTTCTACGCTTGGCGATTTTCTTATTGCTAACATTCCTTCTACAATATAAGTACTTAACGGGTTTGAAGGAATTAAGGGACCGTTGGACAGCCCCGTAAGGAATTTTAAAGGTGCCTTTCAAAAAGAATTCTGCGTAATAACTTCTAACGGGTTTCTAAAGAGACTTCAGTAAGGTTTGTTACGACGTATAGTAGGTATAGAAAGGGATTTTTAACAAAAAAAACTGCACTCGTCTTTTTACGAAAAGACAAAAATGTCATGGGGTGCGTAGAGTTTAAAATATTGTGAAATTAATATTTTCGTCCAATTTGTTTTATATTTATTTATTTAATCCGACCTGTCCCGTCGTCTACCACAAATATTTTTTTTATTGTTAAGTATATATTTTACTGTGTATTAATAGAAGTATTTTTTTGGAGATCGGAATAAAATAGAAATCCATACATAGCTCAAAATAAAATACTTAGACCTACGCAGGTCGTATTCCTAAGTTTTCTTGATAACTAGCTATTTTCTTACAGATGTGGTGTTCCGATTTTTAACATGAAACTACCGTGAGACTCAATCATAGTGAAATAAAAACGGATCACTGACGTATACGGCTACGACGTAGGACTACAAATTAGTCCGAAACGTGTCGGGCTAAACTCGACTTATATACGTGAGTGATTCGTTTTTATTTCACTGTGGTGTTCCGAATTTAAAATTATGAAAATCCTAACTAATATTATAAATGCGAAAGTAACTCTTTCTCTCTGTCTTTCTGTCTCTCTGTCTCTGTGTCTGTCTGTTTGTTACCTCTTCACGGGAAAACCGCTGCACCAATCTAGATGAAATTCGGTATGAAGATAGTTTGAATATTGAGGAATAACGTAGGCTACTTTTTATTCGGGAAAATTATATAGTTCCCGCGGGATAGCGATAACCGAAATCCACGCGGACGAAGTCGCGAGCAACAGCTAGTAGACATATAATTGTCAGAACCCTCTGTTTTTAATATGATAAGGATCATGCTTTCCCTGGCTCTGTAATCCGCATATTTCAACCCAAACCTGTGCCATCTTGGTGACCAACAGGTTTGCTATAAATAACTGGATAGGCTTTTGCTTTAAAAACCAGACCCGTAAAGTCTGCAATTTTTTTACATTTTACGACCCAGTAGCCATATTAAATGCATTTTAAGAATATAAAATTTTATAATTTTTCTCACGAGGATTCGAGAGCTTCATGGAATCCTTATTGGGAAGAATTACCACCTACTTAAAGATAACTCGGTACGCTTATCATGCGTCTAGAGTCAAGCTACCTACTAAAAGTTGACCTTAAAAAAAGGCGGCAATTTCGAAAAATCTTGAGTTGGCAACACTTTGTGTACGAAGGATTTAAAGTTTTGATACTTTTACGTTTAATACAGTAAACTTGCAAGAACCTCTTCCAAAAATCAAGCAAGCTTTAATCTACACTAATATTATAAAGAGGAAAGATTTGTACCTATTTTTGTATGTTTGTATGTTTGTAATGAATAGGCTCAAAAAGTACTGGGCCGATTTAAAAAATTCTTTCACCAATAGAATGCTACATTCTTCCAATTTGACATAGGCTACATTTCATTTTGAAAAAAATTAGGGATCCTTGGTAAAATTTGAACAATGTAACCGAAGGTGTAGAAAAATGAGTCTTAAAATGTCTTTCGTCGAATGCGCTGCCGAAACTATTAGCGATAGAACAAAATAATGTACAACAATATTGAAGAACATCATAATGTCTACAAAAAACTCCGCGGTAGCATATGTCCAACTATTGTAGTTATGTCACTACAACAACTTTTTTCATTTTATAATTGTCTACCCCGTACGAAGCCGGGACGGGCTGCTAGTTCCTAATAAAAGGTGACTCAAGGGATAAAGGTTATCATAATAATCAAGGTTAGGACTTAGGATTCTAGTTAGCACATACTCGTAACTACAAAATGGCATGGATTGTTTCAAAAGTAGTAATAGGACGAGAGTTAATTTCGATGTGCGAAACTAATGAAATGTTTCTTTTGTTTCAGTGAACTGACGCTGCTTGAAGGCATGGCAGGCTGCGGGGGATGGAGTGAGGAGCCTGTCTCCAAGGTAAAACATAAGACAACAAATTATTGCGTTTTAAGTAGGAGCCGTGATAGCCTAGTGGTTTGACCTATGGCCTCTCAAGCAGTGTCGTGGGTTCAAATCCCGGCTCGCACCTCTAAATTTTTCAGAATTTATGTGCGGAATTACATTTGTAATTTATCATGAGCTTAATCTTCTAAAATCTTAAATTTTTATGTCTGTCTGTAGATTTCGTAGACCAATATAAGATGACCCCACACTGCGTACATTTGCATTGCAATCGCTTAGCGATTCGGTGCTTTCATTTGAACAGTGTGTTCATTTGTTTTTTTTTTGGTAGCCTATCAAAATAGGCAGCATGTTCGGTACAAGTTCACGTCGCTTTCGTCGTGTTACGTTGATAAAATTGCTTTAATACTTACTTTTAGAAACTGTCTTGATTTACAACCGACTTATGGCCACTTGAAGTGTTTTCCAGTGTTAAAGCGATGTCACTTTCCCTACACAATAGGTTGGCGTCAAACACTTTGTGTTGTTGTAGGAAGATGCCTACCTACTATCTACATATCGTCGGTCTAGATGTGATACCTCGTAACTAACGTTTTTTGGTAAAATTAGATTTTGATGCAGAACGGTTCTAATAGTATTTCCGGTGATAACTCGTAAATGCCTCCTGCATTACAATTTATTTTGACGGCAAAAATCGACTTGAAGTGACATCTTGTAACAAGCATATTAGGTAACGATTCAACTGGTGTAACCTCGTAAGATCTACAAGTGTGACACCTGGTAATACGTCACGGAACAACTTTGTTAAGGTGGGAATTCGTAAGTGACCTATTTTGTTGTGATTACTCGTATCTGCAGCTTAGCAGATGTCTTAAATACTGTTGGATAAGGGTGAAGCTCACGGATGGAGGTGGGTTTAAAGGACACTTTATTTTTAGTTTTTCGCAAAAAATAACTCGAAAACGGCGGTACATAGCAGAAAATGTTTTGAATCTACAATATTGTAGGTAAATACCTAAAATTTTCTACAGAAAATGCTTAAAACTTAGGTACTTTCTTACGCTTTCTTTCTTAAACTTAAGTTAATTATTTGTTTAAGTGTTTGTTTGTTGATTTTGAAATGAAATGAAATGAAATGAAATGAAACGAAACGAAATGAAATGATTTATTGCCGAACATGATTTTAAGTTAATTAATAAATTATACAAAAAAATGTTCTCCGGGTTTGGCACCACCTTGGCGATCCATGGAAAGAGCAAAGTGAGAATTGCTAAGCTGTTCACAGATAAAGCAGACCTGACCCAAAAAGCTCAGACATTTTTATTGTGCCCTGAACATTACCTGAATGTATTGAACAGGCCGGCGGAAAGCAATTTCTGGCGATTTACTAAGCGCTTGCGCAGGAACAAAATCTCAACAACTCGGCTTCTTAGTGAGCATTGATGAACCTAAAATCATAACTGGCCACTCTTCCACTTACCAGAGGAGCTTTGAAGGAGCAATCCTTCAGAGTGTACCTACCCACAGGTAACTTCATTCACAAAAAGTTATGGAATACTGTTTTGTTATAAACACAAATATCTATTTGAGCGAAATACTAACGTTGATCTTATTACGTAGGTAGGTACCGAATGTGATTGATTGGATAATTAGCCTATTTCCAACACAATTATATTATTATTACATGGAATTAAGGTATCTTTGACTGTATCTTTAAATAGGGTTGGGCCAGAGGAAACGATGGCATCCTAAAGCCGGTAACAATCAACGACCCTGTACCATCTGACTCCATTCTCAACATCATATTTTGCCGATGAAGACTTGGTGTGGAGTGTGATGCGGCTGCCGAAAAGCAGTTATTCCCTGATCCAGTGTCTGCAGCGTATGCTCCGGCTCATGCACTAATAGAGCCCCCATGGTAGACAGCGTCGACGACGATGATGACCATAATAGATTACAGACGATAAGATCTAATCTTGAATTTTTTTTGCTATAGGGCTGCCGTTTTCAAGTTATTTACGAAAAACTAAAGGGACCTTTACACCCTCCTTTCACTCGTTGGTTTCACCCCCATTCAACAGTAGGTACCGATTTTAAAAACTTATGTTGCTTAAAACACTTTTCCCTACAACTATGCCAAAATTCGCTTATACATGGGTTATTTCCCCTATTTTTCTTTCATTGGTAGGGCGAATCAATAAGTGCCTACACTGCCTACTAGGTAGGTACTATTTAGGTCAAAAACTACCTAACATTTTTCGAGATAACTTTTTATTTACACTTATTTAAACTTTCGCGATTTTCACACATTATTATGACACTCGGGAGTTAACACTGCCTATCTACTATCAATTTATTTTTACGTGATAAGTATAAGTAAAATAAAATAAAATAAATAAAGTTTTATTAGCAGGCGTGACACCCATATTTTAAAAATCACAAATAGGTACTTAAACATTTACTTAACTTAACTTAATAAGTTAACACACTAGTGTCAAAAGTCAAAGTGTCAAAGGGACCATTACCTTAAAAGTAAATGGTGTCATCAAATCACCCTATTTGCGATTCTCGTTCTGGTGCACAGATAGCCAATACCTAAAAATAGGATGGCCCACGCGGTACACGGCCGTCTGTATAGCGTTACGAGAGCAGCGCAGTCTCTCCCAGAAGGACGCCATGCGCGCCCTCACCACGGGAAAGAAGGCCGGGACTCCGGCTTCGGCGAACATGGTCGAGGCACTGCAGAACCTTGGTAGCCCCATCAGCGTTCGGAATATAATAAGTCCCGAGTGTTTTTTGTAACAAGTTTTTTTTTAAGTTTCAAGTGCAAGTAGTAATAAAATTGTACTTTTTATTAATAAAAGTGTTTTACTTATTCATTTTGTTAATAAGTTACTAGGTAAGTATACCTAATATCTCCTAGCTATGATACGAAAATACCTCGTAAGTTACGTCTAATATTAAAAGAAATTGCAGTGATACCATGTAAGTGTAGTTAAAACATTGAAAATACATGTTACTTATTTATTATTAATATGGCCTATATTATTTTACGTCGAAATCAGTAAAAAAAAAATGTATTACGCTTTATTTTCAAATCAGTTTTTTGTCTCTCCTGAAAAGTTTGACAGTTTGCATAAACGAGGTATCACATCTAGACCGACGATGTACCGATAAAACAGTACCGTGACTGACTTGAAATTTGGCAAACATATACCTTGAGTATCCTAGAAGTGCACTAAGAAGGGATTTTTCGAAATTTAAACGGGATAGGGAACTAGCTCATTTTGAAATATTTTACGGGGGCAAAGCCGCGCGGGGCATAAGGTAGTTTGGTATAAGTTCAAAGAAAGTTAGCACTACCGACGCCGGAGGTGTCACAAAGTGCATTCGTAAATACATTGCAATTGTAATCTCATCGCAATAAATTATACATTTCACACCTTGCTGACAAAAGATTACTCATATCGATTCTTCCATTACCATTAAAATTAGACTAATAGCTATTGTATCCAATAAAAACTCGATTCTACCAGTGATATTGGTTTTTCAATGCACCTTAGGTAGTATATTCAGAGTCCCACGCTCTCGATACGTATCATTCTAACTTCTAACGAACTTTTTGCGTTGTTTACGACAGAGATTCAATCGAAACGTCAAAATATAACGTATTGTATGTGAACCGAGTTTTGCAGCCGCTTCGACAATCAATTTGGTATCGTATTCCCGTGAGGCAAATAATTTATTTAAGTCACATGTTACTGTCAATACTTAGAAAACTTTTCTGGAATAAAAAGTCCACGAGAGCTAGTTAGGTGGAGTTAAGGTAAAAACAACATGAAACCCTCCCACTATAACAGAGGGCCTAGTGTAATCAACGACCAAAAACTACGCCTAGAACGCGTTTTCGATAAATTCGTTAAAGTCTTCGATGTTATAAGTGGTCGAGAGCCGCTTCCAATTTGCCCACAGTAATTCAGACGTCAACGCGAACGCGACGTTTTCTTGGGTCAAAAATTATTAATCTAGAGGCTTAGAGCATCTAGTGTAACGACCAAAGAATACATCTCGATCGCGTTTGTGTTTATGTCTGAATTACTATAGGCACATTAGCAGCGTCACTAGCGGCACGTAACGACAACAAACAATTCTCATACTATTTGACCACCCGTAACGCAAACGCAATCGAGACGTATTTTCCTGTTGATTACACGTTACTGACACTCAGAGGGTCGAGCACGACTTTTCGAATCCTGCGTAACGTTACGGTTATCATATCGAGATCAAGAAATCTCATACTAAATTTTGGTTCCAAATACGCTCACGGGCGGGCGCTGTTCCAAACGTCATACAAACTCAATAACGTTTACTATTCGATTTTACGTGACGCAGGTTTCGAGTATTCGTACACGGCCCTCTGAACGATTTTAAATCACATCCTAAAAGTTCAATTGCGCTGTGGTCTTCAATCTACAAGCCAAGTCGCCTAGTTCCTCAATCACTTTAGGTGACCAGCTTAGATTTATCTACAAAGACAGCATTATAATTTCTATTCTGCCGCCTTGTTAGAAGATCCAATCCAACGCCACCATTATTCACAGAGACGGAGCGCAATAGTTATTCAATTAAGGTTGGTTGATGGCAAATTACCACTGATTTGCTATTCCATTGTGTAAGAGCTTCTCAGTAGCCGCTAGCGAGACTCAATGGGCAATTAGCTTGATCCATCTGCTGATTGTGCCCAATCCATTGCAAGTCGTGGAATTTCGATTTGAGTACGCATTCGGGGTTATAGGAAGTATTTAAGAAGCAGGACCTAGACTATAGTGCCCCGCCGCTATGAAGTTAATTCTGACACATTGTGCAGATTACCTCACGATGTTTTCCTTCACCGGAAAGCTCGCCTTGAGAGGCCATAGGTCTAATCACTAGGCTACATTTTGTTGCGGTCGTTAATTTTGTAGCAATACACAGATTTACGCTATTTTCGAGTGGTAAATATTTTCACAGGCGTGATAATGTAACACGACAACTTCTTTGAGACCATTTTAGACGGAAACAAGTTAGAAAAGTTGAAAAACTCCCGACATTGTCATTTCAAAGTTTAATATTTCAGAAACGGATTAGATTTTAATGAAACTTAGCTAAGAACCATCTCGATTAAACTAGCTTTCGATTGATAAAAACCGCATTGAAATCGGTAACCCCGTTTGGGAGCTATGATACACAAATACGCAGATACTCAGGTCAGACTTATAACCCCCTCTTTTTTGGCTGGGGTTAAAAAAATTAAAAGAAATGGATTCGACCTAGGCGATGCTACATGGACCAGATAAAGGGGAAGGCCGGTGTCGTGTCGTATCAGGAGGGCAAGGAACTGGCTCATAGGAGAGATGATTGGAAGAAACTCCACCGACAAGAGTGAGCAGTGAGTTAAGTTTTATGATGATGATATGTATGTAAGATCAACATCATCATGATACTCGGGACTTAATCGCGAAAAAAAAATCATGTTTAAATTTAAATACCACGACGTTTCGGACGTGACGTTGCGTCCATGGTCTCGAAGGTGGTTAAGTCCGGAGTATCTTGATAATGTGTGAAAATCGCGAAAGTTTAAATCAGTACATGTAAGATCAAGTCAAGTGTGCAAGTCTAATGCATTACACGTTATAACTACTGTGAATTAAGTAATTGCATAAGGACTCACCAATTTTTTTTCTGTCTTGTCAGAGAGAATGTTAGACCACTTTCCACCAGCCTTGCGGAGTATTTCAGTAATTATGACAAACGCCCTGTACTTACCACCGACCCTGTGGTTTCGTTTAATTAAATCAATTAAACGTCTAGTGGTTTTAATTACCGCGGTGAGAAATTTGCGGCCACTGCGGCTACAAGTACTTATTGCACAGTAGGTAGATTGTAGACAGTAAAGTACTCATCAAGTGTTGCAGGTTTAAGACATATTATCTCAAGCCTCGGCAGTTACATGTCGTCACGCTCAACATATAATCTAAAGTTTCATTCTATGGAACTTGCTAAGTATTTTGTGAAAAATAATAAAAAAATATTTTTTTAGGAAAATGGCCAGAACTACTGCTGCATGAGAAGAGAACTCGGTTAAATTTATGATATGCTGGGATTTTTACTTGGAAGTTAGCATATCATTATGTCAAAAATTAAAAATAAAAAATTTCAAGGAAAATCGCCAGAACTATTTCTAAAAAGTATCAGGAACTATAAAACTTTGATGCATGCGAAAAGAACTCCTATTTTTTTCTGATATGCTAGCACTTGATATGCCAACTTCACAGAGACCTAAGTATGTAAATAAAGCGCCATAGTATATTCATTATTCAGAGACAATTTCAGCATGGCGGTTTGTTTACATAATTAGCAAGTTCCATAGAATGACACTATAGTGGCTATGACATGTAAGTGTAATTTCCAGGGTCCTAGTGAAAAATGTTATCGAGTCTAAAATTAATAGCTGCGTAGCAATTTAAAAATTAAGCTAATATTTGCGTTAGTACTCTAGACGGTTCAAGTAATCATTTTTCTGTACGTTTTCTTAAAACTCCTGTTTTTTTTTCTTTAGTATGGTGTAAAAAGATGGTTGCACTTGTAAATTAAGAGTGTTTTCAGGTTAAAAAAGATATAATTACATGCTTCGACTGGAGAACCCGCTTCTTTTTGTACGGCAAAAAAATTCAATCGGAGTTTTGAGATTTGCAAACTTGAACGATACCTACTGTTCTTGCTCTGTATACTGGGATTATTACTTGTTACTTCCATTATGAAGCGGTTCTTATAACTCTTGTATTTGTTCTTCTATCGCGTACGTTCAACTCGGAACTGTAACGGATGAGCAAGACAAGAATTTCAAGCATTTCGAGCAAAACCGTTTTCGTACCATAAGTAATTTCCGCAACGCTTAACGGATATTCAATTTAATGACTTGCTTTGTTTTGACTTTGCGAAATCCTTAAAATCTTTGTGAATTTCAGTAATTTCGTATGAAAAATTAAGGGTACACGGAAAGAACATGTTTAGTTACCTGAGCAAGTAACTTCTTGAGTTATCGCGATTTGAAAGCTTGGAACGATGTAATTATCCATATAATTTTCGTATACATCTTTAAAGTGTTAAAAAAGACGAGTTACATAAATATGTGTATCTGTAACTGAATTGTAACAGTCTATTGAGTGCTCTACATTTTGAGAATAAAATCTCGTTTAAAAAAAAAAGTGACTAGACCAGTTTCCGTGTACCTTTCAAATAGATAAAATAAACCTTAAGATTAAACGCGGTTGCTTTAATTACAACAAACATGTTATTTAGGCGTTTTTAGCTCGGTCTTTACAATGGTATTGTACCTACCTACGTTGGTATGGAATCATTCGTGTGAGGAGTCCAAATCGCACTTGGCCGGTTTTCACTAAATAATTGCCTCCCTCTTCGTAAAAGGGCAGGTGAATTGTGACCCCACAAGTCATGTTTAAAGTGGGTAAGTACCTAGTTCCCCTTGTAAACAAATTGAGACGCAGTCTGCCGAGACGGCACATCTGAGTGCGCTCGCGCACGGAAGGGTCAACGAATTCATTAAGGTGTAATCAACTTCATTCTCAAAACGACAATCTTTTACAATTTTTAGGCAATATAGTCAACATATCTTACCTAAACCTAACCTAAAGAAATCCTGAAATATTTACAGTTTCAAAAAAAATGCATTCGGACAAACGAAAATTTCGACAAATGAAATTCGGTCAACGGTTTTTTAGTATTTGAGATAAGTTACCTACAGATACGTACATAAATTAACCCTAATAACAATACACGCCTCTTTTAGGCAATGCAAACATAGATACGTCATACATAACACATACATAACACACAACATCACTCGATGTCGGCCATATTACAAATGTTATGAGAGAAAAAGCGAGATATTATGTCAATTACAATTATAAATTAACCCAGTATGTTTTCGGTAACACAAGTAACATAGCATTAACATAATCTTCACAAATTTTAACAACATGTTCTCCATTTGTTTAATAAATTTTACGATCGCATGTTTCTCAGACCTCAACAAGGCTGACGGATCGCACTCCATTCAACACAATTTTATTACCTCACGATTCCTTGGTTTCAAACTAGATTCACAAGCTGCTTTATAATAACAAATTGCTATCAAAACTGCAAGATAACTATCGGCCTTTCTCTACGAAACTCGTCCACTGTTATTAAAGTACTATGAATATATAATTAAATACATGTAAGAACATGTTTCCGGTTAAAAATGATTAGGTTAGTAAGAGTGGCGTTTAAGCGGTGGGTTCTTGATCTTGATAATCACAGAACGGTTGTTCGGATAAAGGGCTGTACAACTGAACTGAGGGCTGAACTGTTTAGGGCCACACAAATAATCAGTCGTGTCTACAAACAGTAGATATATGTAGTTATGTTTGTTCTCTATTTAATACCTACTTTTAGTTGCCGTCTTAACGACAAAGTAAACTCATCACTACTAAACTAAGCATTTTTTTCTAGCCCATCATCACTAGCCTATTTGCGTCCCACTGCTGGGCACAGAGGTCTCCTCTCAAATGAGAGGGCCTGGGCAGTTCATTGAGAGCTTTAAACACACCATATTGAAATGCCTCGCACGAGTTTGTAGATTTTGTTTCACTATTTGTGCATAGGTATTTAAAAGTGCAAAAAAATGGCAAAAGGAAGCCAATTAATTTGAAACGCTTATCTCAAAAAGCGTCACCACTCTGGGAAAAGCCACAATAGAGAGATCTCTCCAGGAAGTTGTTATGTCTGGGGACCGAAGGAAGAAGTTGGAAGTTGTATTTCGGCCATTCTCAGAGAAGGCGATTTTGGGACGTCCGAGCAAATATCGTAGGTTTCCTTGGGTGTATGAGACATTGAACTATTTTTTATAGTTACTACTAGGTTTATTCTACCTCACACAGTACAGTTTTGCACGATACGATGCTTGTAACTATTTAAAAAAAAATACCAAAACCCATTATCCTAAGCTCCGTTTAGCTAGCGGACTCCAAAATTAAGAACAAAACCTTGTGTACTTTTGTGAAAACTACCGGCAGCGAACATCAAGTGTTTTATGATCCAAGGCAACTAGTTGGACTATACTTTTGCTATATTAATAATAGCGGTAAGGCACTACTAACTTTAATATGTTTTTTTTCCTGCGCGAGCGAACTTGCATCTAAACTCCATCAGTGGTTATAAAATCAATCAATCAAATTTATATTTTACTGGTGTGCTTCTGGGTCTCCTTGTTTTGCTATTGTACAGTTCGTTATCCTATGTTTACAATGTATTAGCTGCGATTCCCCGAGATGCGGGCATCACTAAATAAAAAATCGAAAATGGCTTTCTCCCTAAGCTTCGTCGACTAAACTCCATCGTATTTTCAGCTCGAAGTTTAGGAAATTAAACGAAAATCTCACCGTGTTTATGTAAGCATCGATTATTTTATGCTGATTGGTATTACATTACAGTAAATTTTAACAACCCAACTGTCCCAGTAAGACGGTTACGTTTTTGAGTGTATGTATATTTATGTGTGTATATTTACTTGACACGCTAATTGTGAAATAGACAAAGGGTTTATTAATTTTCCTATCATTCTTTGTTTTTGATTTCATAAAATAATCAAGTTTCATATTTTTTTCATATTAAAATGTATGCGATTGCTCAACTCCGTCACGATATTTCTAAGCTCCGTCTTGATGAAAAAATCAGTGTCTTATAAAACATAAACTAATTGTCTTATTTCCAGGACAAAAGCACAGAAATGCTTCTTGTAGCATAGATTTTCACATTTTTCCTATTCATAGCTATAAACATAAAACCCAAAATCAAGACGGAGTTCAGGCTGAGAACACCGTTTCCTGAGAATGACCGATTTATGCCACCGACTTTAAAGACTTCACTAGCGTGATTTAGAACAGCTCTTAGAAGTTTTTCTATTAAACGACTAGATGGCGCTGGGAGTCGCTAATAGTTCTCCTACAGAATGACAGATGGCGCCAAGCTGGTGTAGCGACGTCACAGTCTTGAAAAAAAATTAAGGAACCCTAATGATCGTCAGCTTCTTCGGTGATTACATACATTTCATCGCGCGATAGCATCAGTGACTCGACACAAAAGATGCTACCAGTTGCATCGTTATACAGAGTTATGGCCGAACGGCGTCGAAACTGGAGCATAGGCATGTTACTGCCGCTACCGATTTATTATGGCTCTAAAAAAAAAATCGACAATTGGACGAAAAAGAGGGGTGTTATAAGTTTGAACTGTGTATGTGCGTTGTTTGTGGCATCATAGCTCCCAAACGGATTTACCGATTTGAATGCGGTTTCTTTTAGTCGAAAGCTAGTTTAATCTAGATGGTTCCTAAGTTTCGTTAAAATTGGTTTACCCGTTTTTGAAATATTGAACTTTGAAATGACAATGTCTAAATAGCTAACCTAACCAACTTAGTAAAGTTGAAAAACCTCCGAATATAATTTTATATTCTAAGTATCTCGACAATTTAATATTTCAACCCATTATTAAAGTACCCCAAAGATGAAAACATTATTGTAAACAAAATCCTCGATATCCTCGAAGAAGGAATATAGGAGGGAACTGCGATTGAACAAAAAGGCAAGTAATTATTTTCTTAGTTAGTTTAATTAGTTCTTTTTAGTTAGACAAAAATCAAATCAATAGGTAATTACTTAGTTACTCAGATTAATTAATTAATCTTGATTTAATTTTTGCCTAACTAAAATTTTGGCGCTTACGCCATGAGTTGTGAGCATTTTCTGACAACCTCTCTTTCTATTGACACACGCGTTACTGAAAAATATCTCCTTCAAAGAGCACACTAAACAACTACCTACGATTTTTTTACGTTTCTAATTTTATCACGAGCTTTTCGGTCAAGGAAAACATCGTGAGGTAACCTGCACACTCTTGCGAAGCAATTCAATGGTGTATGTGAAGTTCCCCAACCGCACTGGGCCCACATGGAAACCATAGCCCAAGCTGACATCCTGACAGGAGGTCTGTGCGCAGCAATGCGACCAAAAAAACCAAAGTGGTGATGAATGTACAGTAATGCTATTAATGCTTTTTTAACCGACTTCAAAAAAGGAGGAGGTTCTACGTTCCACTGTATGTATGTTTTTAAACCTCTATATTTAACTCAAAAGGAATCTGATTTGATTATGTCAAATTCCAACTTTACATCTAGTTTGGAACCGCGTCTCCATACGAGTATAGAATCTTAGGGCGACTGCAGACTGCGTGTTCCAATGTTAGGGCGACTACACACCGCCGTGCTCCGGCGCATCTCGAATGTCGTTCCGTTCGTTAACCCTCAAACGCCGGCTACTTTCTTCCGTACGTAACCCAATTTGACGGTAATTGTTAGTTTAACACTTGCCGTGCTCATTCATTATTTATATTCACGCAACTTTTCGCGTACTGTTATTTGATATTTTAATTACCGATTCGGAAATTTAGTTTCCTAGGTACTTACTTGATTTAAAGGTAGTGTTATAAAAAAATAAAATCATTAACGGAAACGGAATTCTTGGCATATTACTCACTCGTAAAGGTATTTAATACTTTTAATCTGTATTTTGTTACTGACTTTGACTGTAACACTTCACGGATTGCTAGAGCATAATAATAATAATAATAAATTAATAAATATCATTGGACTATTGACACCAATTGACCTAGTCCCAAGTTAAGCAGAGCTTGTGTTATGGGTACTAGACAACTGATAAACATACTTTAATACATATTAAACATCCAAGACCCAAGAACAAACATTCGTATTCATCATACAAACATCTGTCTCGACCGGGATTCGAACCCGGGACCTCAAGCTTCATAGTCAGGGTCTCTAACCACTAGGCTATTCGGCCTAATTAAGATATTATTTCGATTTATTAAAAAGCCGTGATAGCCTACTGGTTCGACCTGTGGCCTCTCAAGCTGAGGGTCGTGGGTTCAAGCCCCGGCTCGCACCTCTGAGTTTTTCTGA